>JANEYF010004722.1:0-600000 GCA_029963845.1 Rhamnusium bicolor
CTCTTCCTTTAAAGGCTCTTATTCTTATAATTCACCATATATCTATAACTCTCTACCCTTATCGATTAAAAATACAACTAATTTTGGTATTTTTAAGTCAAAAGTAAAAGAACATTTTATAAACAAATAAATTAGTGCATTTATTTAATGAAATAAAATTCTTCACCATGTTTTCAGCTATGAACATTCTCACTTTTTCTCCATTTTATATACCTCATACTTTAGAATAAATATTATTATTTTTTTAACTATGTTATATCTTGTAAATTCACATTGTAAATTGCATATGTAAACAACTTTCAGGTTGGGCTAAAGCAGCCTTGGCTGAGCCCCGCCTTAATAAAGTCATTTATTATTATTATTATTATTATTATTATTGAAATGTAAACTGTCCCTTAAATTATCTAAGCCAAACATATGCGTGAACATGTATGAAGTTAACAGTCGGTAGCTAAATACAAGTGACGGTTGTAGGTCATCAACTTCGAACTTACTTTATTGCAACTTATGTTTACTGAAAGCGAGTATCGGATGGATCAAATAATGCATTACATTCCGGGACACTTACTCATATTCTACTCAAATATGCTAGATCCTGGAATCTGACTTGTACCTCTTTACGTTTTCCTGGTGGAGTCCCTCTCCAAATACAAGGTATCGGGGGCTTCACTATGACACTGAGATCGAATTTTACTCAAATATGCTAGATACTAGAATCTCATCGGTGCATAATATAAACAACCGATGTTCCCAATGCTCGTTTTCGAATAGCCGATCGGACTAGCAGGCATTCTGATACAATTGGTAATTTACGGAAAGACTAATGCTTAGCAGGTATTCGGATGCAATCGGTAATTTACTCAGGGGTGGATTTATAGGGGATAGTTTTTTTGACTAAGTGAAAATTTATATACTTTTTTTGCATGCATTCTATTTAAAATGACTCACAAAATACGAGAAAATAATACATAAAATATAGTACAATACTAATAATTGACGGAGGTATATAACTTTTTTAACGCAAAAGATGCGTATACTCTTATTAATACAAAAGAGAGAAACGCCAGTTATTCATCGGTATTAGTCGAGTTTGTGTCACTTTCACGTTCACTTTCTAAATCGAGACATCTGATCACATTCTCCTCAAAAGATGGAATTGTGGGCCCTTTTAAGAGCCCAAAGACTTTAGGTAATAACTTTGACTGCTTTTTCTGGGGGAAGTTTGCGAAGAGAAGTAAGTGATCAGTGTATCTGATGAAATTAATAATCTATTGAATAGGTCTTGATTCGTTGCAACTCGAGATATTTTTCTGCTGTGATGTTCTCTATATTTTTTAAGATGTTTATTTCGGGATTCTTGCGCCTGTTCGGACAATTGACCTATCGGCAATAGGGCGAACTTATTAACTGTGGAACCGTGAACTAAAATTGTATGTACAGATGCCGGCATATAATACCATGGATACGTGGATACGAATAATCTTGCAGTCTGTAGGGCATACTAGTAGAACGCATCAGTATCGACCTCGTATCTACATGAAATGGTTTGTAGAACAACTGCAAATCTTTTAATAATATCATCAATACCAGTGATTGAAGCCGATGTAGCTGGGTCATTAAAAAAATCTTCTCGCCGTGTTCTCATCGTTTGTTTGCCACTACCTCCACTTTTAGGTTGATCAACTAGCAAACCCATTCTAGTCCTAAATTAATTTTGCATTAACTTTTATCTCTCTGTTGCACTACCTGTATCTTCAGCACGTGCTTGCCACTTCTTAATATCTAAACGATACAATACGTGAAGCAAACATTCGAAGCATCTAATCCAAGCATGTAAAGTTGATAGTCCAAATTTAAAAGCTTCTTCGCTCTCCTCCTTTTCGACAACTTTCTCTATATTGTTCATTTCTTTTGCGGTGGTCCATGCCGTTGGTTCAACCTTGTCAATCTGACTTTGTATATAGGTGATCTCGTGCTGTGAAGTATCAGTTGTTTCTTTCAAGAACTGAATTAGAAGAGACCTGCAAAATCTTGTTGACGATAGACGTGGATTTTGCCACAAAATTATTTTTTCATCTTTCGGCAATTGGGCAAACAATTGTAAGGAAATCAAGGACGTTAAAAGTAGATCGCTATATCTTAAGGTGGACTCAGAAAACTGCTGCTTATATTGAGAATGACCGCTACTATCATCGCAACCCTATTTTACTAACAGTACTAAACTTTTGTCTCAGGAGCAAGAGATAATATTACGGATTTTTACATTTCCAGGATTCGGAAAACCGTATGATCCATGAACTTCCACGGACTGTTCTGTTACTGTTAGAGTGTCAATTGGTGGATAACATCGGGCCTTAGCCTCTAAAATTTTGTGGTAGGAGGGGTAGATATCCGCATGTTTGTCCTTAGTTTGCTGTCTAATAAACGTGTATTGACGTTTCGTTAATTTGGCATCGACGATTAAAGAAACCGCCTCATCTGGCGTTAAAGGAACTAAGTCTTCTGATTTTCGTGCAGGCTTTACGAATTTTCGTAGCTCTAGTTGGTGTTGTAAACACAGCTTCAGTGATTATTTTGTGTCCTGAATCTTTTCCCTTAGATTTAAAAGCTACTTTCACAGCGTAACTGAGTTCTGTCGCTTCAAACTTTGTCATCAATTTCACGGCCTGTTATCTCTTGGTCCTCGAGCTACCATCTTCAAACGTTACCTTGGGTCGACCACGATCCGATGACATAGTTTCATCAATTTCCTCCGGTTCTTCTCTTCGCAAACATAAAAATTGCTGTTAAGCCATTTTCCATGCTTCTGACTGAATCTTTCTCGATTGTGATTGCATTTGTACAGCCTTGAAAAAACTTTGTTGCAATAGTTAAATGCAGTGTTCCTTATGCGAACGATCGCTTTAGCATTCCCTGGCTTTCTATAGTGATTGACTAGATAATCCACCACGTGAGACAGTCGGACAAATAACGGACTAATAGGGAGCTAAACAATAACTCACCTTCTATTAGTGACTTCTGAAAACCATGGCCTTATGATAAATCTATTAAAAACTATTATATGTGTATAGGTACTAAAACACTAATCGGCAAAGCTGAACAAAACCAAATAGTTGATATAGTGTTAAACGGTGTTGTGATTAATTTAAGTGAAGGTGCCAAAAATCTTGGTATATTATTTGATGAAACCGTGACATTTGAAAAGCATGTAACTCAAGAATTAAATATCTTTTATTTCATAATTAAATCTCTCTGGAACTATAAGTATGTCCTACCTCAGGAAACTAAATAGAATTTTATAAATGCTGTTATCCTTGTATTCATAGATTACGAATACTGTGTATATTATAACTTTTTATGATATGCTCTAAAAAATAAATTATAAATTCTGGAAAACTGTTGTATGAGGTTTGCCTGTCCTTCTACTAACAGATGAGATTATATCACTCCATTTTATGTAATCCTAAATATGTTAAAAATAGAAAGCAGATTAGCACTACTGTATGGATTGCTTTTATGTATATAAATTTGTTAATACCAAAACGCCTACATATATTTCTCACTAAGCACAAGTACTATCCCCAAACATTAGACGGCAAAATCTGAAAAATGTTTTAAATATATAGCCGCTTTTGCACTTAATAACTAAAAATATTTTTAAGTACGTTCAATTCATCACTCAGTTTAAATTTAAATACAAAAAATATGTATTGTCTACTCAAAGTTAACAGATTGTTTGTAACACTACTTACTTAATCTAATTAAATTTGTTATCGTTTAGCCCCAAGTTCAATTCATCAGTTCAAACTTAGATATAAAAAATATTTATTGTTTGTGTTAAAGAAATTATAGACAGTCCGGCAATTTCCAAAAAACATGTTGCAACACCGGCGCGCGAGATGTGGTTGAGACGCGATGTGAGAGAGACACTATGTGTTTGATGTAACTGATGTACTGATGTATCCATATAAAAATCTATGTATTTGTTGTTTAATAAACAAAATTTAAAATATTACAATACCAGTGATTACTACAGTCCACTATATTGAATGATTACTATATCACAATTCAAACAGTTTGTATGTAACACTACCTATTTAATCTTATTTAATTTAATTTTCAATTTAAATTTGGTAAATAATTTAGCCCAGCAGGATTGAAAAATGGCTTTGTCAATATTCTGTCCATTTGGAGGTATGTATTTATTTATTTGGAATAATAATAATAATAATAATATAATAAATTATAATCAATAAAAAAGATTGCAAAGGACCGACAACCTCCACGCGGTGCACCCTGGACAGGCAGGGGCAACTCTGCCTGACAAATGTTGGCCAGGGAGTACCAAGGCTAATCACCTAGTACCTCTAAACTTCTGGTTCCATATGACCTTAGAAGAAGGGCCCCTCACGACCGACTCCATACGGATGGGGGTCAGAGACAAGTTTTAGGGGCTTCACCGGAACGTCTCAATGGTAACGACCGCAACAGACAAGGATGCTTTAAGTGGACGAGGAAACTAAGGGATGACTTGCTGACCTATCGCGAGTGTAGTGAACCTAGGCGAAGGGGCTACATGGCGCGATTGCATGCACTTTTTTGCGAAATGCATCCAGAGCATCGTGCCTTCTCTCAACAACAACTGAAAGATCAAGTATCCTTCTTGCGCAGAATAGGTTACGTAAGGGCACCCCGTCAGCTGGAAGAACTGTCAGCCGTAGTTCCACCGCGGCAATTAGCAGCTAATGGGGAACATCTTATAGAGTTCACCGATGTAGACTTAAGCACGAGTTAGCCTTAACACCAGGGCTAACCTAAAGCCACAAGATCTGGCTAAAATGGACGCAGTCATCGATGAGGAACTTCCAGAAGATGCAGACATCTGGCAAATCGACTGTGTCGTATACAACGCTGCGAAGCAACTCGTGTACAAGAAGTCGAGGGCAAGATACAGTTGGCCAGACAACACACTTCCCGGATCCAGAGTGTGGTGGAATACAAGTCGAGTGGTTGAGTTTTCATTCCCAGAATCCGGCGCATAGCAGCCTGATTAAGACATCAACACCACACTCTAAATCTGACAGTGATGCTTACCATCAGACAGCATTGTTTAGATAGGATCCGAGCTCTAATGGCTGTAAAGAAAACGTTGAGGAGACGAGTGAGGTGTATGGAGCAAAACAATTTGTTCTGTACAAATCCCACCCGCCTCTTTCAAGAGCCACAGCGTGTTGTAAATAATCCGCCGACTGTAGAAGATGTCGGAAGGGAATCTACGAAACGACTCGTCCATTCTATAGCGACACTCCAGCAATTGCACACTTCAAGGATCTGTGCCAAGGCCATCTTGAAAAGCCAGAAGAAGTGTGCCCGGCAATTAGTACGGAAGAAGTCCAACAGGCACTTGTTGGTACCAAGAACTTTGCTGCCCCGGGCCCAGGCGGCCATAACAACTGGTGGTGGAAGAAATTTCCTTCCACTCACCGCCGTCTGGCGCGAGTTTTCAACTCATGGTTAAACGAAGAGCAGCAGATTCCGGACTGGTTTGTCGAGGGACGTACTATGCTAATCCCCAAAAAGGGGGATCTTTCCGACCCGAAGAATTATACGCCGATCACTTGCCTCAACTCCTGCTACAAGATATTTACACGTATCTTGTATGCTATTACACTGAGGGCTGTCGATCCGGTCTTCCAGAAGATACACGAACAGCATGGTGCCAAGAAGGGCGTGGCAGGTTGCAAGGACACAGCCTGCTGATAGATCGCTGTATTACACAGGATTCTGTGCGAAACAAGCGGAATCTATCGATGGCCTGGGTTGATTACAGTAAAGCATTTGATACAACATCACACGAGCTACTATTGCACTTGCTCGAATGTCTTGCGGTACCAGCACCACTAGTGAGATGCATAGAACGGCTTCTGCCACTCTGAAAGAATCGCTTCACCATAACATCAGGTGCACAGCGGGTCACGACAGAGCAGGTGGCATTTAGGAGAAGAGTTTTCCAAGGTGACTCCCTGAGTCCTCTCCTCTTCTACATCTCACTGCTACCGTTTTCTGTTGGGCTCAGCCAAACCCACAGATATCAATGTGGACCACCCAGCGACCGAAGACATAAGGTCACCCATCTATTATATATGGATGACCTGCAACTTTATGCTTACGGAGAGCGCAAACTACAAATCTCTCTTAGGGTGGTCGCGGGTCATTGGTATGGAGTTCGGGTTGGACAAATGTGCAGTCGTCCACCTCAAGAGAGGACGATGCAGGGAATTCCCTGAAGATGCGCAGCTCGCAGACAGAAGCATCCTAAGACATCTAGATGCCGGAGAAACCTATACATATCTGGGTGTGCATTAAAGGCACATCCAGGATATAACACAAATAAAGGATTCTCTCCGCGGCAAGTACAGACACCGCCTCCGAAAGATTTGGTCTTCCGAACTTTCGGAGAGGAACAAGGTGTCTGCAACTAATATGCTTGCCGTTCCGGTTCTGCTCTACTCCTTTGGAGTAGTAAAGTGGACGGTAGATGAGCTGCGTCAGTTAGACAGAGATACCCGCAAGATAATGAATATTCACAGAAGAATTCATCCTAGATCGTCCATTCCTCGTATGTACCTCCTACGTCAACGGGGGGACCAAGATATCTTGAGCCTGGAGTATACGCATGGCAGAGTAGTACTGAGTATGGCACGTAACATCCTCAGAAGCTCAGATCCCCTCTTGCGGTTTGTAAAACACCACGAAACTGTAGGAGTGGGAGCAGGATTGTCAAGGTAGCAGAAAAAAGCCGCAGATGAACTCGGTCTTGTATTTGACATCAGGTGAGAGGGCCGACGAGGTGCTGATGTAGAGTCAGTTGCTGAACTTCAGCCAAATCGTCCGAAAGCCAAAATCAGAGCTGTTGAAAAGGAAAATCTGTTTTGGCAGCACGTCGATAAACCTCAGCATGGTGTCTTCTATAAGAACATAGAGACACTGGGTTTATCGACCAGGCCGACATTCGCCTTTCTAAGGTCAGCCGGGCTTAAGTCGAAGACCGATGGATTCATTATGGCCTGCCAAGATGGTGTTTTCAACACCTTGGTCTACCGTAGCCGCGTGTAGCCTGTAGAAGTTCCTGACATCAACTGCAGGATCTGCCGTTAGGTGCCGGATCGCTCATGCAGATACTATCTGCATGGCCTGTATACGCGATATCGACCTACATCCACCAACATAACGCGGCGTTACGAGTGCTATACTACTATCTAAAGGGTAGCCCAGACACCAGTGCTGCCTTACATCCCCGGAGATATTGAGTCCGTTGTCAAGAACGAGAAATGTCAAATTTACTGGTACTGCTCGTTTCGGACTGTGAGGCTAATCCAAGCCAACAAGCCTGACATAGTCCTCCTCGACCATCAACTCATGGTGATGTATGTCATCGAGTTCTCGGCACCTGCGGAGAAATACATCACCTTGAAGGAGGAGGAGAAACGAACCAAATATCGCGATCTCCAGTACGAGCTCGAATTACCGTACCCAGGCTACTCAGTAAAAATGGTCGTCCTTGGTACGAATCTTCAATAAACTTTATTATTATTATTATTATCTGATAAAGTATCGATTTCTTAATGTTATCAGTTTTGTGCTAGTCTATATGCTAGGTATGTTCCTAAATTTCAGGAACATAGGGCGTAAGGGGGGCTGAGAAGAAAATGTTAACATCCTTGTAAATATACTAGTTCTGGTGAGTGATTGTGCCAAACTTTGGTTGCTAGGATCTATTTGTATCAGAGTTTTGAAAAATAAAATTGAAATGGGGGGGCTAGCGTATCCACCTTCTCCTGATATAACTCTTATTTATTTATTACGTAGGTGTGTGGTGGCTCTAATTTATAAAAATATATGGATTCATTTTAAAGAAGCCTCGATGATGTCATCACATAAATTGTGAGGACGTCATGTTTAAATCTTCTGTACCAAATGAAGTGTAATTGAAATTAAAAATATATGTATCCAAGACATTTCTTTTTTTTTGTTAATCTGATGTCATTGGAGAAAATACATTTATTCCTTACGTTTGTTACACACTGTATGCACTTTACCTTTACTGAATCCAACTGAAATTATTAAACTTTCTTAAAAAAAAGTACATAAAAATTATTGATTTTTATTCCTTTTCATATTTAAACCGTTGCCTTATCTAAGGAATATTTATCCAAGAGAAACAATTTTTAAACTATTTTTGCAGTTTCACTTAAGTTGTTATCGACTTCCAAGAAGCGCAATATTTGTATAAATGATTGAAGAGCTCTCTATCGACTTTCGCCACCTTGTGTTTTCATCATATTTGGAGTTATGTCACCTCTGCCATGATATAAAATCTGTAATATAAAGAAATGTGTATAATAAATAGTAATTTTAATTGAATCGACTAATTAATTTCTTAAAAAAAAATTGAATATTCATACATTTCTATTTTATTGCTACTACAATTATTTGAAGTGAAACGTATTATATTATAATTTATAAACGACTAATTTAAAAATTTAACATTATACGACAGTTATTATCATTTTATTGTTATTTTCTTTTCATTGTCCTATTCTATATTTGACCCAAAAAAACTCTGGGCTCACCCGATCATTCGATTTGTTACTTATGTTTTTCTACTGTTTTTACAAATTCTGCTGAGAGATGTTACTTTTCCGTAATTTCATTTACGATGAAGACAGCTTGATATTTTTGTTATTTTTAAGACTATAGATTTGCATTTTCATATAGTCGTAGTACCTCATGAGTCCGGCCCGTTTTAAGAAATTGACTGGCGTTGATGAGGGACATGCTGTAATTTACAAAGTCTTACCTCTTACATCAATTCCATTAACAGTTGTTTATGCTCGTCAGCGTATCCTTGCATCATTAATAAACCTTCTATAGTATCCTCTATTAAACTACTACACCGGAATGTAAATAGCAAGGCGTATTTTGAAACTGAACATTCCACATTCAAAGACGTAATATTTACTTACGCATAATATCATTCACTTGCATTTGCATGTCCATCACATAGGCACTTGTTAATATTACGCAATTTGTCAATAACCGGATTACTAATTAAAATATCGTGAAAGTTCTCGGCAACAAGAATACCAGGGTCAACTGGAAAAAAATATGTTTACTGATGAGTCTACGATGACTACCGATGGAGTGATATCTTCAAAACTGTAGATGCTATAGAAATCCCTCACTGAGTTAATTGCATTTACATAAGTTTAACGTAGCGGTATCTTGGGTGACCGATTAATTGATTATTTTTCTTCGATTATATGTTAAACGGTACTGGTCAATTTCTTTGACACCGATTCAGTCAATGTCATAGAAAATCTCCCCCTCAATGTACGATAGGAAATGGCTTCCAGCTAGATGGTACATCATAATTGTAGGGTTTGCCAATGGTTGAACAAACATTCTCTGTTTCTCTGTACAGGCAGAAGTTGTCTCTTTCAACTGTGGCCTCCCAGGTCTTCAGGTATTCCATCTTTAGATTTTTATATCTGGAGTATTGTCGAGAATAAGGTCTACAAAACAAGGTTTCGAAACCGAGAGGCATTTCATGCCAAAATGAGGCCAGTCTGCCGTGAAATCACATACACAAGAACTGAGCTAATCATATCTGCAAGAGAATTGAAAAATTCATTAGAATTGAAGTAGCCCACCCTCAATTCTAATGCATTTCTGAGATTCCATTCGATAATTTTTAATTTCACTCTCCGTTTATGTTTCAATGTCTGTTGAATAAATAATTTATTATTGCTTTTTCTTTTGTTTTTGAAAGATTTTTTTGTTTCCATGGCATTCTAGTCAAAACTTAAACGCAAAACGTTGATCGTGCGTGAACATTACTATAAAATTCAAATTGCATTGAAACTCATGAAATCAAATTTGGATTCTAATAACTTTTTTCATGTCCTTAATTATATCGTATTTATTTCAGTATCAAACTCTACCATTTTATATTAAAAAACCATGAAGCATTTATGAATTACAACATTTAGAAATCGTAACACACGCCAGAAATATTTATTGAACCACAAGAAGTGAATGTCGATTTTGCAGACAATATCATTTACAGTGATGGGGCCCATTTTCACCATTTACTAGATGTGTTGTTCCATACATAACTCGCAAATAATGCTGTCATGTGCTGCTCAGGAATTAACTGACTTTAAACCTTGTAGCCTTGATACTGGTTATACTGGTTGCATGTACTACATATATATAAATTGAACACACCACATGAATTTTTATGTGGTGGGTTTATTAATATTTGTATTTGTTTTATATATAAGTAAGCCTGGCCAAGGTCATTAATCCTACAGAGACGTACTGGGCATGCATGATATCATAATACTTGAATAAGTACAGTAATAATAACAAACATATTTTATATATTGTGATTTATGTTTTTGTACTATTTCGTTCACTTTAAACTCTTTTTTATCTATTTCTTTATATTTTGTAAGCTTAGTGCTGCACAACTTTATTAAACTGTTAAATGACGATCACACACGTATATTGTATATCTAAGTGATAAACTAATAATAGATAAACAAATAAATAAAATAAATGGAATTAAGTTTTATTAATACTGGTACACTTTATAAAAATATGTACAAAACTCACCTTCTTAAGCAGATTTATGAAGTAGCTCGGTTGTCGTTATCACAAACTGGAGCACTTCTATAATAACTGTGTAGCATCAGATATATTTCTACAGTTGTCTCAGTAAGCGATGTTCGCTGTGGTGAAAAAATATGTTTGTATTTTCAAAAAGACCGTTCGACATCTACGGAAATAATACAGGCATAAGTAAAATACTCTGTGAACTCACTTAACGCAGCTGTAGATGCACCGTCACAAATTTGTCTTGATTTGGTAAAATTAGGATCTTTCTGTAATACACTCTCGAGTTTTTCAATAACGGGCTTATTTTTTGCGTCATTTATAGTCTGTAGCTGGGTATTTACGTCGTCCACTATTTGCAGCGATTCCACTAACGACAACGAAGTATTTTGCAATTTTTCTGTTGCATCGTGTAGTCCTCTATAATTGTTATAAATAGTTTTTAAATCTGTTTCAAGGGAAACATCTTGAAAGCTTGTCTGGCTTTCCTTAATAGCTGCAGCCTCGTTACGGTTGAACTGTAGTATCACAGTTTTTATTTGTTGAAAATGTTCAGCATAATAAAAAGCTGCCTTCAACCATGTTCCCCAACGTGTAAGAATCGGCTGTGGTGGTTCCGGAATACCAGGACATAGTATGTGAAATGCTCGAAGCCGGTTAGGAGATTTGAGAAACACTTTTTTTGTATTTGCTATTAATGCATCTACCTCTGGAAAATATTTTCGAATCGTTTCTGCTACAAAATTGAACGCATGCACTTTACACGTAACATGTAAAAACCTACAATCGTCTCTTTGAAGAAAACGGCCCACCAAAGGCATTGTCGCAGCACCGTCGGTCACAAACATCTACACTTGACTTGTTGACAGTTCAAATTTTTCGAAGGTCTCCAACACCACCCGCGTAATTGTTTCGCCAGTACACGCAGTTAGTCCTTTGCTAGCTAGTAAAAGTGAAAATGTTGGTTTAACAGGGTCGAGTACACGTACTATAACATTTAAAATAGAATTTTTTTCACAATCTGTCGTCTCGTCAACACATAACCACAGCCGTGTACTTTTTAATGCACATTTAATGGTATTTACAATGTCTTCACGAACACTTGGTATATATCTACGTAACGATGAACGACTTGGTACATTCACCTTGGGATTGTATTTATTCCAGAACCCCCGAAATGCTGGTTTATCCAATATGCGCAGGGGAACATCACAAGCAATCAGCATTAACAGTAAATCAAACATAAACTGAGGTTCTAAAGAACAGACGCCATTTTTTTATTTTTTGCCGGTTACTATTGACATGGATTTTGCAGCCGTATTTATTCCAGCACATTAAGTCTTGATCACAAACTTTACAAATTATTTTACATCCATCATAGAATAAATCCGGAAATTCACCTATAAATTTATTCACTTTATCAGCGTACGGTCATTTTTTACTGTTGAGCGTAAATGGTACTTTACGCTCAACATTATTTATTATTTATTAGTACTCTATGCATCGACCGACAGATAACAACTGATGTGTGTCGTGTCATTGTCATCGTAAACAAGCGCGCGATGGCATTGGTATTGCGCCCGACCCTGAATCTACCATCGCTTACCCAGGCTTATTTATAAGTGCTGAAAATATGTTCAGTCCCTGTTCGTCATCCATCAAAACAATTTAAAGGACATATAAAAGTTAGATGGATGTCTAATTTATCTAAATAGTAATGTGTTAGAATTTTGGAAATGTGAGTGGAAAAACTTTTTTGCTCCTTGAAATACATTTCTGTTAAAACATTTTTTTATTTTTTTAAATCACAACGTCGATATATTTCCCACTGCCAATAATAAGCTCCTCAGTGCAGTGCACCCATACTTGATAATTTTGCCGAACCACCGTGGATCTACAAGTTTTACATCTCTGAAATAGTATGTGGTGTAATATCTATTACACCACCGACTTAAAAAAATTTTAAGCCTTGAAATATCTAAATATTTAAATATTCGATAGACTTTCATTAGACGACACAATTTTTATGAAAAATAACAATTCAAAATTTTCACTCAATATCAAAAAAAAATGTTTCTGAACCAGATTTCCTTATTTATTTTAGAATTAAATTCTGAACACATTTTCTGAATAAACTTTTTTTAATAATTAATATTCACACAAGACGAGTTTGGGATTACTCGAAACAGTTGTTTTTTTTTTAGCTAACGGCGTATATTGAAATTAAAGTAACCGTAAAATACACGACTATTTTTTTAAATAATCACTGTAATAATTTAGAGAGATCCACTTAAATTAATTGCTCCAAAGTTTATTCTAATCCATGCCATTTCTTAATCTAAGTTTCATTTAAATAAACTTTTCTCTACAGACACAAAATCTGTTTTACTACGGCCACTGATATTAATGCATAAAACCCAAATAATTACAAGAATGTTCTAAGATAGATTTGCTATTATACAATGAACATTTTTAATTCATTTTAAGTTTTACCATGTGAATAATTGTAAAACGGTGTAATTGACATTTTTAAAGTAAGTATTTAAAGTGCCCACCGTGAGAAGTCTCGTAGGCATCAGCACGACTCACTATCGCATGGCCAACCATTTCAGGGATACCGGGATTAATTCGAATATCTTTACAGGCAGCCATTACCCTTTGTTGGAGAACAGCTATATCATTAACGGACACGGAATAAATTAAAGATTTTAAATGGACTTATAAAAAATAGTCTAGAGAATTTAAATCTGGTGAAGGAGGGATCAAGCAGTTGGCCCATCCCACCCAACTCGTCGCTGTGGATAGTTCTAATTAATAAAACCGTGAACGTTTAGACTAAAATGCGTAGGTTCACCTAGTGCATAAACCATATGTTTTTACTTACATGTAGAATCCAAATATTAGATTCCAGGAACGGATGTACACGCAACAGGAATAATGGCGTATTTGGATGAGACAGTGGCAATGCCAGTCCGCTTAATATCAACAAAGGTGTTAGAGCGCACAAATGAAGGAACGATATGTGAATGAATGGATAGCAGTTGGGCGAGAACTAAAAATAATAAAGGACGTGTCTTGCTGTTTGTAACAGATGCAGCTTTGTATGATGGCGGGTGAACAGCGATTAAAATACACCTATTTTAATCTGGTACATGTGGCATGTTTATCATATCTCTGCATGTGCTTGCACCGGTATCCTGGATCTGCCCCTAACATTGACGTCATGTAATATTCGGATCCGAACTCTACTTATTTAATACGGTAGCTTTCCCAATAAAAGGGGTACATCATTTTTTTAAGTACCTGTAATTTTCTCCATTAAATATTCCTGGTAAGATAAAGGCAACCATCTCTAATATGCTTCACGTCATAGTATAACGGCTAGTTTAAGACCTTATATGCTTTGAGTATGATAGGGGAACAAAATTTTTTTTTGCAATACGTTCCAAATAGTCATGTGTGCAACATATTCGAAAGCTCCTGTTCTTCTTGTACTACTTGTAGTTTTTTGTACTACTTGTGGTTCCAGGAATATTAGCAACAAAATCTAGTACTATTTCTTCAAATGCAGGTGTCCTAACAGTTCCATCCTCCCTCATGTCCGCCTTTCTTAGCTTGAAAGTTCCGGTCTCTCGAAGCCGGTGATGAAAATCAGAAAACGTTTTATGAGTTTTGGCACGCCGATTAGGAAAGGCTGCTTGGTAAAGCCAATTCGCTTCGTGACTATTTTCATCAGCACCACCATAAAAATGTTGTATATCTGCGAGCTCTTCACACGAATAACCCATAAGTTTTAAATATTTACCCGAATTCTCTACTAACACAATTAATTGCACATACAACTCAGTAATGACGTTTATGCAAGGGCCACTATCTAACAAGCAGGGGTTAGTAATAGTCATCAGCCGCCTATGATTAAAAAAGATTAACATCAAATTTTGATTCATACCTTATTATTTGAATTGTGTTGATTTAAATTAAAACACCAGATTGACTTGAAAATTCAAGCTTCAAAATAGTAAGTAATTTGTAGATAATCAATAAACTGCGTCCAATTGTTTTAAAAATTTCAATACCCAATTTCAGCTCCTTACCGTGCAGTGTTTTGCTTAGAGCGACATTATCTCACAAACGGTTAGTCCCATATAAATTTATGAAGATTATCTTTTTTATGTAATTTCAGCTAAGATTAATGCGTTATCGAGTTGTCAAAAAGTTAGAAAATAAAAAAATACAACATACAACAATAAATACAGCATAACTCACCTCTGATTTCGCACGCCTATGTTTGAAATTTGTTTCGGTCAATACTGTACAATAATAACTCGTATTCATATTAAATCGATACTAAGTCTCATCGCTGTATCTTAAAGGATTCCTGAGAAATAATAATTAAAATCAGTTTTTTGAGGAGCATCTTCGAGGGATTGTAGTGACCGTAGGAAGAATTGAGAACTACGAGAACTTTTTTTCATATTTTAGCAAGTAGAATCAGCCCCAGAAGTTTGTCCCCCCTATTTCCTATATTAATTCTACGAAACTATGTACTCTTTTAGAACCACTGCAAAATTTTTAGGAATATGAAAAATACTATATAAATTAGACTCAAATCCTAAAGCAGAACATGCATGAAAGGGGGTTACAATTTGAAATAGTGTGAATCCACAAACATTCCCTCTGATATTTTCATCTGCCGGAGCTAGGAATCGTACTCAGGAACAGATAGGCAGTGACTAGTCGAACTTATCACATACCGCGCTCTAGCCACCGGATATTTATAAAAAAGAAAAAAATAACAAAGGCAATAGTTTAAACAACCATTGGTTAACTTTTCAGTTTATTTTGAAGTGGGGTGGAATCTTCGTTGTGACATTAACATTGAAGTAATTCCCACAAACATCAAAACATCGAATACATATTCAAGGGGCATTTTACCAATTAAATTGACAATATCTGGACATGAATATTTTAGTGATTGATACAGTTGGCTATATTATAAGGAGGAAGCCAGGAGAAGCGTGAAGCCAATAATATACACATACTTTGAAAGGGAGGCTTCGATTGCGGTCTGTTCCCCTAGGATGAGGTCAGCACTTATTCAGAAGTATGGAAACGATCTTGAAAGGCTTGTTAGACATAACTAGGTAAGGCTTGTGTGGGATATGGAACACGCAGTGGTTTCAAAGAACGAGAAGGCAGATGAATTTGCTAGACACGGAGCCGAGGAATTCTGACTCGAACCTGAATCCATTTTGATTATTACAACGAGAAAGGTCCCTATAGTCCTTAATAACTGGGTTTATGGTACATTGAAGAAGCGTTGGATATTAAGTAGACTGCAGAAAATCTTGAGAATTTTTTGCGTAAATAGCGCCCCACGTTGGGCGCCAATTTATTACAACGTAAACTCTTCCAAAAAGGAGTTTCCTAATGACGAAGCATATGCGAAATTATGCGAACAGCTAGCTGATTTAAGTCGTGAGTTCGGAAAAATTGAAAGTGTGCCACTGTATTGATTGTATTGATAGTTACTTGTATGTCTTTTTTTTTGGTATTGAATGATAAGTTAAATTATTACTTGGTGCCCAGATATATCTGTGACTAGTGCAGATCTATAAATTGTGAACAATATTTGAAGTTAATAATAGAAACTCCGCTCGTCTGCTCTGTTGCCTTATCGGAGCACACCCAACTCTCGTCACAACAGCTGGTTTCTTGCAACGTGACTTATTATGTATATTTTAAATAAGTAGAGAAGTAGTACGTGGCAAGGTTTTGAAAATAGTTATTGCCCCCCCAATTATCAACAGAAAAGTATTAAAAACCCTTTAGAGTAATTGACATTCAGTTAAAATTTTCCTAACTAATCATTATGTCAGTCAGAATCAGATTTAGAATATTTTATACATGCTGATTCTATTGTAACACAGGCATAGGAATATCTAACTCCAATCATGGTTTTAAAGCATACATTATATCGAATAATTCTGCTGTGTAAGGTAAACATTGCAAATATAGAGCTCACTCAGCATGTGACTATAATAATTTCAAAATCGACATGAAGTTATTACAGTAACGTTTATTTACGACATTTGTAATATCAGTATGGAAACATTAATCTAAACAGTGTGTACCTACTATACTGTACAATTCAATAATTTTCATTTCGTTGAAATATTAAAAATGTTAGTTCCCCTTAACAGCAGCAATGCAAATAAATTACTTTGATATGCTTTTTGTGATATTGGTCAAGAATGAGAGTAAATAATATGGAAAACGATTTATTTTATAGATAGATATTGAATAACACTGTCACTTTGATAAAAAAATATTATTAAATGTATGAACCATGTCCTATATGGTGGTTCTTTAAATAATTGCTTTACGTATATTTATACTTAGACTGAGAGTTGTTCAAGTTGTAACAATCAAAAAAAGTGTAATATGTCATCGTGTCATATACATCATGTTGATTGTATAAGGACACGAATATGGTAGTGTGTGCTGTACTTTCCCTCTATCGTTTAGTTCTTCGCGACATGCCCATTCCCTTTCCACTTCCTTAAGCAGCGCTGCGCTAATGAGGAACAATAACTCCAAAACACAGATACTTTATTATTATTATTAATAATATATTATTAATGATTAATTAATTTATTACCAAAAAGAAAAAATAGAATATGTTCAGAATAATGTGAATTACAAATATATCATTAAAAAAATTATAATTGTTAATTGTTACAATTATCTGAAAGCTTTTTAAATCTTTTTGAATTTGGCCATGGAATTTCTTTTATCGATGTAAAATTTTTGTAAATAGAACATAAAAATTGTGAGATATTCAGTCGGCTGAAGGTAGAATTTAAGTAGTACTGCCAAAATTAACTGAACTGTGAGACTTCAAGACAATTTTTTTTAATCCATCTTTTTTTGTATACAAATACATCATTAGTTGCTGCTCTTCGGCTCAGTCCCATTGAGGGTTAATTACGTTAATTATTTTTGTAGTTTAGTTTTTCTTATCTATTTCTTTGGATGCATAAAAAATGTTTTTTAAACATTTTTGTTAAAATTATAATGTCATCAATAATTCTCTTAAATGACAACTCTCATTTTTGATAGTGCCATTTGAGAGAGTTAATTTTTTGCATAATAACATAAAAATTGTAGCACGTTACATAACGTTTTTTGAGAAATAAACTCCATCTGAACATTAGAAATGATATTAGGGATTATCGAGCGAACTTGCTGTAAAATTGTCTCTTTTAAATCTTTTAAATTTAGATCTGTTTATATAAACTTTGCTTTTTAATTAGCCCGATTGGAAATAGTCCATCAGGGTTAGATTGTGATGTAACAAACTGGTATTTGTGTAATGTGTCACTTTGGCACCCTTCAGCACAGCAGCGGTACTTTGAACTTTTTATCGCGTTACGGTCTCGAGCGCCAGTTCTTGTTTTAAAGCGTAGTAACATCACTTTATTCTATCACCGGTATGATAGAAACTAGGATCAGTGAAGAAATGGAATGTCCAGGCGATCTGTGCGTATGGTTGTCGGTTTCGTAGCAATGGACAACTTCACCTTCACGAAAATGATTCTAGGCGTAGAAATAGATTTACTTATAACTTTGCTTTAAATAAAATGCAGACTTTCAACTTCACTCACTCTGTTTTTTTAAGACTGCTTCACAGAAGAATAAAATAAAAAAAAATAGATATATACACAACATTTATGTTTTAATACAACTTAAATATTAACCTATATTACAAGTAAGCAGCCGAGGAACCAAGCAAGACATAATGAAAATGCAAAAGCGATGATCAGTAATATCAAGCACAGCTAAGTTACGAAAACTACAACTACGGTAATACTGCCAACAGGTAATATTTAAACGTTTACTACAAGCAAAAGCAAGAAAGCGGTGATTAGAAATAAAGCACAGTTACGGCAGCTACTACAACTACAAATGCTTAAGGCGGTATTACGGCAGGCGGTCGGTGCAACAGGTATATTCAGTGGTAAGCGATTACGGAGTACAAGCAAGACACGACACGAGTACAGGAGATCAGTCCAGGGACAGGCGGTATATATGACGGTTTAATCGCGAGCGTGTTACATATTTAGATTAGCTACTAATATCCCTTATTGGAGATTCTTGACTACATGTGTCGGACGGAACGGTTCGTATTCGCATTCACTTAATGAAATCCTTTTCACATATCGAGGTGTAAAATTTCACTGGTGCTTTAATTCGACTCCGGCTAAGATGGGACCTTTTCAGAGATCGAGGTATAAAAGTCCTATCTTTATGTCAATACTCAATAAAAATGACAACCGAGTAATCTCGATGCTTATTATACAGCACAGCAGTTCATTTTTACTAACTCGGGTTTGAATTGCAAAACTGTCCCTTTAACTTACTAAACCAGAGACATGTGTGAATAATTGGAGATATTCGAGGTTAATTTCGTTAGCTAGTGATAGCTTAGAGTAATTGGTGATCAAAACAATTTCAAGCCTATTTCCTGTACAAATTAGTTATAGTGAACACGGATATAGGACGAAACGGATCATACATTACCTCCCGGGGAATTTAGTGAGATCCTTTTCACAGATCGAAGCATAAAGACCTCACTGGTGTCACTGCGCGCGCACCTGATGAAATCCTTTTCATAGATCAAGATGTAAAGATTTTACTGGTACTTTAATGCAACTACAACTGAGATGGGATTCTTTTCAGAGATCGAGGTATAAAAGCCCTATAGTTACGTCAATACTTATTAAAAATGACAACTGTATAGTCCCGATGCTTGTTGTTGAACAAATAACCTGCTTTCAACAATGAATCGCTAAATTTCCCGAATATCTCTGACTTATTCGAAAAACAGGCACTTCGGATAAAATAATACATTAGTAAATCGGGCACAAACGGTAAAGGACGGAAATACAAATGAAAACAGTAAAACGGTTAAAGTAATTCTTACCAGTACCTGGTTGTGGAGGACACTGGAGATCGGGAGCTGCGTGCTGTTAACTGGAACATTCACTGGAGAAGTCCCCTTATTAATTCGTGCGATTTAATTTTAATCTACCAAAATTCCTGCGCAATAGTGGCGGAGATCTGGGCGACGCGCAAACGGGTCGACTGCTGTCAGTGGTAAACTTATATCAGCTATCTCGGCACATCGTATTTAAATAAATTCCCTGCGTTAATTCATATAAACAAATGTTTCAAGTCTGGGAATCGCTGTCTCCTAATTTTAAAACTATATTTCTCAAAAGAAATAATTTAAAACGGCTATGTATTAATATTTAAAATAAATCAACTTATACCTAGAGATGGCAAGTCGTGCGGTTATTCTGTGGTGCAACAGCAGGTAGATAGATAACTGGTGAGGCAATGACCGGCTGGCGGACAAATCGAACCGAGCCACAACCATTGTTTTATGTTGTAGTGTTTACACGCTAATTTATTATTCTCCGTTGTATTTTCTGTTGTTGTATTGTTGATAATTTTATTTTTAGTATTTAATTGTTGATATAAATTTAATAATAAAATATATCAGACGTGCACAAGGGTAAAAAACGGCCATACGCTGACATAGTCAATAAATTTATCAGTGGATTCCTGGATTTATTCTATAATGGTGCTACAATAATTTGTAAGGTGAGAGGAGACAGACCTCATGTGCTGGGATAAATATGATTGCAGATGTTACGTAAATACTGTGCAGCTTAAAACTAAAAAAAAATTGCGTGCCTTCAAAAACACAGTATGTTCGATTTACAGTTAATGCTGATTGTCTTTGATGTTTCGCTGCACATACTCGATAAACAACAATTTCGGGAATTCTGGAATAAATACAATCCCCAGATGACGTTACGAAGTCGCACAACGTTGAGTAACTATGTACCAACTGTACACGGAGACATTAAATAAGATCAAATGTGTATTAAAAAATACACGGCTATGGTTATGTGTTGACGAGACGACAGATCGTAAAAAAAAATCTATTTTAAGTGTGCGTGAACTGGACCCTTTTAAACTGACATTTCCACTATTACTAGTTAGCAAAAGACTAACTGAGTGTACTGGTAAAACAGTTACGCGGGTGGTGCTGTAGACGTTAGATAAATTTGATCTGTCAATAAGTCAAGTGTTGATGTTTGTGACTTCTGGTGCCGAGACAATGCATTTGGTAGGCCATTCTCTTCAAGAACACGGTTGTAGGTTGGTACATGTTACGTGTAAAGTTCATGCTTTACACCTTGTGGCAGAAACTATTCGACAAGGTTTTTCAGAGGTAGATGCATTAAATGAAGTACAAAGAAAGTGTTCCTTAAATTTCCTAAACGTCTTCGCGCATTTCAGAACAAGTGTCCCGTTATTCCCCAACCACCACAGACGATTCTTATACGTTGTGAAACATGGTTGAAGGCAGCATTTATTATTCTGAATAATTACAACAAATAAAAATCGTGATACCACAATTCAATTCTGGGGAGGCTGTAGCTATTAAGGAGAGCCAGAAAAAATTCGAAGATATTTCCGTTGAAGCAGCTTTGAAAACTATTTACAAGAACTATAAAAGACTACATGACACCTTATAAAACTTTCAAAACAATGCGTTGTCCTTAGCGGAGTCATTGCAAATAGTGGACAAAGTAAATCGACTGTTACACTCTATAGGTGACGCAAAAAATTAGCCCGTTAGAGAAAAGTTCGCACCTTTTCTAAAGCAAGACATCGGTTTTACCACATTAAGACAAATTTGTGGTGGTACTGATGGTGCAACCCCAAATCCGTCAAGTGTGTTCAAAGACTATTTTAAGTATGCCTGTATTACATCACTAGATGCCGAACGGTCGTTTTCAAAATATAAGCATATTTTTTCACCACAGTGAACATTACTCAAGGAGACAACCATAGAAACAACATACCTGATGCTTCAAAGTTTTTACAGATTCTCTCCAATTTGTAATAACCAAGCTAGTTCATTAAGCAAGGTATAAGAGGGTAAGTTGTACATACATTGTCACAAATTGTAACAGTTTATTGTTTCTGTTACTAGTTAATTTCTTTTATTACGCTTATTATGATTCGTACGCCTATCTCTGCCGCACATTTCTGCCAATTCCACTAATAACTTATTCGGTAAATTATTAAACAAATAGAAACATATTTCTTTACAATGAATAAATAATATTAACTTGATGTGAAATTAAACTAAATCAAATTAAACTAATCTCCTCTTGATTGAGTACAAACACAATAATGAACTTGTTAGGATAATAAAACAAACTAAGATTACTCTGAAAAGGAACTAGATTGAAACAATTATGTTTGAGAAATAATTGTTGTTCCAACTACTGGACTTGCAAAATAAATTAAATTTTGATTCAAAACGATTTTAAAAGGAATATTAACACAAGTTTTCGTATACAGGATATAACAAAGTAAACGAAAAACCCACTTATGCCTGATTACAATAGAAAACTATTAACGGAAAAATCACTTCGTTACAAGATTCAATAGCCTCCCTTTTCTTCCTATACATCTATAAGGAAAAGTCGCATATAAATAATTTCGAACACGCACTGTAGTGTGGTAGAGCATAGTTTTGTTGAAATATAATATCGTTATAAGGGATATCAGAACCCTCTTGATTTGGAAACAGTATTGTTAGAGCAGGTATTAAGTCCTCTTGAAGAAATTGTAAGTAAATTCATCATAGTGTTATCAAATAAAATAAGGCAGCAGGGTCAGCGTGGGGGATACGGCACGAGTGCGCCATAGCCTCTCTCACACACACACTTCATACACCTCACTTCACACACTTCACTTCAATTCACACACTTTACTTCACACACTTCACTTCACACACTTTACTTCACTTCACACACTTCACACTCCAGAGTTGTTAGTTGTTTGATGACCATCGATGTGTGTTTGTGATACAATCCATTGTCAAACTTCACGCCGGCCGAAGTTTTGACGTTAGTGAAACAAATTCACAGATTTCTTAAGCGTTTTCCTGGATTACGTTACGATGGAGTGGTAATATAGTGTTTTGTGTCTAAAACGAATTTATAAAAATGTAAACCAAACAAACTGAAAATAACATACAAATCGGACTTACATGATAAAAAAATATGAATAACTATTGATATAATTAAAGAGGCTTCATCGCTTAAAATGTCTTGTGTTAATTTATTGCACATATGTTTCCTTCCTATTAGCAATAAATGAAAATTCCATGGTTGCTTCTAGGTGATGTGTCGCCTCGTAGATATGTTTATGCAATTAATTATCTTATCTTGTGATTATTTGGCAAGTTAAAAGTTAATACAAAGAGAGCTGAAAGTATTAGTAAATGTAGCAGACACACACACAAACACACACAAACACACACGCACGCACGCGCCCGCACACACACGCACACGCACACGCCCGCACGCACGCAGAGCATACGAACATACGTGCTAATGGGTTATTTGTTTGGAAATATTTCATTAGGTGTTTATAATACAATATCTACGTAAATGTCGTCACTGAAATTTATTGTTGCCTTCCGATCTCTAACTATTACTTGAAGCTTTTGTCCGCTGAGTAGTTGTTTCCTGTAAATCTTATTCAGTATACAGGATGAGTCAGTTTTTTGTAGACAAACTTTAACAGGTGATAGAACACATGTTTTTAAAAAGAAAAGTTCCTATAAACATATGTCGTAGAACGCTTCGTTTCCGAGATACAGGGTGTTGAATATAATTTTTTTTTTCTCGAATTTTCATTATAACTTATAAACGAATGCTTAGATTTTTTCCATGTGTGGGGGATAATGCCTATTAATTAAAGGGCATAAAACAAGCGATAAGAATGTTCAAAAACTTGCACAGTGGCGGAGTGGAGGGGGTGCTCAACCCCTTTCTTAAACAGAACTTCTGACTATTTTTTTTAAAAAACTGTTATTTTCGTTATCTACATACAGTTTAACAAAAGTAATGTCCTTTCTTCTCTTTAGAAATTCCTGTGCGTTTCCGAGTTATTTTGATTTTTAGTGTTTGATGTGGTACTAAATTAAGTAATTTATTCAGGGTGAGTCAGTTTTTTGTAGTCAAACTTTAACAGGAGATAGAACACATGTTTTTAAAAAGAAAAGTTTCTATAAACATATGTTGTAGAACGCTTCGTTTCCGAGATACAGGGTGTATAATTTTTTTTCTCGAATTTTTTGAGTATGTATTTGTATGTGTTGTATTTGAGTATGGCTTGATATAACAAATATTTATTTTGACTGCATTGGAAAGAGATAAAGAATAAGAGATTTCGGCTTTTTGAAATCCTTAACAAACCATATTTAGGTAGGTTTCGTTGAAAGAATTAAATATTTAGCCGATAATTGATAATAAATAAATTACTTAATTTAGTACCACACATACACTAAAAAATCAAAATAACTCGGAAACGCACGGGAATTTCGAAACAGAAGAAGGGACATTATTTTTGTTAAACTGTATGTTGATAATGAAAATAACAGTTTTTTTAAAAAATAGTCATTGGTGTAGAAGTTCTGTTTAAAAAAAGGGGTTGAGCACCCCCTCCACTCCGCCACTGTGCAAGTTTTTGAACATTCTTATCGCTTGTTTTATGCCCCTTAATTAATAGGCATTATCCCCCAAACATGGAAAAAATCTAAGCATTCGTTTATAAATTATAATGAAAATTCGAGAAAAAAAAAATTATATTCAACACACTGTATCTCGGAAACGAAGCGTTCTACGACATATGTTTATAGGAACTTTTCTTTTTAAAAACATGTGTTCTATCTCCTGTTAAAGTTTGTCTACAAAAAACTGACTCACCCTGTATAGTTTATCCCACCAGGGTTAGAGGTTGCAACTTTTGGTACCTGCTTTGCAGGTCGCTACCAGTCACTAAGAGATCATTGATGTCTGACAGGTAGTAGCACTGACCACCAGAGGGATACACTTATCACTCACTTTATCTGTCTTGCTTAGTCTGCTTTAGGCTAGCCTGGTTTGCTATTATTATTTGTTTTTTCTATTACTTCTTATGGCATACTGACGAGAACATATCATGTTAGAAACCGGTCTATGTCTACTGAGGAATTGACAAATGATCTTAGATACCAAACAAGATTTGCAGGTTTAATTTAATGCAGGTCGGGGCTTCTGTCCGTTAAGTAGTTGTTTCCTGTGAATCCTATTCAAGTAATCAACAGTATATAGTATTTCTGGAATACATATATATTATTAGGTGCATACTTACTTCTTTTATACGCATAATAAGAGTTCTGTATGTTGTATACAAGATGTTTCAGAAATGATAAGCCATAGCTCTACAGGACATACTATGGGCCAAAATAAGCAAAAAAGTTTTTATGGGCATGTGCCCAAAAATGAACCATTTCCAAGATATAGGGTGTGTAAAGTATTGCCAGAAATATATTCTTTGTTTTCAGAAACTGTTGGAGAAAATATTTCAAAACTTGGGATGCAAACAAAATCCACTGAAATTGCAACAGTTTCTAATTGTTATTATTATTATTATTGTATTTATTTCAAATAGTTTCTGAAAAATCAAAAAGAACTCTATCTTGGAAACGGTTCATTTCATATCCATAAGATTTTTTTTGCTTATTTTGGCCCATACTATATTCTGTAGAACTTGGCATACTATTTTTAAAACAACTTGTATATACACATACTTACAGCTGTTTTATCATATGCTTTGGTACGGTTACAGATATTTTAGATGGAGTTTTACTAGTTGCATTTATGCATCCAAGAACAAAACACCATTTACTTCCAGATGTATTTAATTTTTGCTGCTGATAAATCTATCATTTTCTGTTCAATTCAAAAGTTTGTGGATAGTATTATTAGAAAATATGCAATGCATGATTGTTTTAAATCCCCACAAATGATAATTTAGTTCTAATACCTATAGGCCAGGCGACAGGTCGAAAAAAAAGCCTCAATAAGGAAATAATTAGTGGAAAGCTGGAAATTGCTTTAATCGCTTTATTTGGACCCAGATATTACTCTCCCAAGTTTTCCCCCTCGAGCGAAGTCGGCGTTGGCCCTAAGAAGGTACCATTTTTCGGTTTCTTGCAAATATCTCCCAAACCATCAACTTTATCAACAAAATACCTATTATAGAGAACAATCTAGGGTAAATTTGCTACAAAAATGTTCTTTACCATTTGTCTCTAAAGTGAACCGTTACGATGCTACGACCATTCAAAATGGAACCCTTTTTGATTCTTGCGGAAAAGTTATCGAAATCATATGCCATGATATACGCCTCATACGCCTTGACATAAAGCGGCTGATCGAATGTCACGATACAAGTCTGCTGTTTTAAAGTTTTGCACTTTTGCCAAGCAGTATGAAGAACGGTGAAGATGGTATCATAATTACTCGGTGGCGAGTCGACAAATGGCAGACACACTATACGTGTTGTTGAATAGTTTTCTGTCGTTGTGAGGGATTCCATGAATCCATTCCAGCCAGTAATGTTGGGCACACCTTTCGATTTGCCATACAACCACGCAAAGTCGCTCGGTAACAATTGCACTCCACTTTCGATGGGATTCTTCAGGTCTAGATCTTCAATTGTTATATCAGCAAGTCCAGCATTACCGGTCCTGTGGAACGATTTTAGTGCAACCTGCCCAAATTCTCCTATAACACTAGCAGTGGGGATATGTTTCAGTCGAGAAATTCTTCGCCCATTCGAGATGGTTGGGGCAGGCGTTATACACTGAATCCCCCCATCGCATGGAAGGTGTTGCAGCCGTCTATAGTGTTGATATTGACATCAGCATTATCAAAAACAAATTGCGAGAATGCCTGAGGAATTATATTGCTTTGAGGATGCTGTATAGTGGAGATTTCGAACAGCCTGGCTGCATCATACGAAGCACAATATCCTAGGCCCGAAAGGATATTGAGAAGTGCTTTAGAACCATACGTGACAGAACAGCCGCAAGACCTATTTGCATGGAAGACAGAAATGATCTCGGCCTGACTGCCGCTACAACAGCGTGTGCAATTGATGTGCACTTCTTCTTCCATGTGTTTTCCGCTGCGCGTTTCTTTTTTAGAATGAATTCTCCCAGGAAATAATTTAAAGATTGGGGAACATCACTTGCAGCATCGTCAAAAAATGAATCTTCCCTTATTATGTCTGCTGCGGCTTTTACAATTCTTAGACGCTCCTCCTGATCATCGATCTTTCGACAATGGTACCAATTTTCCGTGAGTATTTTGTAGCCTGTGTCGCGAAAACAAATCACCGATTCATTGTTTTTTTCTTGCTGTGACAATGATATCAGCACCATATTTACCAAGCAACCTGTTTTTCAACGTTTTCTCATTAGGAATATAGCCCTCAAAATCTTCGAATATCTCTTTGAATGTGAATTGACATTCTTCTCGATTTCGTTCCATATAAGAGCAAGCGTACTCGAAAGCAGCAGTGACGTTTTCATCTTCGGGCCGACCAGGTGGCCTTGTCGATCTTCTAAACCTTTTTCACAAATAAAACAAACGGTTGGATTACCAGCCCCGGCCATTGCCGCACTTTCTCAATCTACAATCTTGATTGATTATTTTGTAAACACGTATACACTCAACCAGATCGTTCATGACACTGCTGTGGTATGGGAGCAGCGTTGCCAGCTGTATGGGAGGCCGAGCGCGGCAAGCCAGCTGCATCTGCAGGTGTTACTATCCCCACGTACACAGTGTTGCCAGCGCCCTCGGTGAGAAAGTAATGAAGTCTACTTGTAAAATGTACTGAATCTGAACTGAATGTACTTACTGACCATTTTTTTTATTGATACCTGCATTAAAAACACCTGGAATGCTGACAAATATTTATAATATGTAGAAACTTTGATATGCATATGATTTCGATAACTTTTCCGCAAGAATCAAAAAGGGTTCCATTTTGAATGGTCGTAGCATTGCAACGGTTCACTTTCGAGACAAGCAGTAAAGAACATTTTTGTAGCAAATTTACTCTAGATTATTTTTTATAATAGGTATTTTGTTGATAAAGTTGATGGTTTGGGAAATATTTGCACAAAACTGAAAAATGGTACCTTCGTAGGGCCAGAAGGGCCAACGCCGACTTCGCTCGAGGGGGAAAACTTGGGAGAGTAATATCTGGGTCCAAATAAAGCGATTAAAGCAATTTCCAGCTTTCCACTAATTATTTCCTTATTGAACTACCTGTCGCCTGGCCTACTAACAAAATCCAAATATTGAGATCCAATGGTAGTAAACACTTTGTTCCAGGGGTGTAAAACTTAGCTACACTCTAGAATGAACAAAATCGATGTCTTACAACTACTATCTCCCTAAATACGCCACTGTTATGCCCCCCCTTTATCAAAATCCTAAATCCGCACTGGTGATTTGAAACATACTAATGTACCATTTAAAAATGTAAAATGTACAAAAAGTTACCTTTTTCCCATTACAAAAAATTCCAAAAACCACAAGTTTTCTACATATGAATTATAAAAATACTTTATTTGTTTGTTTGAACAAAAAACTTATTAAATTAATAAATTGTTTTCTAACAGTTTTTTAAAATTTTTGTTCAATTTTATGTTTTGAAAAATATAAGTAGGTAACCGATTTCAGATCGATTTTTGTAAAAATTTTATTGGATTTGACAGATAAATTTTCATTAAAATTTAAAATAATTTTGTTCTCAAATAAATTGTCATGTAACATACCATCTACTGCAGCATATGTAAAAAAATGTGCTCTTAGAAATGGCACGATTACAAATTTTCTATGACATTACAACTTAAAAAAAATTTTAAAAATGTTTTTTGTACATGAAAAAATAGAAAAATGTATTTAATAATCTACCAGTCAATGCTGACCGACTTTTGCTACTGGCTTTAGTGGCTTTTTAACAATTTTAGGGAATTTATACCTTACTTTTACGGATGACTGTATGTAAAGGCAAATAAATAATTATTATAATTTCGTTATGTGATATGCAAAACTAATTAAGTATTATAATACCTATTGTAATTGCAATTTGAAGAGTGAACATAATTAAATGAAACCTTCTCGGTAAAACCATTGCAATTTTATAATAATAAAAATTTCCTCGCAGTAAAATATAATAGAAATATGGAAATAAGGTGAACCATTTCAATTTAGCGAAGTGAAATTTAAAATTTCCAAAAGTATTCGCCTTAATAACTAACAATCTGAATATATATGCCCTGAATTAAAGTATGCATACATGACTTATGATACGTCAAAAGCATTTTGCATTTTAGTGATTTATGTTGCTTGGAATTGGATTTCGTGAATTTATTCTTTTGATTTGTTTTCAGGCAGGAGTAAGTGTTGTATTGATTGATTTGGTTATGCAGTCGATTCTGATTACTGCGTGTTTGCTCAATCAGAATATTTGAGTTATATAAATTGTTGAATTTCGATTCGCCGATGAAAATGTTTGTACTTTTGGGTTATTTTATGGAAATTTTATCAGAACTTTATATCAAATAAAAGAAGACACGTGAAAGAATCTCTTCAAAATGCTTGAAAATGTGTTTAATAATCGATACATCAGCAGAAAGCATAATATATAAATTAAAGTCAAATTTTATTAATTTAATTAATGTAACTATTATATCTTCGCACTGATAAACTAAATTTCTGCTAGTAATATGTTAATGCCCAAATTACTTTATTTTTTTTCATATGTATTAAAATAGTGGGGGTAAGGTAGGCTGAAAGAAGAAAACCTTAGTTTCAATTAGTCGATGTTTCGTGTATTTTGAAACATACTCGGAACTCTGAAGACAATATAAAAAAAATTTACGGTATTACGAAACATCTTAATTTAACCATAAAAAAATTATAACAATTATATATACACTTATACATGTAGTATGTATATGCACATATACACATGTACAAAGGGGATATAACAAACAAACAATAATAATGTAATATAATAATATTTAAACAGTAACTAAAACATGTAATATTATTATATTACATTATTATTGTTTGTTTGTTATATCCCCGTTGAACGGATAAAGGTATATTAG
Organism: Rhamnusium bicolor; assembly: GCA_029963845.1. Lineage (NCBI taxonomy): Eukaryota > Metazoa > Arthropoda > Insecta > Coleoptera > Cerambycidae > Rhamnusium > Rhamnusium bicolor. The sequence goes on from JANEYF010004722.1 coordinate 29,798, forward strand.
ATATGGAACTATGTAGTTATATGTGTATATGCGTGCAGTTTTTTGAACCATTGTTGTGCTTGAATTGTTCGGACTTTTTTGGGTTTATTGATTCAGTAAAAAAGGGAAAATTATTATGTTTTACGTAATATATTTGATGACGTTTCTACAATAAATTATAGAAATTAAATTTTAGTGATTATATGGAAAACTTAGTGATAATATAAAATATATTATAAAGAAAATTCATTGCGTTCGGTTATTTTTAATCTTATATCTGCTTTTTCATACACAAACTGCTCAACAAGAATTAGTGAGGAAGACGAATCTGTCTAGATCACTGCTTCATTAATATTTCCCCAAACACAACTAACACAATAGATATATTACCGGTTGTTCTTAAAAACAATATAACAGATCATTATCCCATAGTCTTAAAATTTATCAGAAAAAATCAAAAGGCAGAATGTAATAAAAGCATGAGTAACAAAAAAATATCACAACTAAATTACAAAATACTTAGCGAATTAATGCAATCGGAAACTTGGCAAAACGTATTTCAAATTGATGATGTAAATCTTGCATACGAAAATTTTACAAACATACTAAACAGTAATATTAAAAAATCATCAAAACCGTTAGTAATCAAATCTAAAGAAAGGAAAATTAAACCCTAGATAACAAAAGGCTTAGTGTTAGCAATTAGGAGAAGAGATAAAATGAAGGAAGATGTAAATAAAAATAAAAATAATATCATCCTATTAAATAAATGTAGAGAATATAGAAACATGACAAATAATTTAATAAAAAAAGTGAAAAGAGATTATTATCACAGAAAAGAGAATGCAAAGGTAACATAAAGAGTATTTGGGAAATAATTAATGAAAGTGTTAATAAATTTTTAATGATTTTTTTTACAAATGTTGGTGAAAGTATGGCGCGTAAAATAAAAGTTAACAGAATATTCAAAAAAAAGAAATATAAACTGTACTAATTTATTTCTTACGCCTATATCTGAAGGGGAAATCATAAAACATATAATTAGCCTAAAAAACAAATCTTCTTGAGGTGCGGATAAGATATCCTCAAAAATATTGAAAAACTTACGTTCAATAATTGCTAAACCCCTGTTACATATTCAATCTATGCCTTGAAAAAGGTATATTTCCAAAAAAGTTAAAAATTTCTACTGTAACACCCATTTACAAAACTGGTGATAGAACAGTATTATGTAATTACAGACCCATCTCTGTAATAAACAACATTGCTAAAGTATTAGAAAAATGTATGAAAGTCAGGTTAATAGAACATCTAAATTATAACAAAATTCTCTCTCCTAATCAATACGGATTTAAAGAAGGCATGAATACAGATGATGGGATGTATGAGGTGGTAAAAACTTTATATAATTCTGTAGACAGCAAGAAAAAGCAAATTGCACTATTTCTGGATTTGGCTAAGGCCTTTGATACAGTGTCTCACGAAATACTTATCAATCAGCTTGATGATTATGGAATAAAAGGTATAGCCAACGATTTGTTCAGTAGTTATCTTCAAAATAGAGAACAGTGTACAAAAATTGGTGACAGCAGAAGCGATTACAAAATAATTAAATATGGTATTCCACAAGGAACGGTCTTAGGACCAGTTCTTTTTAATATATATATTAATGAATTACTTTACATCCCAGTTAATGGTAAAGTGGTAGCTTATGCTGATGACACTGTTCTCTTGGTTGAAGGTGACTCCTGGGAAGCTGAGAACAAAGCAGTGGTAGAATTTTCTAAACTGCAACAATGGTTATCTGAAAATTTATTAACAGTTAATTTGGACAAAACTAAATGTATGTGCTTTAGCATTCAGGACAAAAACGTACCCAATATACATACACTTCATTTGCATACATATACATGTTTAGATAATCAAAAACTTGACTGCGAATGTTCTATGAAGCTACTACAAACAAAACCGTAAAATACCTTGGAATAATAATAGATCAAAATTTAAAATGGATAGATCATATTCAACAGTTAAATAGTAAATTGCACAAGTTAGTTTTGAAATTCTACCACCTCAGAAATATACTACCTTTTGCCATATTAAAGACACTGTATCTGGCTTTAGTCGAGTCAGTTCTTAGATATGGGATAATAATATGGGGAAGCGCCTATTCAACAAATTTAGACTCTTTAAATATATCTCAAAAATATATAATAAAAGTAATCATGGGGAAAAACAAGCGCTACTCTACAGAATTGCTTTTTAAAGAGTTTGATGTGCTAAATCTCCAACTCCTATATACCAAATCAGTTCTTATCTTTACTCACAAACATAAAAATCTGTTAAACACAATTGAACACAACCATAATACAAGGCATAAATCTAACTTCAATGTCACAATCCCACAAGCCAGATATACAACTACTCAAAGATTTGCTACTTATTACGGACCTAAGTTTTATAATCTTTTACCAGCCCATTTCAAACTTTATATTAATCTAAGTTTATTCTCAGATAAAGTATCTGAACATATAAAAAAAATAAACTAGATTTTCTAAGGATATTAGTAGGAGGTTGAGAAATAAATATAAAAAAAAAAAGAAAAAAAGTGTCACTCATTAAAGCAGCTATCTTCGTATAAGTGAATCCACAATAAAATTAATATTAATTATATTAAGGTCGGTATACACACAGATCGTTCTATGCTATCTAGGTGTACTCTGGAAGAAACAGTAATATGATATAACTCGTGTTATAACATTTTACTATAATTATGAAGTACAATGTTATTTTTAAATTTTACTAATGTAAATTGGCGACAATATCTGTATCTTTAACTGTATAAATAAATTTACTTACTTACTTACTTACTTTTTATTGTTGCTCTGTTTTTCATTTTTATAAAAAAGTATACAAAAACAAGGTACCTAGAAATAGTTTTGTTTTTTGTAAACGGACCGGCATATCTCCAATTTTTAATGGACTTTCTCACTCCAACGTTACTAAATTTATTCCCCAGTAGAATTAATCCTGGAAATGTTGATGAAAGCCTGTGGTATCAACAGGATGGTGCGCCTCTTCATTATGATTCAGACGATTGAAGGTATCTTGACCAAATATTTCTGAACAGGTGGATTGGTAGACGTGGACCCATCGAATGGCCACTATGGTCACCGACCCTCAACCCATTAGATTATTTTCTGTGTGGCCATCTGATAAATTTAATTTATAAAACCAAACCGGAAAACATTGTTGAATTAAAAGAGTTCGAATATTTACTATAAATTGTTTTTATTATTAACTAACCGTTAGTTCTAGTGGCTATTATTTGTTCAAATAAAACATGAATGTAAATTATTATATTCAAAATGGCCGTATCTTTCAACTTATCAATTTTAGACCCTAAGTGTCATGCATTTTCGGAATCAGCTGTTGAAGCAGAAACTAAAAATGGAAACATACAAGGTATTTCATTTAAAATATCGATGACGTCATAACGGAAACAGTGATGATGTCATAACCAAAAAAAAAAAAAGAATAAGTTGCGCAATTGAAATTAAAAATCGACGTATCCGAGGATTTTTATAAACATTTTTGGTTTAAGAAATAATGAATTTAATCCATACTTTATAGACACACTGTATAGTAACAACCCTGTATGTACCTGTTTTCCAATAATTGTCACAAATTAAAAGCGCCACTTAAAACATTAACTTTAAATAAGAGTGGGGTGAGGAAGCTTAGGTTAGATACATAGATCAAGGGACAAGAAAGATAGATACTTAGCTATCAGGACCGAGTAGTAAGACATCTCTTATTGATTGAATTTAGGTGTCAGTATCTTCATTTATATCCGTATGATAAAACCGATGATCATTATTTCTATCTTTATTTTCTACCCAAGATTTTTTCTTTATCTAGAAACAGTAGCAAATATAAATATCTGAAAGTGTCAAATACTTATTTGAAATTATACTATAAAAACTTTATTAATTATAAAAAAAGTAGAATATACAGGATGACCTGAAATTAATCTGCCAAACTTCAGGAATCAATAGAACATCTCAACATAGTAGAGTTTGTCATAAACACTTTTATCAAAAGTAAACCGTCTCCAAACGATTACCAATTAAATATGGCACTATGGAATCATATTTTTCGAAATATTTCCGGAATTACTGAATCGAGTACTTTTCAATTTAAGGTGTGATAATAGTACATACAACTTAATTTTATGAATTTCTAGAGTACGTTTATTTTTTGCATTTAGGGACAATTTATTGCTTATAATTTTTGTCTCAGTAACGTCACGAACTAATTCAAAAATATGTATTAATACACGCAACCTAAGTCCAATGTGCACCGCCCCTGATCACCTACATGAAAAGTACATGTAGGACACTGTAAGCAATCAAAAAAAAAAAAAGTAAATTAAGGTTTCTGAGTTACAGCACAATATTATTTGCCTCTATCTTTGAAAGGGTCTTACTATTTTAATGTGTTATTGACCAAACAGTTATAAGGGTCTTTGTTTTATAACACTGACGTAGTTTTCCACAAAACAACATACTGCACTCGACACGCGTTTTTCCAACCAAGTTGGTACTATTAAAATTGAGTTTTCGTCATCTCCAGATGATGCCAACTTGGTTGGCGAAAGCCGCGTCTAGTGCAGTATATGGTGCTTTGGTGTTTTGTGGAAAACTACGTCAGTGTATCTTTACATCAAAGATTCCAACCCACTTCAGGACTTTTTGTTTTTTATTAAGGTCTTACTGATTGTAAGGGTTTGGCTACATAAGTTTCGACACCCTATATACATAGTTTTAGCTCCCACAGCCATATTCTAAAATTTAAAATAGCATCACGGCATATGTTGGAAATATAGGAGTTTGACTATATAGTTTTAAAACACCCTATATACATAGTTTTAGCTTCCACAGCCATTGTTTCTAAAATTACAAATGACACCACGCCACATCGTTGAAAATATAATTATTGAGGATAATTGGGGAAAATTATATATTACCTTTATTTTCGTTAGGTTGTTATAGATGGATGTTTTCATTAAAGTAACTGTTCAAATAACCAGGTCAGATGTTCTAGCCGGCCATTCGATAGGACCACGTCTTTCAATCCACCGCCGAGGAAATTTATTGGTGAAAATATCACACGGGAGCCATATAGTCAGGAGATGCACCATCTGCTTTTAAATTAGTTAATTTTTCAGCAAATTATCATTTTCCTGTAGTTCTGTTATACCCAGAACAATAGTTCAGGGCACTTATTTCTATTTAAATTACAGTCAATAAAAAAAGGGATCAACAATGTGGTCTCCTGGACTGGAGTTTTTGTAGATGTTGGATATGTGTACCGTAAATAAATATGGATCTGTGTTAGGTCACTATCTACAGACCAATATGTAAGTTATCCATCCAGTGAAAATGTATACTCATCTTCAAAACAGATATTGTACAAGTTCACATTATTCATAAATAAGCCTGGCCAAGCGACGGTAGATTCAGGATCGGGCGCAATACCAATGCCATCGCGCGCTTGTTTACGGTGACAATGACACGACACACTTGAGTTGTTATCTGTCGGTCGATGCGTAGAGTACTAATAAATAATAAATAATGTTGAGCGTAAAGAGTAGAAAATGACCGTAAGCTGATAAAGTGAATAAATTTATCGGTGAATTTCCGGATTTATTCTATGATGGATGTAAAATAATTTGTAAAGTTTGTGATCAAGACTTAATGTGCTGGAATAAATACGGCTGCAAAATTCATGTCAATAGTAACCGGCATAAAAATTTAAAAAATGGCGTGTCTTTTTTGGAACCTCAGTTTATGTTTGATTTACTGTTAATGCTGATTGCCTGTGATGTTCCCCTGCGCATATTGGATAAACCAGCATTTCGGGAGTTCTGGAATAAATACAATCCCCAGGTGAATTTACCAAGTCGTTCATCGTTACGTAGATATGTACCAAGTGTTAGTGAAGACATTGTAAATAGGATTAAATGTGCATTAAAAAATACACGGCTGTGGTTATGTGTTGACGAGACGACAGATTGTAAAAAAAAATCTATTTTAAATGTTATAGTACGTGTACTCAATCCCATTAAACCAACATTTCCACTTTTACTAGCTAACAAAAGACTAACTGCGTGTACTGGCGAAACAATTACGCGGGTGGTGTTGGAGACTTTCGAAAAATTTGAACTGTCAACAAGTCAAGTGTTGATGTTTGTGACTACACGAAGCAATAGAAAAATTGCAAAATACTTCGTTGTCGTTAGTGGAATCGCTGCAAATAGTGGACGACGTAAATACACAGCTACAGACTATAAATGACGCAAAAAATAAGCCCGTTATTGAAAAATTCGAGTGCATTACGGAAAGATCCTGATTTTACCAAATTAAGACAAATTTGTGATGGTGCATCTACAGCTGCGTTAAGTGAGTTCACAGAGTGTTTTACTTATGCCTGTATTACTTCCGTAGATGCCGAACGGTCTTTTCAAAATACAAGCATATTTTTTCACCACAGCGAATATCGCTGTAGAAACATATCTGATGCTACACAATTATTATAGAAGTGCTCCAGTTTGTGATAACAACAACCAAGCTACTTCATAAATCTGCTTAAGAAGGTGAGTTTTGTACATATTTTTATAAAGTGTACCAGTATTAATAAAATTTATTTCCATTTATTTTATTTATTTATTTATTTAATATTAGTTATCACTTAGATACACAATGTAAATGTGTGAACGTCATTTAACAGTTTAATAGTATTGTGCAGCACTAAGCTTACAAAATATAAGGAAATACATAAAAAAGAGTTTAAAGCGAACGAAATAGTACAAAAACATACATCACAATATATAAAATATTTTTGTTTTTATTATTGTACTTATTCAAGTATTATATGATGCATACCCAGTACGTCTCTGTAGGATTAATGACCTTGGCCAGGCTTATTCATAAGGTTATTGGTAGTCATAATTTCACTAAGTTGTAGTCTTCGATCATCATCGTCTTCGATCATCGTTGTCTTCCTTTAATTCTCGAACAAGTTTTATCTTGTACGGGTGAAATTTATGTTTTTTTTTAAATCTTCATACATTGCTTAGGAAAACTCCCGATGCCTGGACAAGCTTACTTAAAGACTGATTGTTATCCATTTCGTTGTGTCCCAAAACAGCAACTTCAATTCGTTTACTGATTTATACGTCCTTCTGATTGACATTTTTTGTTTGCCACTGAGCCGCATTCCATAATTTTCGCATTACGACATAAACTATTTCTGACTAATGAAATTATAAATATATAATTATTGACGTTTAGGTTCTTTCTCATATTGAATATTAAACAGTCAAATTTGAGGAGTAAACAGTCAAATGTGAGAAGTTAATTACTATCCCATATTAATATTAATGAACTAGATCCTTTAATCAAACGTCATTTATTAATACTGTAAAACAACTAATTATCATTATTTGTGTATTGGGTGTTTACTTTACTTAATATTAAAAATATACGTTTACCACATAACCTAGACCTCTAACCTTGGAATTAGGAAATGTTATAAGTCATGGCAGAGCGTAGCAAATCAGGCGGCTCGCAGTAGCGTCCCATGTGGATACCTACGTTTCCAGATGATGAAATAAGTAACATTGTTTACCTTTTATGTGCTATCGATCGAGGACAATGAATGAGATTGCGCATCAACGAACATTCCCATGAGTAACATAGTTTCTATGTTTTCTGCTGAAAAAAGATCTTCTTTGTAGGGTAAACATTAAAACTAAATTTGGTAAGTTAATTAAGTCTAACAGGCAATAAATTATTAACCGCAGAGAATATTAATTTTTAATTTTTTTTTTTAGTTAATTAATTATAACCAATTTCACCACAAGTCTTCATTGTAGCCACCATTTCTCAGCTGCATTAATAAAGTCGTTTTAAAAAAGAACTACTCCTGTCAGTACAGACAAAACAAATTTCTTTGCCTGACAGAAGGTGGGGAAGGAACCATTTTAATATATCTTGTTTAGGTCGGGACTCTAATGAAAAATCGAAGTTTTCGCCCTTGGGGGGGAGGCGCGAGCCGCCATTTTGAATGAGTGGTGCAAAAAATTGTTTTTTTCAAAATAACTCCCCAACAGTTCATCCAGCCACAAAAATTTTAATGACAAAGTTAAAGAAGACAAAATTTCTTAAATTTTTTGTACATACATTTTTTTGTAAGTCTAATATGTAAGGAGTTATAGCGGCGGAAAGATGAACTTTATCGAAAAAAACGTTAAACTCCATTTTTGTTGGTAAATTTTTAAGAATAAATTATACTATACTATTTTTAACAATTTTTCACACCACAATAAGGTTATAAAGCAAAATCTATTTCAACTCACAGTGATTCTTCTTGTTACATATAAATTTTCTTACGGGTGCGCCGGCAGTGGTGTCGAAAATTAGTACAGAATATTAATATTTGTACATGCATGTCTCAAGTTTCATTCTATGTTTTTCTGTAGCAGATGTTTCATAGAGCAGATATAGACCGTCTCTCGTCTCCCTTTGTTTCTTTTGTAATGATCGAAAAGGGCATCCCTTTCTCCCTCTCTAGAGAGAGGGGCACGGCAGTATACCGCGTGCCCTTTGTCCTGTTTAATACACGCAGGCTCAGTGACCAGTGTTAACTCTACCGATTTTTCGGCAGATCTACCGATCTATCGATCCACACGCAAATCCTACTAAAAAGCAGACAGAAACTATAAATCTAACGACTGATCTATTTGAAGAATAGTTCACATCAATTTGAATCTGCTTTACACTTTACAGTGACCTGTATCCGTAACTATGCATACATATGTAATTGTGTCTGAATCAACTCCTGTTGGAAAGGAGAAAATATTTATTATATGTATGTGATATTTGCAGAATAAACTGTGAAATGGTTGATAAAATCAAAGTAAATCAATGCACAGAGAATTTAACCGTTACGAATGATAAATTAAGTGAATTTATTAAAAAAATTGCGGGGCACTTTTACAAAATTGAGGAATTAACAGCAAGAATAAAATCTGAAGCAGAACATTATTTCAAAAATGAGGTTTTGCTAGTCAATAATACACAATAATAATATTGTGCCAAAAGATTCAAGAATTACATCCTAAACTTGATTTGATAAGCCGTAATGAATTTAACTCTGAATTAAAAACTGTGTCGTATGCTTCAGCTGTTCAAAACAAACCTACTTTTGTAGTCAACCAAAGAACAAAATCCAAAAAGTTCATGCAACTAAAACAGATATGCTAAACAATATTAATCCATTGGAGTCAAATATAAGTTTTACAACTGTAAAAGACGTTAGCAACGGTGGATTGGTAATAGGCTGCAAGAATGCTGATGAATGTGAAAAATTTAAGGTCCTTGCCAACATAAAGTTAAGTGAAAACGATGACGTCAAAGAAGTCATGCCCCTTAATCCCCGAATCAAAGTTGTGTTAATCTCTGAACATGATAGTGGAGAGATTATATTGAAATATATCAAATCGCAAAATAGAGATATGTTTAGTGATAATAGCGTTTGTGAATTTTTAAAAAAAAGGATAAGCATATATCAAGCTATCTTTCTAACTGACAGAATTTCGTATAATAAAATTATGGCTCAGGGTAAACTATTTGCTGATTATGACTACTGCACTGTTTTTGATATAATTGGTCTCCGGCGATGTTATAATTGCAGTGGCTGTCAATCTGATACAGTAAGTTGCATTAATTGTATTAACTTGAATAAAAAGAATTCTGACCTATCCTTAAATATTAATCATAATGTATGGGATCGAAGTTGCACAGTATGTAAACATGAACTTGACAAACTTAGGTCTAGTATACTTAATCCACAATAGCAATTAAATTAAAATAATAATAATGTAATTGGGGTCTGTGGAAATTCACGCATTTCAATATCTTGTTATTATCAAAATGTGCGTGGCCTCTGTACGAAGACGTGCAACGTACTCATATCTTCCACTGTCAACCAACATATTAACATGTTTGCATTTACTGAAACATGGTTAAACGAGAGCATCTATAATTCTGAGCTATTTTATTTAAATGTATACGATATCTTTCGCAGAGATCACTATTTTATTAGAACCAACACTAAACCTGACGGCGGTGTTTTGCTTGCAACTAAAAAAACATTTAAACGCATGCTTTGTTGATATGTACTCTATCTGCGGCACACTTCTAGTACTAACGCATAAGAATATGATATTTTATTTGATGCAATGGAATCATTGGAATCACTGTACTTATTATATGCGTCTAATCTAATAATCATAGGTGATTTCCATATACCAGATCTCCTTGAAAATAAATTGAGTAAACAGCCTCAGTCTCTTAATAATTGTAGTATGTGCTATAATCTAGATCAATACAATTACATTTACAATATAAACAATTGTAACGGTGTCTGTTCGGATGCCCAAAATATGTAAGAAAGTATTGTTCCGTTCAAAAACGTCACTGTCCGGAATACAAGGATAAATAAACTATAACCTCCAAATATCTATCTGGTTCCCAATTGTTTATAATAGAGTATTTTTAGTAGGTGAAGAATTTCTGTTTAACCTTTGGTCGATCTCATATTTATTAAGGAATTATTATGTTTACCATCTAAGTTAATATTATCTTGTACATATTTACATTATCCAATATTGTTTATTATTTAAGTACTTTTGTTGTAATAACAGTCCCCAAAGTTAACGCTTTCAAACTGAAAGAAAATATTATTAGAAATATGTGTCACAAAATATGCAATCATTTATTACCTTAATTAGATAAATATTCAATATTTAGGTCGATATTAATTAAATCGCAACAGCTGTTTATAGTTTTCCTTTCAGAAGGGTTGCGACTGCCTTTGGTTGGTTTGACCTTCAGCTACTATTGTTAAAGTTTTCTGTCTCATAAACTTCCCAGTTGTCTAACATTAGGGAGACAACTTATATCGCTCATAGATGGCGTTACGATCAACTTTTGGGGAATAATTAATTTAAATATCATTGTGTAATACAGGTGTTATGTAGTACCATTAGACTATTCTTATAGTGGATTTTAATCATTAAATATTATTTGTGATATATTATGAATTTATTTTAGTTACTTTCATATCTTATTTTATAAAGTTTGATTTTTTATATCAAACTAGTTTACCTCCTTGATAGAGACAGGAAGATAAACCATTTTAATAATCAACTTTGCACCGGCAACACCTCTTGGCAGACGATCGATAACATCAATCAACTTTTGAAATGTTATCTTAATTTACTAGTGTTGTGAACAACCATCAGGTAATACTAATAGTTTTAAATGATTTATTTTTCTTGCAAATTCTCTTCAAGATGTATATTTTTAAGGAAAAGTTAATAATTAATTTTTCTAATTTTTTGTGAAGATGTGACACATGTTCTAATAATATGTTTCTATTTATTCCTTTCTTAAATACATAGTCTGAAGCCGGCTGTTAAAATTCAATATAATATTAATCTGTTAAAGCTAAAATTTTGAATAAAATTCCTAAATTATTCATCGTTAATAAAATTCATCTGGAATTTCTTTTGTGAATTTATATTTCACACTCTTCCAATTTCATTTGGATATTTATATTTGCACATTAGCAAATTAAAAAGTCACGATTCTTGGATCCAGAGGATTAGTTCCGTGGATGTTTTATTTGGATGACCAGAAATCATCTGTAACTTGTAACGTGATATGCGCTCCACAATTTTGAGTAACGTTTAATTTCATCGGTAGACTATGTATTAGGAAACTAGGTGTCCATACCAGACGAGAAAACGTTAACTTCAAGACTTACACCACCTTTCCATCACAGGTCAGCCTTCGCTGGAGTGTGGCAAGTTATTTTATTTTCGATTGTGTTCGGTGAACGAGTTTCACCCACTCTTAATAAATTTTTGTATATATTATATTTGTCGGTAATTCTCAATTACCATTTTGTGTTGCTGTTGATTTAATAAATACTTAATTTTATTAATTAATTTTTTATTCTGTCTCTACCTTAGACAGAAATTCTGTAGATTCTGAGTTGGGGGGGATGAAAAAGTAATCACTAGTAAAACTGCAGATGGCGCCCTTAATATAAACATATATTTTTTTTATATTACTTATTCATCCTCGCCTACTACTCGTTGATAGAATTATTTGAAGTGAATAATAGTGAACCAAGGTCTCAAGGAAACAAGAAACGCACGGCCCTTGCCTCCCAACAAAATCAGCTAGCCGCAGGCACAGGAAATTTCTTCGCTTTCCTTGTCAATAAGAATAGTTCTTATTGACAGGTAAAGTGAAGGCTTTTCCATAAATACCTGATTTGGTTTCCTCTTGTATTAAGAGTCATCCTAATACAGGGCGAAACTAAAATCACGGTACCACGGGGGGTTCCCCGGTTATATTTGACGACGTGGTAACCAGGTGTAACATTTGGCTACCGGGTGGTTAGATGTAACAGTATGTTTGGGCGTCGGAATACGTAACGGTGTTTGCTTTTGGATAGCCGGTTTGGAGAATTAATCCAGGAGTCCTGTTAGTTGTAAATAAGAAAGCCAAAAATATACGTAACAGAGTTTATTTCATCAATGCAACATTTGTCCAAAACATGAAGTTAAATAAACATAAAATCAGATTCTCTAACAATTAAACCCAGTTAATAAATATTATATACATCGGTGCAATTAGTTTACGGGGAGGAGTGTAATTTCGGTGATTACGTTACGACGGTAGGCTTCAGCTCCACGTGCTGACATCCAGGACTCGATGCGATGGCGACGGTAAGTTCGATAATTATTTAACGGCGGCGAGTCCAGCTCAACGCGCTGAAGACTTATGGCAATAAATAATCAGGGGACTGGTGACGGCGGTTGGTTTAGCAATTATTTACTAACGGCGCGTCCAGCTTAACGCGCTGAAGACTCACGTCAATAAGTAACTACTAGACTGGTGACGACGTTGCAGGACGGTAAACTGGCTACCAACACCAGAAGGTCTAGCTCAGTGCGCTAAAAACCCCAAGATGCTACCAGACATTCGGCCCGGCGGCGTCGTCGGATTCTGTATTCCAACCAAATGGAGTCAAGCTCAATGCGCTTAAGAATCCTCAACTACCCAGCTCAACGCGCTGAAGATATTTGTTAGTAGAAAACTGAACTAATTTCCTTGGCTACGTCGGTTCTATTTATACCAAAATTATGGCCTTGGCGACGTGTCATATTTCATGGCGGCAGGAAGTTCGTGGCAGCACATACCAAACGGTAATTGTAGAAACGTCTAGGAATGAACATCTGCATGATTCATCACATGGTGGCAGGAAGTGCCCGATAGCACAAGACGAACGGGAATTTCCAAAACTATAGTAATGAACATTATGTATGATTCATTACACAATAGAATCTTGGATTTAGTTCTATCTAATTTTTCATGTAATATTAATAAGGCCGATGAAATATTACCAGTTGAAATGCATCATCCTCCAATAATTATAGATTTTTTAATAACTTGTTCGAAAGAAAAAAAATTCCCAACAATCAACATATTGCTCTAAATTACAAAAAAGTAGACTTCACTAATCTCTATCGTAACTTGTCTGAAACTGACTGGTCATTTCTTACATCAATCACCTCGGTGTATAATGCTGTTGAAAGCTTATACGAATGATTAAATAATATCCTAACTATGCATGTACCTCAGAAAACCCCAAGTAACTCAACATACCCAGCATGGTTTAATAGGGAATTAATAAATAATATCAAACTCAAAGAAAGGGCACTTAAAAAAGTCCAGCCACTCTCAATATGATCAGGACATATATATACTCTTGTTAAAACCCAAATTGATCGTGCCTATAAAAATTATACTCAATCTTTCGAAAATGAAATAAAAACCAAAACTAATTCTAGTTCTTTATAAATGACAAGTCAAAATCTCCATCAATTTCATCCTCTATAATATACAAAGATGAAAGTCTCGAAAATTCTACAGATGTTGTTAACACATTTGCAAATTATTTCTCAGAGTCATTTGTCAAATCAGACAACACAGATTCACCCGATTTCGTCAATGATCAAAATATTTCATCTTTATGCATAAAATAAACCACAGAGTATGATGCACTGAAAGTAATAAAGAAAATTAAAGCCAACATGACCACAGGTCCAGATCTAATACCGGCATTTATAATAAGAGACGAATGCGCATTTTATTCAATCTAATATTAAGAATGTCTACATTTATCGTCACGTGGAAAATATCCAGAACTTGTCCTATATTTAAAAAGGTAACCGACACGATATATTAAATTATCGACCTATTGCAATCTTATGTAATTTCTGCAAAACTTTTGAGACAATACTGCACCATCATATTTCACATCACGTTCAAAATTCAGTCTTCGAACAACAACATGGATTTGTTTCCGGACGGTCTACTGTATCTAACCTTGTGTGTAAAACACAATTTATTAGTGAAGCCATAGATAAGGGAAGTCAGGTAGATTTTATCTACACTGACTTCTCTAAAGCATTCGACAGAATAGACCATAACATTCTTTTAAACAAATTAGAGTTGTACGGCTTCTCTGACGCTCTACTCAATCTGCTCAAATCATATTTTCATAACAGATCCCAATAGGTACAGCTTCGTGAATTTAAGTCTAACAATTTATTCAAGCGTCCGGTGTTCCACAAGGTTCGTTTCTTGGACCAATATTTTTTGAACTATTTATTGACGATATCACTGCCAACTTAAATGTTAATTACTTATTATATGCTGATGACCTTAAAATGTTATCGGAAATCATCTCATTGAAAGACTGTATTTTACTTCAGGAAAATTTAGTCATCAGAATTAATCATGGGTGTGTGACAAACAAGTTGCCTCTAAATGCCAATAAGTGCAATGTCATGTCCTTCACCCGTAAGGTTCAAAACATTTCCTTTGATTACACACTTGATAATATTATACTTACTAGACTTGAATATGTTAAAGCTATTGGCGTAACATGCGACTCAAAATTAACATTTAGTGAGCATATTCAAACCATTATAAGAGCTGCACACAAAAGTTTCGGATTCGTATTACGTAATTCAAAAGATTTTTTTAACATCAATACATTTGTATGTGTTATGTATAACCTTTGTTCGCTCTAAGTCAAAATATGCTTTCATTTTATGGCATCCAGTATATAATATTCACACTCTAAGTCTTGAAAGATTACAGGGACGATTTATGAAGGCAGCTATCTATCTTAGCGACAACACTTATGTGGCTAGAGGTACAGCCAATGAGATATTGCTGCAACGTCTTAATCTAGACAGTCTAATAGCTAGAAGAGCAACCTGCTCAATTACATTTTTACATAAAATTTTACACAATACAGTAAAAACGGAAGAATTGCTATCTAAAGTTTATTGTAAAGTACCATCATTTAATTCCAGAAATCATCACATTTTTTACTTACCCTCAGCCCGTACAAATATGATGATACCCTCACCACTTTATCAAATGATAAATAACTATAATAACATTGAAAATTCGCTTGATATATTTGCATGTAATATTTTACAAATAAAAAGGTACAATACAAATTTAAATCAGCTGTAAATGTTCTATAAATTTTATTATCTGTAATCTTGTGTAGGTAGGTTTTAAGCTATATATGTCTTTATAAATTCTTGTTATATGTGTATGTGTATACAAATATGTTTTTATCGTAGTACTAGTATATTTATAATGAAAGATTAATCGATTATATTTAGTTTTTATGTGTATAATAATATGAGAAACCTTGATCTAAGCTTCCTCATCCTGTAACTAGGGCTTATCCCGTGGGACGTTGTAATATAAATAAATAAATAAATGAATAAATAAAAAAGCAATAATTTAATCGCGACCATCTGGGAATATAACAAAAAAAACACTTCATTTACTCAATCTCATGATGGCGTGGAAATAAGTTTACTTTGAGTTTAAAAAATTATTATAATTATGTAATGAATAGTCGGAAAGAATTAAAAAATAACACAAATAGAGTTTGACGATTTTTTGGAAAATGTTAATCTTTCCACCGCTGTAATTCGTTACATATTACACTTACAAAAAAAATGTATACGCAAAAAACCATAAGGAATTTTGTCGTCTTTAACTTTGTCGTTTTTGTCGTTGGATCAATTGTTACGGAGTAAATTCAAAGAAACCAATTTTTTTGCACCTTTCATTCAAGATGGCTGTTTGCGCCTCCCCCTCAAGGTCGAATATCCTGACCTAAACAGCATATATCAAAATCGTTTGTACCTCACCTTTTGTCGGGTAAAAATCTCTACTGACTGGGGTAAACATAGAACACGACGAAAACTCAAAATAAGTGAATTAGTTAAATTGTTTAATTAATAAATATCTAGCAAATGAAATTAAAAATTGTTATTTTTTATTGCTATTGTATTTATTACTTTTTTTAGTCAAGCAGTTGGTTTCTTTCATTTTGCTTAAAGGATATTCTTCTTGAAAAAGTACAAGACAAAAATGTTGTGGTCGATCATGGCATACCAAAATTTTTTTATTTTACTAAACACAAAAAGTTTTAGGGAATAAAACACCCCTGATAACCTCACAAATACCCAGTATTTTCCAAACGAGTTTTTAATCTCCTCATAAATAATGCCGTTATGGAGTATGGATTACAAATCAAATTTTATCAAACAATTGTAAATCATTTAGAACAATCAGGAGCGGTTCTAAACCGCAGAAAATGAGGGGCCCAAAAATAAAATCAACTTTTTAAAAATTTTGTTGGTAACCTTATTTGTAAAGATTTTCGATCATTATTGTTATTTTATTTATTTTCTTATAATAATTTTGTTATTTTGTGGGCAGAGCTTTAGTTCCCGACTAGTCATATTTTTCATTTGAATTAAATTTTATAGTCAAAGTAAAGTTGCACTAATTATTTTCTCAAAATTTTTTATGCAACTCCACAAAATATCAAAAACTACCACTATCGTCATTAGAAAATAATGGCCTTGATCCTACATCTTTTGAGATACCAGTTATATAAATTTCAAAATTATATTCACAAATGTACCTAATTTGTATCTTCCAAATTTTATTATTTAGTCGTTAATTTCGACTTCACAAAAGCCGGTTCATACACTTGTCGTACACTGGACATAAAATCGTCGCGTCTGTATAACCTAGTTCCTGGAAATTTTTTATCATCTTATTTATATTAACGTCCTGGTGGAGTTTAGCGCATTGATAGTCCACCACTCAACTAGGACAGACAAATACACAACAACTATTCCCTCCGGCATTTGGCAGATGCCGCAGCTAAGACTCGAACTCAGGAGAGATACACAGTGACTAGCCCTATTCTGCCACACAATAATGTTTTAGCCAATAAGCCAGGATTCGTACCCGGGACCCCTTTGTTTCAGGTTCAACGTATAAGTACTGAACCACTGAGCAATTTCTTGTTGCTACATAATTTATTAATGTAGTTCAGAAAGTTGGGAGGGCCTGTGCCCCCGGGCGTCCGTATAACCACTCCTGAGAACAAATGAAAGAAGGGTTTTTCTTTGGGCCTTTTTAAAACTAGGTTTAATCGCCTTATTTTGGCCCATAGATAACCAAAATGATTTTGATCTGCACCTTCGGGACACTTTATATATCTGCCTTAAAATATACACACCACATTTTTTAATCTATAAACCACTATACCGGGTGTAACAGGATCATGGTTCACCCCCCTTTTCTCCTTTAGTTTTGAAGATAATTGATTGAAATTTGGGATGTCTTATATCCATAATAAGCAGCACTTTTTGACGTACAGGTGATTCTATTTCATTTCCGGTTTCGCCGGAAGTGACACTAACTTTAGATTTTTAAATAGAACACCATGTAAATTATTGCATTTTTTGAATTGTGCATAATTTTCGGAATCCAGCGATACCAAGTAAGTAACATTTCAAGTGTCAATAATTTTAATAATTTAATTTTTAGTTTTCCATTTAAGTGTGCCATGACGGTTCCGATTTATTCTAAATGACCCGTATAATGCTAGAAAAATCGAAATACGGTCAAAAATACTAAATTACGTGATTTATGAGCAAATAAAATTAATCAAAATGGTTTTTGGGACAAAACTCAATTTTTTCAGATGGAATCATATTGGTACCGTTGTACCATATAAGTACTATTAATAAGGAATTTATTCAAATGTCGTATTAAAATGTGCGATAAATACAAACAGAATTACAACTAAAAGAAAATAAGAAAATACAATTTTGTTCTAATTACCTTGCTATACATAAGGTGGCTTTGGAATACAAAAAATGAACACAAAACACTACAACAGTTGTTCAAAATGCTATCGATTAATGTCTATACACCCTGAACTCGCATAGATGATTCTAGGCCGTTATGCTATTAATTGCGCGTCTTACTCGTAGCTGCAGTTCTTCACGGGTTGCTACGGCAGTTGCGTAGACAATATTTCTCATATGACCCCAAACAAAGAAATCAAGGGGTGTTACATCAGGTGATCTTGGTGGCCACCTCACAGGACCATTCGTCGAAATTACGTTTTCTCCGAATCTCCGTTGAAGGTAATCAATTACTATCCTTGAATTATGGGGAGGAGCGCCATCTTGTTGGAAAAACATTCCCTGTCGTAAATGGACAGGTAAATCAGCTAAACTGTCCTCAATTTCATTTTACAGAAATCCCAAGTGTCTGGCACCGGTCAGGGGTCTTTCAAATATTATTGGACCAATGATTCTACTACCGATTGTTCCAAGCCAAACATTAAAACCGAACCGCACTTGAAAGTTACCCTCCCGTAATAAATTTTGATTTTCTTGTGACCAATATTTTGTATTTTGTCGGTTAAATAATCCCAAATTTGTAAACCTAGACTCGTCCGAAAATAAAATCATTCCCAAATCATTGCTTGGATGCACGTCATTCTGCAAAATCCAATTGCAATATTTCATCCTACGTTCGCAATCATTTTCGTGCAAGTGCTGGTGCAATTGGTATTTAAAAGATTGGTATTTGTGTAAAATTCGACTTACTGTGTGGTGACTGATTTCCAATTCAAACCCAATTTGCCTTAAAGAAACAGTCTTATTAGCTTCTACTCGAGCCAAAACATTAACTTCCGTTTCTTCGTCAAGAATGAAATTTTCCTCAGGATCATTGTTGGGCTCTCTTCGGAATTGATTTTCAAGACGATTAAAATAATTTCTCGCTAGACATTGTCTATCAGGATATCTTTCAGCATAAAGGTGTTTAGCCGCAACGGCATCTTTTCTACATTCTCCATAAATAATTAACATGTCACTTTTTCATCTCTTGTATAAATTTGCGGCATTTTGAACACAATTAATAAGAATTTTAAACAATTTTTAAGGACACAGTAAAAACACCGGTAAACCAACAGATGTTTGATAAGCTAAATATTTCATTGTTTTCAAAGCCACCTTAGTTAATTACTTCTTAATATTTAATTAGAACAAAATTGTATTTTCTTATTTTCTTTTAGGTGTAATTTTGTTTATATTTATCGCACATTTTATTACGATATATGAATTAATTCCTTATTAATAGTACTAATAAATGGTACCACGGTACTAATATGGTTCTATTTGAAAAAATTGAGTTTGGCCCCAAAAACCATTTTGATGAACTTTATTTGCTCATAAATCACGTAATTTAGTATTTTTTGACGGGATTTCGATTTTTCTAGCATTACACGGGTCATTTAGAATAAATCGGAACCGTCATGGCACACTTAAATGGAAAACTAAAAATTATATCATAAAAAATACTGACGTTTGAAATGTCACTTATTTGGTATCGTTAGATTCAGAATATTGTGCATAATTCAAAAATGGATTAATATACTGAGTGTTCCATTTAAAAATCCAAAGTTAGTGTCACTTCCGGCGAAACCAAAAGTGAAAGAATTCACTTGTGTATCAGAAAGTGCCGCTTATTATGTATATAGGATATCCCAAATTTCAATCAATTATCTTCAAAACTAAAGGAGAAAAAAGGGGTGTACCGTGATCCTGTTACACCCGGTGTAGAAAAAACATTGTTTTTAAATTACTTACTGGATATTTAACATTGTAAACTTCTTTATAATTCTCACTTGAAATCGTCAACATCATCAAATGTATTAAGCTCATACTTTAACTGCGAATATCATAAAATTGGCATGCTAGAAAATTTTTTAAAATTATGTATTCATTCCTATTGTATAAGCACAATTATTTATTAATTTCAACGTCTGCACCTTTTATTAACTCTAAACATAGAACTGAAGCCACACAATTTGTATAATTTAGTTTTAGAGCAATTTTAAAATTATATGCTGTTTGAGTCCACCCCTGTAAACCGAGAGGCACGCTCGTGGGGTGCAAGTTACCCGATATCGGCTACAATTTGTTGTAGGAGAAGCAAACGGAAGACGAACTCAGATAGATGGTGGTCATTTGTAATGTAATGACGGCCGCACGGTGCTAACCGGTGATTTACACCCATCAATTCAGAACCGAAACGCCACCTTATCGTTTTTTCTCGGCGCTGATACGTTTTTATAAAGTTCAATTGATCAATTTTATACCAGTGAAACATTTACTTAGTGTGAGTTACTTCCACGGATACGATAACGAATTATTTACTTGCCTTTAATGTGATTAAATTTAATATTAGTTCATTTAAAGTGTAAGAAATGGGGATATTACAGTAATGGTAGTAGCTGACGTGAGAATCGAGGTTACAACTTATACTTATATATTGTATAGGGTGGCCCAGCTGGGTTTACACCACTTTTATTCAACTTTAGACAAACCGCCTGAATAGGTTCATTTTGTTTTCAAGGGGGACATTTAAATTCACTAATTTTATTAGTACCATCTTAACCCCTAACAGAGGTGATAGTTAGCCCCTAAATTGTTAAGGCAAAAGGGGTCAAATACATCATTATAAAGTCTGTATTTTACTTTTTTTAAATTGAGTTTCCGAAAAAAATGCGTTCGAGGAATTTAGTAACTAATAAAATAAAGTTTATTTCAAGATGTGCAACATAAAAAATGTCGGCTCCTTTGATCCGTTGACCACCGCAAATATTGCAAATAAGTTTGAAATAAACTTTACATTACTTAGTGTCAGCTAATTAAAAAATGTTAGAAATATCCCGACTAATTTTCTTACAACAATAAACCCTTCATTGAAGATATCGTTGAACATCTTGTATTCTTCATGGAAATAAGTATCATGATTATGCATCTACTGTATTGTCGTTTTACATCTTTTGAGCAAGAAACTTTTTTAATTATTGTCTACTATGATAATTTGCACTATCTCATAACAATCAGACTATTTGGAGGAATATTAGGAACTAACTTATTTTTAAATCAATCTGCAAATAATTCTGCCGTTGTATCTTTATGACAATCAACTGGATTCTTTTCTATTTTTCACTGAAGACGAGAGTGTATTTGACTCCCATCTGTCTTTAGATTCGCCATGTAATATCGTTATACTTTTCCTCGACTTGATAGTGCTTTTCATCTTACATTGGTCAGTAGAATCAACCCAAGGTTTTGTTGAGATATGATGTGTATCAAACCATATTACATCCAAGTTAGATAATTGGTCTATTTTATCTTGTATATTATTTGATTTTTGTCAAATATTCCAGTCGCCATTCTTGAAGTCGTTTCGATTTCATAATGATTTGCCACTTATTAACTTTTTTATATTTAAAACTGATGCATTGAGGACACCACAAAGTTGTTCTACCACCTTAATTTCAGTTTCGTCTGTTGTCTTTTGAACAAATTATTCAAAGTTGGCACAGTTTGTTCTTCATACGTTTTATAAACTTTAAGTCGAATTAAGTATATATGCGTCACTTCAATGGAACTTTATCGAAGTACGGCATCACTCTTTTTTTTTAATAGAATTGTTCACAATATTCTATATAGTTAATACGGGAATTTTTGTTAAAATAGCCAATTATTTTTTAGTGCTCTTTGTTAATATTTTCGCCCTCGATGGGTTGAATAAATATTGCTTTTAATTTCTTTGACATTTGTAGATAAACATATTCATTGCTATGAATTCTGCACTGTGACAATACACTTAATTCACTCCACGGACACCACATCCATAACTTAAAGATCTTTAAGTGTTCATAATCAAAATAAAAATGACTAAACTCTATTCACTTTAACTTTGCACTACAATGGATGCTTATGAAATAAAATAAACATAAAAATGAACCACAATAGGAACTTTGCACTTGTGTACATCTGTCTGCCGTCTGCACCAAGAATCAGCGCGCATATTGTTCTCTATAGTTGATTGATTCGACCTTTACTTGATGAAAATCTATTTTACAAATAAACACAAAATAAACTTCTGTTTGATTTTCACAATTATTTTAATAAACTTATGACAATTGTTTCGCCACACAGTGGCTTCGTCAGATGGTGAGTACAAGACTAAATTCTTTATTACAAAGTGTGGGTATATATATCAACTAATCTAGGGTAATAAAATGGAACAGTAATAAAATACGGTACAAAATAATTTAGAAAATATTTAACAGCGGTGAACAGTTTAAATCTAGCTGGTCATTTAAAATGATATTACTATTTTTTAATTTATTAATTTCTAATGTCTCTAATAGTGACAATTTTAAGCCTTTATTTTCTATGTGTAAAATATCAAAATTGTTATTAAAAGAATGATTTTCCTCTAGCGGAACAATTGTCATAAGTTTATTAAAATAATTGTGAAAATCAAGCAGAAGTTTATTTTGTGTTTATTTGTTTAATTGTTCTCTAACTTGGCAAACGCTGCAAAGTTTAAGCGAACATCTGTTAGATGCCATGCCCATTCATTCAAGGGTTATATTCCGAGTGCATCAAGTTTAATCGGTTAAATTGTGCACGTCACATAATTTTAAAAATTTTGCTTAGAAAATGACTTGAGTGTATACCAATTTGATAAAATCCCGACAACGTACGTCGAGGAATTTTATCTAAAATTATTATACACGAAAGCATTTGCTCTAAAACAAAATTTTAAAATTTGTGTGACGTACACAGTTTGTGATTAAAATTGATGCACGAGGGATATATGTAAAGATTATTTCCAGAATAGAAATCGTTATAAACAATAAAATGCACAGTTTTAATTTTATTAATTTTTATTCATTTCAAAACAATTATAAAGTACAAATTACACTGACAAATCGTTTTTTTTAAAGACAATTCAAATTAACTATTTTTCGTTTTTACAACTATAGCTATTTATTCGCATTATGTAAGTTCCAACTAAATATGTTGGTCAATTTTCATCTGCATTATAGTTTATTTTGTTCATTATTCAAATTATGAAATCATTTCTGAATAAATGACTGTGAAAATTGTCTTGCGAATTTTTAAGTTACAAACTGCTCTTTTAAAAAGTAGGATTCTTTATCAGATCGGAAACGTTTATAAAAATAATGATATTCGTCTACCTTATCTGAATAAATCAATAGTCTAATACCCCTTGTAAAGCGGTTTTCTTTCCTATAAATCTAATACTGTCAATTATCATTTTATGCTAGAATTTATGGCTGATTTTTAAACAGTATCATAAAATAAATAACGATAATAAAAAATGTGTGAATATTATCATAAACAGTTTTATGTCCTATTTAAAATTTTTACTTATGTTAATGTTTACAATATTAATCTATTTCGTACCTGTATTTTGGTTTATATATTACTAAAATATATTTTTTCTATTCGTACTTATTGCGATTTACGATATGGCTAACGTCAAGTTTTTGTTCTAGCGTAACCAAAAAAATACCACAAAGAAACTTGGAGTACTAAATTCAATTTTTTAAACAATATAGATTTATTACGTAATACCTACCAGTACGTCAAATGTAGACCAGTTGCTTCAAAACTTTTACTCCTAAAGTTGATTTTAATGTTTATTTTATGTTACGATGGAATATTAGAAGGAAATATAAGTCATTTTCATTCTGGTTAAACAGGAACTCTGTTTAGATAATACTAAAATAATAAATAATCTTTTTTTTTTTTGATATTCGGTATAAAATAATTTGACATAGAAGCAGGTAAAATCTTCCTCCAACCGTAAACAAGTTTTCTAAAAGCAAACATTTGATAAAGAATATTTATATAAAATTCCTTCCGAGTTCCTCAGTTTTTAAAAACGTCTAAAAACAATTTTAATTTAAATACGTATAAGTAAAGAATTATAAAAA
This sequence comes from Rhamnusium bicolor, assembly GCA_029963845.1. Taxonomy (NCBI): domain Eukaryota; kingdom Metazoa; phylum Arthropoda; class Insecta; order Coleoptera; family Cerambycidae; genus Rhamnusium; species Rhamnusium bicolor. The sequence goes on from JANEYF010004722.1 coordinate 54,167, forward strand.
TCGATCTCCACTCTAATTTCTCGAAAATTGTAGGGGTTATGCACAAACTGTTATTGACAATTAAAAGTAACTTATATATGAATATGCTTCACATTAAGATCAATTGTAAATTTTTATCGCATCAACGATAGGCTTCGCGATGATATTGTTTGATTTTTTTCGTCACCCAATTTTTTCTTTGGCTTTCCGAAAATATTTTCATTTTCAATATTTTTTATGCACATCAGTTTAAATATATTTCTAATAGTTTAGAGCTATAACGCTTAAAGTTGTGTTTTCTAATAATCACGCTCCGTGGGTGCGAGACAAGCAATAAGCCGAAGTCGCAACAGTTGAACGAATTAATTTTATATGTTTAAGTTTTGTGCCATTATGACATCTGTCTTATGAACGCGAGTGCTAAATCACACATTGTAGAAACATGTCCTTTTCACTAACCACCCAAATGTTTTTACGCTAGTGTACTATGCGAGGCGCACGCCACGGATACTTGATCCTTAGAAATTTTTGAGGAGTACGCATCTGTGAGTGCGCAATACGCATAGGGCAATAGTGTGAAAACACTTGGGTTTTTAGTGAGTTTTTAGTCTTCACGTACACGATGGATGTCATAACAGCACAGAACTTAAACATATAAAACCATTTGTTCAACGGCTGCGACTTCGCACTATTGTGTTATACGTAACTAACAACCACGAATCCGTGAGCCTTAGGCAGAGCGCCAATCTGTCAAACAACAACAACAAGACACAGATGCAACAAAGACCTAGAACAAATCTATTCAATGACTAGCATTCCTTTTAAATTAGGCTGCGCATACTAGTGCAACACGACAGGATCAGACAGGACTGTGCCCATTAAAAAGCGCTCTCGTTAAAATGAGCATACACAGATCAGTTAAGTTTTGAATATAAATGTGGTCGAACCATTTTTTGGATGAGAAAAAAAGTCAAATTTTCGATGAAAATGGCAGATTTGGTCATCTGATAAAACGACTAAAACTTCTGAGGATAATTTTCAATTTATTTGTTACTTCAAAAGTACCTCTTTTTTGTGTCTTCGTTTCCATATAAGGTGCACTCAATACCTTCTATTTCTATTATTAGTATTCACAACTTATAACAAAGCAAGCGCATCTTCATCCTACGAATGTTTTTTGTGACTTTTGCGTGTCGCTTTCATATGCGACCAAATGTTTTTGCTTGTCTATTTCATATCTGTGTTGCGCATTTGACGCGTCTGTGTCTTGTTGTTATCTGACAAGAACAAAGAGAACAAATAAGTTCGAAATCGATCCATGTCTGGTTAGGAATTGACAAATAATATTGGCTATCGATCTAACATGATTTGAAGGTGTAATCCAATGCAGGTCGGGGTAAATAAAATATATATATATATATATATATATATATATATATATATATATATATATATATATATATATATATATATTGTTATCAATAGATATTTTTACATAGAACTCAATAAACTAATTGCCAATTCCATGGCTGACACGATTTCCGAGATATAACTTAAACTTGCATTTTTTAAATAGAAACTATAGTCGTCTATGGGCTTATAAGAAAGCTTATTTTTTTTCTGATTTCAAAGATATAAACATTTGTATGTCCATTTAAAAAAATGCAACTTTATGTTATATCTCGGAAATCGTGTCAGCCATGGAACTGGCAATAGGCTTATTGAATTCTACGTAAAAGTATCTATTCATAACAATTTTCACGGATTTCCTAAGATTAACGGTTTCGAAGTTATTTAACAAAAAAAAAAAATCGACCATTTTCAGTTTTTTCAGTATAATTCAGCAACCTAAAAACATATCACAATTCTCAATACGGCAATCAATTGCTCTCACAATTCTGCTCAATTCTGCTAATTTAACCGACTCTAACTCTGCAAATAAAAAAAGTTGCCCATGTAAGGAGTAGATAATGGCCACACATATCATATGTGAAACCACTGGTCACCGCAGTATATTACAAAAGTTTGTTGGGAATTTAAACATTTTTTTTGTTTAACCAAACAGAATTAGTTTTAATTGTGAGTTAAGAATTTAAGTAAATAAAATAATAACTTTACAATTTACATCCAAAATAATTCATAATTTATATTTTTCTTCGGACGTTGTAGGTTAGCATTAAAAATACATATTTAGTGTTGGTTCTATGCTGTGTCATGAAATATCAATACTTGCTTTCTACCTTTTCATAGTTAAAGTAAAATTTTACATGGTTCATGTTTAAATTTCACATTTATGTAAGTGTTCGTGTTGAACATCCATACTGAAGGTAACCTACCTTAAATTTGTGTGACAGATGTAATATGGTGACATTATTAAAACTGACATTCAGAAATATCCCGGACGATAATTTTAAGTAATTTATTTTATTTTACATCATTCCAAATAGCCCTATAAACCCTTCATTTTATGACGCTTTCTCCAGTAACCAATAAATATCAATTGTTTTTGATTGAGAGGCAGTAAGCACATAAATTCGGTTTTATTCTTTTTTTACAATGCTTTTAATATTTTCCAGTAGGTATCTAACTGACAACAATTTTGAATTTATTTCAAAAAGGAATGCGGTTTAATTCCAGAAACGTTTCAATTTATATTCCAATTATTCTGTGTGATGACAGCTTTTCAAATATTTTCATTCAATCAAAATTCATATGTGTTATCAAACAGCTGAACGCTATAACCATATATAACGATTTTTAAATGCTTAAAAATCTAGATAAGCAATTTATTATTTTAAATGAAAAAACGAGTTTGCCTTTTGAAGTTTAAATTGATAAATAAATCAATTAATTAATTGCCCTTTTTAGCTTCTATTATCATGTGTCATACAAGCATGAAATCTGTCTATAAACGATACTATAATAGGGGTACTTTGCTTATGGTTTTTAGAAGAAGGTTTTGATTTACATTTAATATATTTAACCACTGCACCCTCATGTCTCAGCCATTTATTGATCGATTTCAATCAAATTTATCACCATCTCGATGATGTAGTTCGCTAGACCATATGATAGATATCTAACTATCATATCTGGGGGTTCGAATCCCGCCACTGACACTGACAATGTACGATGTATGTTCACGTTTTCTAAGTGTAAACTCCGAGGGAGGTAAGTCCGTTCTAGATAACTTCGGGTTTGTATTCTAATGTATTCTAATGTCTGATTTCTGTGGTGCTTATTAATAAATAAAAAAAATTCCTTCTTTTGTTTCAGATTTCTTTTGTTGATAATAAAAAAATACATTCTCTGAAATTAAATACGCCTACGCCTGGAGAAACCAGCAAATTATATTATCGACTGGAAGTGAGTATTTGTATTTACAGAATCTTATTCGGCATGCCATAAAAGTAATGGATACCCAATTTTGTTAAAAATACTCATTCCGGTTACACAAAAAAAAATTAGGATCAATATCACCATATCCTCACCATAATATCAAAGTTATTTATTGCCGAATATTTATCAAATTTGGTAAGTTTATAATAATGACAATAATATGGCATTAGACAATTTTTAAACAGGATCTCAAAAAAAAAGAAATAAAACTAAACTTTTCCAAAAAAAAAACAAATAGTAATGGAAATGAAATGCTAAATATAATCTTTTTTTTTAATATTGTACCAAATTACAAAATTTGATTGAAATCGATCAATAAATGGTCAAGATATGAGGAAGCAGTAATACAAGTGAGACACACTGTATATAAACAAAACTTGTTGACATTAATATTAAAAGTTTTGATCTGTATGTTTGTTAGTTGCAGACCATTTTGTAGTTATATGCGCAGCACAACTCATGTCTACGGTTAATTATCTTACAATGTTAAGTAAAGCCCGATCTGTACAGGGCTCAATAATCGGATGTTTTTATTTTCTGACAACACATTTCAGCCATAGCTGCATTCAGCTCAGCCTTATCAAGTTGGACATAGTATGAGAACAGTACACAAAGATAGACCTTACACCTAGTTGGCGAGGAACCCTGTCACGGGCCTGAGCCTATGTTAGGTATTTCAAGAAGGCAGGTCACAACGGCCCTCAATGAGTAGGCCCACGAGACACTGAGGACGCACTGGAGGACCAACAGGGCCTGCAGGCAAACCCGAGATTTTGTGACGGGGCCGAACAAATCGAGATCGGCCTGGTTGCTGGGACGGAGTCGTAAAACTCTGAATCTCTTAATCGGTGTTTTGACAGGCCACTGCAGACTTAGGAGGCATCTATCATTGATAGGTATTGAGGAAAACCCTACATGTCCAAGATACAGGAGTGATGAAGAGACATCTTACCACTTCCTGGGACAATGTGAAGCGTTTGGGCGCCTGAGACACAGTATCTTCGGTTCTGAGGCGCTTCTAAGGGAGGAGATGAGCTCCCTCGCAATGAGTGACATCCTGACCTTCATTAGAAGGTCGGAAAGATTCAACGAGGGAGCAAGAGAAGCACATGGCTGAGGGGACAGCTGGGGGTTGGTAAAAAGGGCCCGCCTGTGGCCTACTTGCCAGGCGTCAGCCTCCCCCACCATTACCATTACCATTACCATTATATAATAATAATAATAATAATAATATAATAAATTCATTTATTTATCTAAAGAAGATGGTAAATACAATTAATACACATAGTGACATAGTAGACGTATGGTTTCAACAAGACAGAATAATATAATAATACAAAAAGAGATACAATGGTAAATAAAAACATCATTAAAAATAACTTAACTAAACAAAATTGCATTGAGAACAACTTAACTACTCGTAGGTTACTAAGAAGTATTTTTCTTTAAATATAAAAGTTGATATTTAAATTGTTGAACAGTTTTACTGGCCTTAATTTCATGAGGAAGAAGATTGAACTGTACAATTCCCTTGTGGAACAAACTTTTCATAGTACTACCCTTAGTTGTTCTTTTTACATAAAAATTATTTGTAATTGCCGTACGAGTATTACGTAGGTGTACCTCAGTAACAGGCAATAACTGTCGTACTAGATAGTCCGGTAAAATATTATTAATCATCTTAAAAATAAAAGTCATAGTTTGGAAGTAAAGAAATTGTTCAATGTTAAGCCAGTTCAATGTATCTAGCATCCTTTGACTACTTGAGAACCTGTTGCATCTTAATATTACTCGCATTGCCTTATTTTGAAGAACCTGCAACCTACTAAAATTTGTACAACTTACATATAACACTGAACTGCAATAGAGAAAGTGAGGCAATATTAGTATATTATAAATTGTTAACTTTGTGGACATTGATATAAAAGGAGCAACTCTACTGAAAAATCCTATCTTTTTGCCAATTTTTTTTGACATGTATTCAATGTGCTTATTAAATTTCAATTCCCGATCAATTACTAGACCTAAGTATTTTATTTCCTGAACAAGCTCAACTTTTTCATTATTTATTAGAATATCAAGATTTAAACTGATAAATTTGTTGTACAAATAATTATTACCCACAAACATACATTTAGATTTCAATTCATTTACCATAAGTTTATTGATTTTAAATTTTTCTGTCAAAACCTTTAATTCTAAGTTTACAGTAGCTACCATCTCTTCAAAATTAGTATTTTCATAATAGATAAGGGTGTCGTCAGCAAATAGATGGATTTTACATTTCCTCAACACATTTCCAAGGTCATTTATATAGAGAATAAATAATAAGGGACCAAGAACACTGCCTTGAGGGACTCCAAAGTTATTTAGTATTTGCTTAGATAAATTCCCATTCACTTTTGTTATTTGGTACCTATTAGTTATATAACTTTCAATCCAACTTAAGACGGTGTGATCAAATCCGTATCTTTTTTAGCTTTAATAGTAGTATTTTACGGTCGATTGTTTCAAAAGCTCGCTTAAGATCTACGAAAACAGCGCAAATTCCGACCCCTGCTTTATCCAACGACTCCTTCCACTCAGAAATCACCAATTGTAATGCCGTTTCACACGAATGTTTTCCACGAAAACCCGATTGGTATGTACATAGGATGTTATTTGAATTTATGTAACTAATTACTTGATTGCAAACTACTAATTCCAAAATTTTTTCGCAAAATGGCAACATATTTACTGGTCTCAACTGCTCAGCTAAATTTGTATTAGGTAATTTTGGTATTGGTACCACTATAGATTTTTTATAACATTCAGGCATAACATCCTTTTCTAAACTTAAATTAATCAGATTTAGAAAAGGATAGCCTAGTATATGGAACAGATTTTTCCTAACATCAAGCCCGATTTCATCAGTGCTATATTTTTTTCTTTGATTGTTAATTACTTTTCTCAGATCTTGTAATGTTATTACACAAAACGATGTCATGGTACAGTTTACAACCGGTATAGTGTCAGTGATTCTATCAATATCTACATGAAGTGTTCCTATGCTAATAACAATACTTTCAATACTACCTACGTAATACTGATTTAATACGTCCGCTATATTGGCATTATGTATTACTCCATCGCAATTCAAACTTTGAAAGATATGTTCACCTTTCTTATTTCCAACTATGTCTTTTAAGTCTTTCCACATTATTTTATGAAAGAAATATTGACGAAAATAAAGCAAATCCGAAGTTAATGTTTTTGCTTCCTTTATAACTTTTATAGTATTATTTCTAGCGTGCTTATAGTTATTCCAATCTTCATTCTCATCTGTAAATACAAATCTTTGATATGGCCTATTTCTGTTGTCAATTGCTTCCCTACAGTTTCTATTGAACCATCTGTTTTCAGCTGATTTTAATTTTATAATTTTTTTAGGCGCTACAACATCTAATGAATCTAATATATTAGTTACAAAAGTCTGACCTACTACGTTTACATTTGTACATGAATATGTCCACTCTTTTTCAATTAACAAATTCGTCATTTCGTTAAAATTAATTCGGGCTCTAATTTCCTTTGTTTGATACTTTATTGATTCCCTGGCCTTTCCAATTTTTACTTGAATTATTGAATGGTCTGTTATTATATAATTTTGTTCAACATATGCATTTATGGTGTAGTCATTACTAATAATAAGATCAATTATGGTGTGAGAATTATTTCACATTCTAGTAAAGTTTTGTATAAACTGTTTCATGCCATGATGCTCAATGCCCTCTTTAAGTCGCTTTTTTACATAGTCATTTTTTGGAAAAATCTATATTGAAATCACCTGTCAAAATTATACTGTTTCTGTTATTTTTTTTCAACATAATTCTCTACACCTAGTTGGAGTGGTAAGCTGCAAAAGTGTATGCAGATGCAAGCTCTGCAGTTGCATAACATCAGAAGTTAGGATACAGACACCTCTCCTCTCTCTCTCTCTGTCGCCTTGTTGAGAGCGGGTGATGTCGCGAAAAGAGTTTTACCGGTTCCGATACACAGATTAATTTAAAGGACGCCAGCCTATCGAAACACAAAAAGAAAAAAAAATATGTAGCTGCTTCCACGTGGAAACGATATTAATAATAATGTCCACAAGAGCCAGGAGTAACTAAAAAAAATAATAATTACCCACCTTTTTAAGAATTACCCCTTCGCTCGCATGATTGTATCAGTATGTGCTTTAATTCATATAGGCAATTTGTGAAAAGTGGCTTACTTATATCACTGACAACCATTTTTTTACGTGTACGCCACCACTAATATCGTTATTATTCTTTATATACAATATCGCCATAGTATAACTTTTTTATTTTCTAAAATAGTTTATAATAAGCTGGTGTTATTCTGTTGATTTCAGAAGTTCGAAACATTATTTTCTAAACACTGTTTGTGGTCAGTTTCAGCAATTAATAATATAACACCAGGAATTTTTAAAACTGCAAAAAATATTTTGATTAAAAGTAATAAAATTGAAATATTTAAAATTCATGTTAAGTATATGAATAGTGAAGATTATAGAATTAATTCGCGTACATATTTATATGATAACAAAATCTGTCATTTTTGTGTACGTCATAAAAATATTGGCTATTGACCATAAATAAATATTTATTTATTTATTTATAGTTGCTATTCATAATGTACTCAACAATACTAAAATATAATACGAAACAGCCTGTAAACTGATAAATAACAAATCATATAACAACGACTATAACCACTTTGAAAATAAATCATTAATATTAATTTCGCTGGTTCAAAATTGACAAGGATATCATTTGATGGGTATTTCATTTTTGTATAGCGATGAGAATATTACAAACTTTGTAATGATATTTTACGAGCAATAACAAATAACGTTGGTATAAAAATAATGTTAACATTTCTTTCTACGGAGTTTCTTCAAAGGAAATCTGTGTATTATGGTTTTATTACAATTTTGAATGTCATTATATTTTATACGTTTCACGAAATACCTTTAATATTTTATTTCAGAGTTAGTGTACAAAAATTTGCATAGTTATTGAACCACTCATTTTTATTACTTTCTTATACCTAATATAAGGAAGTATAGTAATCATGATTTTTTCGATCTCGAGATTTTGATTGATATATACGTTTTGAACCCTCCTGAATCCATTTTGACTATTTTCTGCCTGCATGCGTACGTGCGTGTTTGCGTGCGTGTGTGTTTGCGTGCGTGCGTGCATGCGTGGGTACGTGGGTGCGTGGGTGCGTGCGTGTGTGCGTGTGTGTGTGTGTGTGTGTGCGTGTCCGCGATAACTCAAAAAATATTAATGGGAGACTTCCCAAATTTTGCAGTTAAGATTGTCTACAACATTTTAGGTGACACATTAAATTTGGTGAATGTGGTACCATCAGAAGAGACATAATGAATAAAAGAAGAAAAAAGGTACAATTTCTGGAAAAAAAATTAATTCTTTTTTTGCATTTCTAGACAAATCTTGACGAATTATAATGAAAAAACAACTTTATGGAAAAAAATCTATCTGCATGTCTGTAGTATCACGATAGCAGCCACAGTTTTTTAGATAAAGATTTCCAATTTGGTACATATGTTCTAAAACCAAAGACAAGGATAAATTCGATGATGAGCAAAATTAGGCAGCTCAAAGGAATTTTACGGGACCCAAACTTTTTTGTATTTGCCTTTACAAAAAAATTACAAGGAGCTGACAAGTTTACAAAGAGATCCACATTCTAATTCTCTCTTTCTGGTTCACATTCAGTACAATACAGCTGGCCTGTATTTGTTGAGCAGAAAAATAGTAACTTTCTTTGGCAAACAGTGCATGAACTTCAAAAAAAAAAGCAAATCCGAGTGATCTAAATATCTTCGCGTTTTGGGTCTCCATTTTCATGAGCACCTAAGCCTATTGTTTGACTGATGGAACGACATATGGTACTATGTCTTTTTAAATTTCATCTGTGTGTAACTTACTAGTTATTTGATTAGTTTTTCAGTCACATTGATCCAACAAATGCAAATTATAAGAAAGTTATATACATCCAATGCAAACAAGAGTAAAAGATGTAAATAAATTCTATCAACGAAAGAAGTTACTTATGTTTTTTTATTTGAAATGCTTAATTTTCAAAAAAAGACAAAAACAATTATCTTAATTTTCATATTTAAATTTAACATTTTTTATTCTAGTTAGCCATTACCCTACGATTCTGTTATTCTATTATCTTACTTTCCTCGCACATTTGTTTTGTAGTTCAGTCCCTTCAGTCTCACCGCATGATCACATCAGCAGTTCATTCCTGTCTAATGCCGAATCGCTGTCATCATTTATTTTTACCCTTTTTCACCACTCAATCATTTTTTCTCTATGTCTTCTTAAGTTTTCCTTGAAAACTTTACGGTTTTCCATATCAACCGCATTCAGACGAATTGCATGATTCTCTCACAAGTTACAAATAGAAAAAAGTCAGTCAATTTTTTCTAAGAGCAATACTAAATATTTTGATTTAAATAACAAAGATATACAAATTAAGTATATTGCTACGTGCTGAGTTAAAAAAAAAAGTAATAAATAAATATGTAAATGTTATGAAAGTGGACGCGAAATTTGCGTAACAAAAAAGTTTGCCGAAAGCTAGTTCAGTCAATTCGACAAAAATAAAAATAAGAGATATGCGTAGGTTTGAGGAAAAAAGAAACAAATTCACCTTACCAGTACTCCAAGGGCGACACTAGCATGTAACGCAACCTTGCTAGGAGGATCCTACCTGACTTGGGTATCCAAACTAACTTCTATAATAATTCTTAATGCTTCACAACTAATATAGTCTTACATTACTCTTTTTTCCTTACTTATTCAATATTATTATTCTTGGTGGTAGCTTACTGGTAATGCAGTTGTTAAAAAAAAAGACTAATCAAACAGAAAATATATATATATATATATATATATATATATATATATATATATATATATATATATATATATATATATATATATATATTTATATATATATATATATATATATATGTGACTTTTTTGAAACGTAAAAAATTACTATTATTATAAACTCCACCACACGTCAAGTTTTACTACGGTGAGGAAGTTCTGATCTCCAAGTAATTTGCAGCGGTTTTTTTGTGTAATTACTATCTCCTTCAGAAACAACATATGTCAAAGTTCTTTTCTTTAAATTTTTTTAAACTATTGAGTTATAGAAACATAACTGTTAAAGATAATATACGTCACAAGTCCCAAAAACGATAATTATTAAGTGTTTAAGTTTATAGAATTATACAATGTTTCTTGATTTCTGTAAAATTTTAGTTACACCACTTATGTTATTTTTGATTCAACGCCACGGTTGTCAAGAAATTAAGTACCTAGGATCCTTACATTTTAGTCACTTTTACGTGTCAATTATAAGAATCCACTTTACATTATTTTCCACAATGATTTCTTAGTTTAAGTTCAACAGCCTGAGTACAAAAGAATGACATTAATACTAAAAAGTGTAATTTGTATAGATCTCGCGCAGTAATTCCAGTATAGTCGTAGGAATTAATGACGGAACGGGTAGATGTTGGCGGGCGAGAGCCGATGGTTCCCCAAGGTGTTATCGTATCGTAAAGAAAAGAACGAAAGAAAATATAAAAGTCCATGAATAGGGGTCAGCGTAGTGGGGCACAAAAAGAGGAACGTGAAACTGCCCGTAAAAACTCTTCTTTCATTCAACCCACTTGAGATACATTGACAGCATGGCATACAGACACTTCAATATTTACTTTACATTGTAGCTAATATTTTCTTTGGCTTTCTGTTTGCTTAAAACGATTGCAAATTTATTTTTGAAATTGAAATAATAATTATGAAATAATTGATTTACATGGCTTAAGACTTGTATGGGTCGTCGTCTGTGATTCATTTCGTTTTTCTGATGCAGTAAACTCTAGTAATTATCCAATTTTTATTCTTACCCAGGAACGTTTAGCCAATTTTAAAATTGTTGATAAAATCCAAATAAAATGAAGAAACGCTTTCGCTGCCACAATCAGTGCAGTTAATTGTGAAGATAGATTAAGGAATCCCAACGATACGAATCAACAAGGAATTGTCTCTGTTGAGATGACAAACATTTTTGTTGTTTCACCGTTTATTGGACACATGTTTAATGAAAGGGTTAAAATAATAAAGGTCCAAAAACACCCAGCTTACATTTCAAAATTCCGCACTAAACTCAATCTCTGCGTGGTGGAGAATCATCAGGGCCTATGAGAGCGGTACCCTACGAAATAAACACCCATAAAACAATACTCGCAGAACTATTATACATTAAACACCATAGGTAATGCAATGCCTTGTCTAGAATAACCTGGGATACACACTTGGAGACAATGGATATACAACTAATATACATACAACCAATATTTTAGGTATGTTGGGATTTAAAATCCTAGCTTCTTGGTCAGGAATCGAACTCAGGACCTCGGAGTGAGAGTCAAGTGTCGTTACAACTCGACTACAAAGTCATTGCTCGAATTATTCCGTTAAATATAATGAGTCTTAAAAAAAGTTTTAGAATTTCATTTAATTTCAAGAAAATACATGGATTTAAATAGTAAATAAATTTATACGTAAACGTTGCAAAAACTAATTATTTTTAGAATCAGTACGATATTTTATAAACTTCTGTTAATTTCTTACGAGGTAAAATAAATATGCCATGTGTAGAATAACTAGTGCATGACCCAAATTTACAGGTATTTCTTTTCATTAATCAAAGGAATCCCATGTCTAACAATAGTAATAAATTAGTATCAAATATTCAAGAAACCTCAAATTACACTTTACGACTTCCACACAAATAAATACAAGCTCCACAAGGTTAGCTTTTGAACGTTTTGAACTTTGAGAATTTGTGAGTTTACTTAAATATGCTATAAAAAATATTCTTGATGTCCCTTATTCCATATGCATATTTTTGTATATACAGGGTGCTTCAAAAAATTATCACATATTACCACATATACTTGAGGCCAAAATAAAATGATTGAACCCTACTTTCTTAAAAAGTATATTTTGTTTCATTACAACAGTATTTAACTCTTATCTACAGACATGCATTTTTAGTACATAAACGGAGACTGTTTCTTTAATGCATTTTTTTATTAAATAAACTTCATATAGTGTGTCCCCGGATGGAGTTCACAATAATTGTAAATTTTTTAATTTTTCGAAAGAAGTCGTTCTTTATAAAAAGTTTCGTTTCTTTTGAAAATTTAAAAGCCGCAATTAAATATTTGAAAAGTTATACAGGATGATCAAAAAAATAAAAAATGTAAAATTTGTTCGAGAATTAATTACGAATATTTTTTTTTAGAAAAAAGTATCATAAACAATAATAATTGTTGTTCGTAATCATAAGACGTAAAATTTTTTATAAAGAATGGACTTTTTTCTTTAAAAAAGAAAAATAGAGGTTTCTCCTACAAGCATATTAAGCATTAATTTGAAAATATTGATCTTCTATGACGATTTTTCAACGAAATTTTCAATTTATGTTGGTTTTATGATTACGAGCATCAATTGTTCATGAAATTTTTCTCTAAAAAAAAAATATTGGTATAGTTTATACGAAGTCAATTGAAATTGGTCATTGTTAAAGCACAGGACTGTGCGCACTCAACTTGATATTTTGTCCTATGTATTTAGCAATGGTATCGAGAATCAAATGGTAGTTGAAATTGTGCAGGTGAGTCCGAGACTGGCAATGTAATCAGCCTGAACGAACCATCTACGACTGCACGTGTTTTATAGATAACAAAACGGACAGGCCCACTAGTATAAAAAAACTCATTAAATCGTTTCTCCGCAATTACGGAAACTTGTGAGATGTGCCGGCATTGGCTATGTTTTGAGGACGATGGGCGCGATTGGCTGGGATCAGGATATTCGTCAATCCGGTTGGTCGGTGGGTGTTTGAGTTTATATCAGTCAGGAGTCAACGTGGACTCGGATGTTACCTATTTATTTATTACATTTGTCCAGTGCAATGCAGAAATACCTATTATAATATCAAGGTGGTTCGGTTTATACTTAGTGTTCATATTGGTAAATATTTATTACTACATAAAAGGTATTTAAGATATTGTATTAGATATTTACTAATTTACCATGGCTTTCTGGAGACCATTTGAAACAGAAGATAATGTAATAACGCCCGAAAATCCCGAAATAGTTGAGCCTGTTATTGTAGAGGAAGACGAAATAAATTTAGAGTTTCAAAATAAAGATTTACACGTACAAAGTCAACGCATTATTTTAAATATATATGAACGTTTAAAAAGCGAAAATCGTGAAAAATGTGAGAAAGAAATAATAGAACGTATTAACGAATTAACTGAAATATCAAAATCAACAATTTATCGTGTAATTAAAAAAGGAGATGTTATAGATCACGGTACAAATAGGAAACGGAAAAATATGAAATTAAAAAAATATTGATGATGCTACCAAAGATGTAATACGGCGTATAATTTATAATATGTATGAAAAAAATATAGTTCCTACGTTAAAAATGATTCGAGAAAAATTAAGCGATTATCCTGATTATAATTATAGTTCTTTAGATACACTACGAAATGTTTTATTAGAATGCGGTTTTAAACATAAAAAACTTGACAGTCGTATGGTAATTATGGAATCACGACGTATAGTAGCACTTCGGGTAGATTATTTGGAAAAAATCAGAGAATATCGTAAACTAAACAGGCATATAGTGTATCTAGATGCGCCGATTATAATTCAACCTGGTAATGATTCCTCTTCAGAAAGTGAAGATTCGGACGCGTCAACTTTTAACCTTTAACTTTTTTAATATACATATATTTTCAGAACAAAATATATAGATATTATATTAGGTATGAAGTTTACTTTTTTATTGTTACATTTCTTGGAATATATTTTATTTAGTTGACAAGAAATTTTAATTTTTTACTTTATTTTAGAGACATATTTTAATTTTGTTTTTATTTATGTTTTATCTAAACAAATATTTATTTTTGTGGTACTAATTCTTTGCTTTGGTTAAGAAACTTACATTATTATTTTTATTTTAGAAGAAACTTTTATTTTATTTTTTACTATATAACATCCTTGCCCCTCGCTAATCTAACCTGTCCCATTCCCTCATCCTGGCAAGGATATGTTCATACCTTCTCGTTGGTCCTTGCAGAGCAATAACATATTTCAATATAGTATAGGTTAACTTTAAAACTAAAGCTAATAAATTTAAATATTTAGACTTTATATCTAAAACTGATATAATATTTCAAAAATATTTTATTGGCGAAATGAACAAAAATAGCCTATCTAATAAACAAAAAATAATAAAAATTAATACAATTTTCAAACAAGTATAACATTTTCTTATGACAAGCATTTCTATTTACCTCCGCCCATATACAATAAAGAGATGCCGACGGTTTTTGCAGGCTTTTAGTTTTTATACGATTTCAATTGACTTCGTACAAACTATAGTTTACTATTGAACAAATTTCACATTTTTTGAGTTTTCGATAACCCTATTTTCGATTATTGATCTGATTTTAATTTTTCAAAATAAATAATACTTTTTATAAAGAATGATTTTTTTTCGAAAAATTGTAAAAAAAAATTACAAGTATTGTGAACTCCATCCGGAGACACACTCATACACATTCATAAAAAAAATAAGAAATGTAAGAACTATTTTCAAATAATAAGTCCATGCATATGCACAATTTTATTTTATAAAAAAAATAAAGATAATATTGCTGAAAAACAACAAAGCTAAATATTAAAAATATATAAAATATAGTAACAGAGGTATAAAAAACGGAAATAATTGACGTCAACATTTTCCAGCAAACATAAAATTTATTACAGTTGCTGCATAATGGTTTAGTGTATTGGAGGCAAACAGTTTTTCTACATTTAACACACTCGTATTTATTTTTTTATGCAGTTTTTATTGCGAGGACACAGGTATCAGATCTGACGTTTTTCTAGAACCATGGTTGACTTACATATGCACACACGCACGCGCAGACACATACACACACTCATAGTTTCTTCGTAATTTAGGTTGGTGTAACGTATGCGATTTGATGGTCCAACGATTATTTTAACAAATACATGATGTCTCTACGTCCTAACTTTTGTCACACAAACCAAGACGTGACGTCTGAGAGACTGACTGCCCTAAATTTATTTGATTCTGTAGTTTTTTTCAAAACAGATCTTTTCCTCTCCGAATTAGGTAGTAGATAAACTATGTATAGCACTACGAATAGGTGATACACATGTGGACGGACTAATTTGCAATTTATAGCAAGATTTGTATAGGCTGTAGTCTCTCAGATGAATATCTCCGGTTAAAGGGTTAATATGATTCATTGGAGAGATATAACAAATACCAAAAACGCCATAAAAATCACTCACAAAGATGGCGCTGGTGGTATATTTGGCTGCAATTTTTGTTGGTGATTTTACGACTTTTTATATTTCTTGTATCTCTGCAATGAACTGTACATAAATTTGACAGTACCCAGTCAATTGTTTGTAGTATCTGAATAAGAATAAACATGAAATGTTTAAAAGTTAAAGTGGTAAACCATTTTTCAATTCCAATGTCGATTATTTTATCTATTATTTAGTACAGAAGATTTTCTCATATGACGCTTTTTTGTCTTTAAACAATGCTAATGCCCTATAGAAGCATACGATGGCCTCGCACAAGAGAATGTGATATAAATGTTTCATATTTCAATTAGTTTTCGTCGTGATTTTACCAGTATATAAAAACGTCGGATTAGAGCGACGACTCGCAGCGTTGAAGCGCATGAATTTTCAAATGTATTTTAACTATGCGTGCCATATTTAAGAAAAATAAGTATTGCAAACAATGATCACAGTTTTTGTTAAACAAATGTAAGTAGATAATGTAATAATATAATAGAAAATATTTTAATATTTAAGATATATAATACGTACACATAATTCAATAGTATTCATCTATAGAAACATTTGGAAAGTACAATATTTAGCAGATATGTATTTATTATGTATTGTACCTATAGAGGTGCTTTAAGAAGACAATTCTTGTAAATTATACTACTATTTTTAAGAACGATTTTGAGTTGTCTTTTAAATAATATTCAATTATCAATGTTTTTAATTATTGTAATGGGTAAATTATAAAGAAGTGTTTTATATAAAAAACATGCAACCATTTTAACGTAAAATATCCACGAAATTAATAGACCAGGGTTTTTCAAAACGATAATTTCCAACCATTCTCGACCAATACCATTCGATTCAGTATGTTTTTTGAATTCTCATGGTCAATTTTGCCGTATGCTATATGAGCAAGAATTTAATTTATAAACAATTAAAGTTGTGAAAATGATGAAAATCGATGTTTCTGAATATTCAACTTCAAACGCTGCAAAAACGGCAACAGATAGAGAAAAATTGCTCAGAACATTTTTTATAGAGCATTAAATTTCCTTCAAAAAAGTCCACGACGGCATATCTCTACGATGAATAGTTAAAGTGTTACAATGAGTTAAATATTTATTATTTTTCTGCTGTATATCAGTCAGCTGTACAAGTAACGCGCATACGCGATCACAGACTCGTACGCCGCATAATGGTCGCCTGCGCAGAACATTTTAAAGTGGACTTGCTGTAAATCTCATAATTTTCTTATTTTTACAACGTTAGCAAATGTATTTATCACTTCTTTGGTCTAGATATAATAATTATTATATACTTTTATGCATACTCAAAGACCTGGAAAATTATTATTAAGTTATAATACCAAGTACTATAGTGCCCTGTGCCCGACGGTACCTACATATACGCTCCTAGCATTCTTGAGAAGCAGGTGTTCCAAACTAGACTACTATACAGCTGACCAGTACGCAGTAGAAAAATAATAAACATTTAACTCATTGTAACGCCTTAACTATTCATCGTAGAGATATGCCGTCGTGGACTTTTTTTGAAAGGAATTTAACGCTCTATAAAAAATGTTCTGAGCAATTTTTCTCTATCTGTTGCCGTTTTCGTAGCGTTTGAAGTTGAATATTTAGAAATATCGATTTTCATCATTTTCACAACTTTAATTGTTTATAAATTAAATTCTTGTTCATATAACTTACGGCAAAATTGACCATGAGAATTCAAAAAAAAAACTGAATCGAATGGTATTGGTCGGGAATGGTTGGAAATTATCGTGAAAATGGGCCTGATTTTTGCTCAATTAGATTGGTCTATAACAACTATTTTTCCTGTATATATGCAAAAACTCGCACTCACAAATAAAATGCCATAAATTATTTATTTTCTAAAAGCTTTCTATCCAATACGATAAACGCCTTGTGTAGGAAAAGGCATAACATACTCGAACACCAACTCCAGAACGTCGGGGCCATGACAGCGGCCGGGCAAATGTAAACTGCAACTCGTTTCGCTTGTCTTTAAAATATGTACAGTGTATTTACATATATTGTAAAATACTATAAATGAAATACGTTTAATTAAGGAGTGGCCATGTAAAAAATTAATGTTGAATAAATGTATTAAATGGTAAATGGTAATGGACTATAACAACCAGGTAATCGAAAAACACTATAAACACTCTTTAAACATTTTCTGCCACAACGAAGGAAATCAAAACAATCATTTTGACAATTGCGTTAAAAAAGTAAACTTTTTTTATTCATTTATTTTCCAAATGAGGTTCTTGAATTTAAAGAAAATCTTTTAAATACAACTCGGGCTTTATGTTCACCTGATCAGCGTCCTGTGAAGAAGAAAAAAACCATTGAAATAACCAACTCTACTAGTAGTAGCAGCGGTTACGGAGAACAAGAGCCAAAAGTGTTGCAGAAAAACCTATAGCAATAAATAAATAATTAAGTAATTACTAATTTTTTTTATTTTCTTTCTATAGATGATTTTTTTTTTGTAACTTTAATTATCTATATTTGTCGATTTTAATAATATCTTACTTCTTTAATAAGATAAAATAACAGAAATATTATTTCCTTTCTTTCGCATACCATCTAACATTTTTTATTTTAATTTTTATTAAGTTGTCTTTACAATATCATTAACTGTTACTCATGTACATGTTCGATCTTTATGCGCCAACTTTAATAAGACAACACAACATATTTTAAGAGAAAAATATGAGATGAATCCTGGCTGCATCCTGGTATCTACACAAGTGCAATAAAAATTGAGGGATATACTTTAATTCGAAATGATTGAATTAGAAGAAGAGAAGGTGTGGTTGCAATCTATATAAAAAATAATAAGTAATTATTCATGGAACCGTCTATCGTCCTCCTAACAATGACTGTGGAGTTTTTGTAAGCAAACTTGAAGACACTCTAATTAGTATTTTTTCTGAATATGATAATATATTATGCTTGGATGACATGAATATAAATCTTTTCAATGCCGGTTGTACAAAGACCAGTAGTCTTTTCTCTGTTTTGAATATTTTTATTCTTGAGCAACAAATTAACGTACCAACTCGTATATCTGATCATAGCATGGCTCTTAATGATTTTATTTTTATAAATATAGAACTTTGTTATTCTGGAGTTTTAAATGGTAATATTGCGGATCATTTCTTAAATTTTTGTAAGTTTTCGTTAATAATAAAGCAGGGGATTTAGTTAAAAATCTATTATATTGAGATTTAAAAAACATTAACTTATCCATATTTGAAATCAACATTAATGATATAGATGACAAAATATCTATTTTTAATAATAATGTATTAAGCATTTTTTGACGTCCATGCTCCAAATAAAAAAATCTATTTATCAAAGAAATGAAGATATTCAATATGGATAACTAACACTATAAATTGTATGCAAAAACTACGTGGAAAAGCGTTGCAACGGTATAAAAGAAACAAACTAACTGGGCATTTGGAACACTACAAATGGTTCCATAATATTACATCCTCAGCAATTCGTAAAAAAAACCGTTATATTTGTCAGGAAAACTTAATAAAAGTATTAAAATGGATAAATGGAAAGAACTTAAAAAATTAGACTTTGTTACATCTGGAAATAGGGATAATCCAGTTCATGTAAACGATGTCGATAAATTCAATAATTATTTCGATAACTCTTCTAAGAATGACCTCCAGATGAAATAAAAAATATTTACTTAGGAAATACAAAAAGCGGTTTAACTGAAACTCTTTCTTTTATTCTTTTCACTGCGAATGAGGTTTTTAAAATTATACAAGAAATAAAAACAAAAGCGTTTGGATCTGGAAAAATCAATATAACACTAATCATCTTATGTTGTCCATTTATTGAAAAATACATTACACAAATTGTTAATGAATGCATCAATCTTACTTTCGAAAATCTTGGAAGCATGCTCATATAATTCCAGTTTTAAAAATAAGTCAATCTACCGAATTAGAATATTTTAGGTCTGTAAGCATTCTTCCAACACTATCTAAAATCTTAGAAAAAAAAAATTTAGGGATGCAAATAAGATGTCACATTAAGAAATTAGAAATATTATCTAATAATCAGTCCGGGTTTAAGACAAGCTATTCTTGTACCACGGCCCTCGCGACTAACAAAAAAAAAACGACATTTATGACCAAAGTAATCATAGACCTATCTCTGTTATACCATCTCTAGCTAAAATCTTTGAGTTAATCCTAAAAGTTCAATTAACAAAACATTTTGAACTTATTTAATCCAAATCAATTTGGATTTAGAAACAAGTTATCTACTATGTTGGATATAGACAAATTAACCAACCGAAATAATTTAGGATTTGAACAAAAGCAATTCATTTGCTCTAAGTTTCAGGACCTCACTAAGTTTTTGATTGTATATCACATCAAATTCTCTTAAATAAATTGTCGTTCTATGGCTTTATACAAGATAGTATCATCCGTATTAAGCCATACCTCAATAATGGACAACAATATGTCATCTACAATAATATTAAGTCAGCAAGACTGAATCTGAACATTGGAGTTCCTCAGGGTTCAATGGCCCAATTATATTTTTAATTTACATTAACGATCTACCTCTATCAGTAGATAGTTCAACGTCTACAATTTTATTTGCTGATGATACTAATCTTACAAAACATAATATATCAACCTAGAGGATTTATTGAGTGAAATGCTCCTAGCAGAATCCAACATTCAAAACTGATTCCTCTCAAATCAACTAAATCTCAGTACCACCAAGACTGAGACTATGGTCTTTACCCTCAGAATAGATCAAATAAACAATCCAAAGTCTGTTAAGTTACTTGGTGTTTACTTAGACTATACAATGCTATGGGAAAGTCACATCGACTATGTTTTTCCAAAAATTGAGAGAGAAAAACATATATCTACTTCGCAGTCTAGCACATCAGTATCTCAGATAACCTTTGTAACAACCTATTACAGCCTCATTCATTCACCGATATCTTATGCTATCATTGCATGGGGTCATGCGAGTTCTACTGCAAGTGTGCTCTCCATGCAAAGACGAGCAATAAGAGTAATTGCGAGACTCAAATACAAGGAAGAGTGTGAAATAGAATTCATCGAATTAAAAATCATGACAGTCCCTGTACGTATATTTTTCAATGCTTATTATATATCAGAAATAATCTTGAGATATACACTATGCGTGATGAAATTCATCTATATCAAACAAAAAACTGTAACAATCTGATTAATAATTATCATAGACTTAACAAACCAGAAATGATACTGCATACTGGGGTATCAAGTTCTATAGTGCTCTATCTCAAAAGATTAAAGTTTTTTCGATAGCATGTTTTATATAAGATTACTAATAAATAATGTTTCTTGTAGCATAACTGAATTTTTAAATAATGTTATATTGTGGTCAAATCACTAATATAAATCTGAGGATGAAAATGTGTCATATTGCTTCTTTTAATCTCAATAATCTACTGTTTATAACTCTTTTAATATTTTTTTATATATGTGCTTAAAATATTTTTACATGTATTCTATTTTAGATTCCTTTTTATCAAAATAGTATATTCTAAATCGTAGTTTGACCTAATGTCTTGTCTTGTTCTATTTATGACTTGTGTAAATACTCTTGTAGTACAATGTAGTACAAATAAATTATCTATCTACAACAGATGATGTAATTCGTTCATTGGATAATCATAGTCTATGTGCACTTATCCTTTTAGATCATTTTAAAGCGTTCGATAGAATTCTATCAATTCTGCATTTCATAGGGTTTAGTGAAACCGCTTGTTCTTTGATGGCTTCTTATCATTCAGAAAGATACCAGCGGGTTTCTTAGGGTGTTCCCCAAGGGAGTATTTTGGGTCCTCTAATGTACACAATTTATACGTGTAATTTTTATAACCATTTAGAATATTGCAGTTAACACCTATGAGCGGACAATACCCAGCTTTATTGTTTATTTAAAATATCTGAAGTAGCAGAAGCAAGTGAAAGAATAAAGATTTAAATAAAATTTTAAAGGTTTTTAATAGTCATGCTTTAAATATTAATAGCAAGAAATCATGTGCCATTTTATTCGGTAGAGATAATCAAAGACAATAATGTTCTGGATCATATGAGAATTCAGTTGGAAAATGATGTGATACCTTTTAGTGATGCCTTTATGGGCTTATTATTAATTATAAACTCCGCTTTAAACAACATGTAACCAATATGCTAAGGAAAGTGTATACTCCTTTGAAACTTATATATAGTTAAAGGTACTACATATTTAAATAGAAATATCAAAAAATTATTATGTGAGTCATTCATTCTTTCTCACTTTAATCACTGCGTCAGTCTGTACA
Organism: Rhamnusium bicolor; assembly: GCA_029963845.1. NCBI lineage: Eukaryota > Metazoa > Arthropoda > Insecta > Coleoptera > Cerambycidae > Rhamnusium > Rhamnusium bicolor. Next base: position 76,462 of record JANEYF010004722.1, read on the forward strand.
GACTTTGCCTTGACACTGTGGATATAAAAAGGATCAAAAGACCCAAAATAGTTTGAATAGCTTGAGATTTATATAGAGTATTAAACGGCCAGAACGTATATCTCATAAACTGAAAGATGCTCATTGGCTCAACATGTACAATCACAGAAAACTTCATATGATATGTATGTTTTTTAAAATATTAAACTATAAAACGCCTGCTTATTTGCATAAAAGAATATCAAACAGAACTGTCATACATAATTTAAATTTACGTTATCAAAACGCACTTACTAGACCGCGTCACAAATACGAAATATTTAAGAGGTCTTATTCGTATAACATTGATTATAATTATTATTAAATGCATAAAGAAGCAGGTTAACTATTAATTATCTTCCGGTTGGAGTTAGCTGGGGAACTGATGGATCAGCCTGAGATTCTTAGCAGAGATTAAATGCAAGGGTAGCTGATTTAAGCTAAACTTCATCTCTGTCCGACCAACTTAAAATTCTTGTACAAAGTTTGGTATTCTGTACAGAAATAAAAACGTATTATTATTTTTATTATTATTTAACGTTGGCCTATTTCGGCCAGGGCTAAACACCGACGCCAGGAGATGAGCTACTTCAACCTGGAAATTTTGCCGAACCTCTTCCCTATTGAAGAGTATGGATTCTTTACTTGCCTTATATTTGGTGTCCCACTAGGAATTGCATCGATCGATATAGGGAAAAGTTCGCACCAGAAAATTTTGAAAATTTAGGGAGTTACTAATGGCAGTGTGGCAAACCCAACTAAAATAATTACAAGCATCTATCACTTCCAGTTATACTGGAGGTCGATACCAACTTACTTACTATAAATGGAATACCCTACATATTTTAGGGTTTTTGAAAAGAGCATAAAATTCTGAGTCAAAAACAGGTAGAATATCCTATGCCTAAACCCAGCCGTTTCAGAGATATTTGCCATTTTAAAAAAATTTTGAAAATGTAATGGTTTACAATAACCTTTAAAACTTTCTTCGTGTAACTCATTTGCTTTTTGGCATACAGAAATACCATAAGGTGAGTTACGCTTTACAGTTTAAAGTAATTCATTAATAGTATACCAAGTGGTCCATTTTTGACATTACATTTTGTAAATTCCAAACCGCGAAAACTTGCTTAAGTCAAACAGAACAACCTGCATTTTTTTACATCAAATTATGTATAATTAAATTCTTTTTTTTCTGATATTAGCATTGTGGGGGTTTAATTTACAACTTTTTGAAATATTTGCGATATTCTTAGAAATTCAAGAATTTTTAGTAAAAATTGTATCAAATTAGCCATGATTAGAAACAATCAGTAATGTGAGTCATTCTCTTATGTCAAAAAAATGCCACCGCATTTAAATTACACCCACGAAGACTTATTGAATTTGTTTATTATTTATGGAGAATGTGATAAAGTAATATCAAGAACTTGTAGTACATTTATTACTAGATATCCAAAAAAATGGAAAATAATACTAAACACTGTAACATGCCTATTAACTGGATTGTAGACACTTGCATAAACTAAAATAGCTAAGATAAAATCAACTAAAAACATTATTCCATTTTAATTTAATAATTGTTTAAAATTCCGCCCTCGAACCACCACACATTTTTCGCACTTTCGAATTAGTTCTTCATGGATAGCTAATTGAATACTGTGATAAGTTTTGAAATGCATTTCTTACTCTCTGCATACAATCTTCAATAGTTGTTAATGGGCTCTCATAAACTTTATCTCTAATAGTCTCCCAAATTAAATAATCTAAAATTGATAAATCAGGCAGGCGAGGAGGCCATAGGAAAGGTCCATTATTGGCGATCCATTGATCTTAATAAGTTTCTTGTAAAAAATTATTATGTAGGGGGAGCACTGTCGTGCTGATAAAAAATGATTCTATGTTCGGCGAGAGGTAAATTTTCTAAATAGTTGTTATTCAAATTTTGCAAAATATTTAGATATCTTTCACCTAAAAAAAAAAAAACAAAAACAAAAACAAAAAATTAACTGTACTTACTTATTAGCAGAAGAAGAAATCTTTATAACTTACTGTTTAAATTTTACTGATAAAATTTTAATGCCACCACTCTTTCGTTTCTTATGGCACAGTAAACATTAAACTGTCAACTTTCTTGCAAATTTCGCTCCCTGAACATATAAGGATTCGAATCACTCCAATAATGCGAAGTGTATCGATTAAAAAGTCCATTTTTGGTAAATTTAGTTTCATATGACCATATAATATTTCCCAAATAAGAATCGTCAGCTACAAACCTTATTAGAATAAATTCATAAAAATTTTCTCTTCTTAGAAAATTTGTTTCTTTTAATCGTTGAACCATTTGGAACGAAATCGGGTGAAATGTATGTTTAATTAAGATTCTGTGAACTGAATCCTTGCATAGTCCTGATTCTAGAGCAGCTTGTCTTATCGACATCATTGGAAATGCATGAAAATATCCCAGAATTGCTATTTCTACGTTTTCGTCATAAACAATAGGCTTCCGCTTTTGAATTCTTGCCTTGACAGAGCTATAGTATTTAAAATTATCCAGTATGCGTTTTACAGTGTTTGGTGTTTTGGAGTAGCAAATGTACTATAAGTTCTTGATATTACTTTATCACATTCTCCATAAATAATAGACAAATTCAAAAAGTCTTCATGGGTGTAATTTAAATGCGGATATAAGAGAATGACTGGCATTACTGATTGTTTCTAATCATGGCTAATTTGATAAAATTTTTACTAAAAATTCTAAGAAAATCGCAAATATTTCAAAAAGTTGTAACTTAAACCCCCACAATGTTTATATCAGAAAAAAAGGAATTTAATTATACATAACCTGATACAGAAAAAATAGAGAGTGTTCCACTTGACTTAAGCAAGTGTTCGCGGTTTGAAGTTTACAAAATGTAACGTCAAAATGGAACACTTATTGAATTTCCTTAAACTGTAGAGCGTAGCACATCTTATAGTCTTTCTGCATACCATAAAGTAAATGAGTATCCTTCATACCAAGAAAGTTATAAAGATTATTTTAAACCATTACACCTGTCAAAATTTTTTTTAAAATGTCAAATATCTCAAACGGCTGGGTTTAAGCATAGGGCATCCTGATAGTTGATATTAAGGTCCTGCATTTGATATCAAGAACACCATACCGCCAAGCCAGACTGACCTAAGAAAAGTGAATATTAGCCTGGTCTATAAAGCCAGTGTTTCTATATTCTTATGGAAGGCACCATGCTGGGGTTTATCGACGTTCTGTCGAAACAGGTTTTCCTCTTCGGCAGTTCTGATTTGGGCATTCAGGCGAAAAATTGTGAAACACTAGATTTGGTAAATATCACTGATCACATGATGATTATTTAAGTAGGAGATAAATATTAACCTTAAAGGACTAAAATAGGACTGGGTTATATAATTTTGTTTTTCATGATAGAAAGGATGACTATGACAGTTATAATGATAATAAAAATACATAATATTAATAAATAATGTGTTATGAAAAAAAAAACCTTTTAATACTGCTTTTAATATACCTAGTGTAACAGAATCCATGGTACACTCCCTTTTCTCCTTTAGTTTTGAAGATAATTGATTGAAATTTGGGATATCTTATATACATAATAAGCAGCACTTTTTGACATAAAAGTGATTTTTTTTCACTTACGATTTCGATGGAAGTAACTTTCGATTTTTAATAGAACACCCCATATATTATTGCATCTTTGAATTCTGCATAATTTTCTGAATCTAACGGTACCAAATAAGTGACATATCAAACGTCAATATTTTTTGTAATTCAGTTTTTAATTTTCCATTTAAGTGTGCCATGACGGTTCCGATTTATTCTAAATGACCTATGTAATGCTAGAAAAATCGTAATCCTGTCAAAAGTACTAAATTACGTTATTTATGAGCAAATAAATTTCACCAAAATGGTTTTTGGGGAAGAACTAAATTTTTTTGCAAATGGAACCATATTTATTAGTACTATTAATAATGAATTTATTCATATGTCGTATTAATTTAGTATTTTTGACAGGATTACGATTTTTCTAGCATTAGACAGGTCATTTAGAATAAATCGGAACCGTCTTGGCACACTTTAATGGAATACTAAAAATTATATTATAAAAAATATTGACGTTTGATATGTCACTTATTTAGTATCGTTGGATTCAGAAATTTATGCATAATTCAAAAATGTAATAATATACAGGGTGTTCTTTTTAAAAATCGAATGTTAGTGTCACTTCTGGCGAAACCGGAAGGGAAAAAAATCTCTTATATGTCAAAAAATGCTGCTTATTATGTATATAAGTTATCCCAAATTTCAATCAATTATCTTCAAAAACAAAGAAGAGAAGGGGGTGTACCAAGATCCTGTACACCCGGTATCAATAAAACGAGATCCACAGTATATTGTTTACACTTGGAAAGTTCGTGCTCAGTTGAACGCTTCACCACTTTGGCATAAAGTAAAAAAGCTGCATATTTGTGGAATACAAGACAACACATTGTAAAGTGTAAATTATGTAACAAGCAGTATTTATAGTTTCTAAATTAAAATAAGTACGGTAAATTTAATCCAAGCTGGAAATAAATAAAGTAAATGTAAAAATTAAACATTATATTTAGGTATTAGGATACATCAATATCGGTAATTTAATTGCCATAAATGTTCCAATATTCATAAATATATAAATAGTGGTAAGTGACTATTGATGTAGTTTTTATTGATCCATGTTTTCATATGAATAAATTCATTAAATAGAAATGAAACAAATACAGAAAAAAGATCAACGAAACGTATACCTTAATAAATTATTTGATTTTAAATTACATTATGGATCTATACATAATAGTTTTTTATGTCAATGGTTCATATATCAACCATTTTTATAAAACAGTTTTAAAATAGACAGTTATTAATATAAGAATGGAGCGGTATAGTACTTGTATGAGGTTCCACTTTGGTTGAATATGAATATATAACTGGACATTATTTATCTTCGTGTTCGGTAGGTGTCAACTCTGTTAAAATATAAACCTGAGCGTCTTACCATTTTTTGAAATGGACGTAAAACTCTGGGTATATCTGCAGTGCGGGCACGTTAAAAATCTCTGCCCACGAAAAAGTTGGGGTTTGACAAATTTTCCAGATTAGGATTTCCAATGTTCGTACAGGGTTTTTCATTATAAATTACCCACCCCTTATCATCGTTATTATTGCCTATAGAAAAAAAAGTTTTAAATAAAAGTTGTGTGGCTATGACTGAATTTTGTTAAAATGCTATCAAAAGTACAGTAGCGTACAGGTTTCAGGGGATACAAAAAACAATATATTTTTTTAAATGGGATATCCTGTATATTATTAAATTTTTGGAATGATACGTTGTTCCTGATTTCAAAAATATACCATATGTTACCCCTACCATATACCGTTTTTGAGTTAACATTATTAACGTGAGCTATGAAAATGACAAATTTATGTTTGATAAGTGACATTTCTTTATGAAATAATCAAAATGGTTCACAGTGAGGATAAAAAAAACCAAATATTTATACAAAATAGATAACAAAGATTTATTTAGGAAATTTAAATACAAAAAAAAAGATAACTCATAAAAGATGTTCGATGTGTCCACCATTATTGTCAATGCATAATTGATAACGTCTTCTTATATTTATAATTGCACCTGAAATGGCTTCATTATTTACATTCAGATTGTTAATTTCAAGTCGAATCCTGTCTTTAATTACGTAAATTCTATTATTAGTATTATTGACAATGTCTTTTAGAAATCCCCAAAAAAATTAATCCATTGGGGTCAAATCCGAACTGTTAGGTGGCCATTTAATAGGTCCTATAGTCCCTATCCATATTGGGAATACATTATTCAAATAATCTCGAACGGGTAGGACACTATGCGGAGTTGCGCCATCCTGCATCCAAATCATATCAAATTCGTCTTTCGGAAAATTCTGCAAAAGAATATTTTCTCATTCTGGGATAATTATTTCCAGATAGCTAACTCCAGTTAAAGTATAGTCATAAAATACAGGCCCAACAATTTTGTTTCTGAAAATTCCACACCAATCGCTAACAGTTTTTCTTCCTGATTTTTTAATTTATTTTACCAATCTTGTTCTGTTATGCTTATTTTCCCACGACCTTCGATTTTTCCTATTAAAAACTCCTGCCGCAGAAAAGAATGAATCATCAGTCCGTAATATTTTAGTAAAAAAATCGGGATTTTCATCTAACTTTTAAGTCATCTGGAGGCAAAAGTCCAGCCTTTTCCTTTTATGAGCCTCTGTTAAAACTTGTACGGGTAAAATTTTATATGGTTTGTAGCTGTTATTTTTTTAACGTACGTTGGATTTTGGAATAACTTACCTAATTGATCGACTGCATTATTTCTTAAAATGTTTTCTTAACCGCCTCTCAAGTCGCCGAAGTAACTCAGAAAATCCTACGATTTTGTGTTGAGTAAAAAGAGACGAGGCTCTACAGTTTATTGTGGAGCCCGAACCACATCTAGGGCATCGACTCACTCCTATCTTAATACGAAGCAAATTACAAATAAAATTTGTTGCTCCGGGATGAATTCGAACCATCGATATTCGGTACCGAGTTAATAGCTATAAGCGCGTTACCCACTCGACTACCATGCCCTATAACTACATTCAGAATTTTCTAAAAAAATAATACAATGTTTCAAAAAAGTCTAATCGCGAATAAATATGGATGGGCTTACCTTCGAAATGAAGCAGTATATCTAGCTGTTCTTCCTGGCTTGCTTGAAATACACGCTTTTTTCTACTAAAACTGGAGACATTATTCATCTTTCGGTAAATATTTTTGAACGTATTTTCTGATGGTGTTGGACGATTTGGATACAACACCCTATATGCTCTTTTTGTTGCTCGTTTATTTTTGTTATTTTGTATATAACAAGTAAATATCTGGACTTTTTCGTCCTCACTATAAACCATTTTGATTATTTCATTAAAGAAATGTCACTTATCAAACATAATAGTTGTCATTTTCATAGCTCACTTTAAAAATGTTAACTTTTCCATATTTACAGTACCTAGTTTAACTAAAATATTCGACGTTTAATAACTCAAAAAATGTATACGGTAGGCGTAACATATGGTATATTTTTGAAATCAGGAACAAAGGATCGTTTCAAAAATTTAATAATATACAGGGTGTCCCATTTAAAAAAATATATTATTTTTTGTATCTCATGAAATCTGCACGCTGCTGTACTTTTGATAACATTTTTACAAAATTCAGTCATAATCACACAACTTTTATTTAAAGCTTTTTTTCCATAGGCAATAATAACGATGATAAGGGGTGGGTAATTCATAATGAATAACCCTGTACAAGGACTGATAAACTCATCTCCTTACTTTAATAATTGGCCCTGGTAGTAGCAATACATTGCAATTTACTAAGTGATTAATACTGAAACTTCTTTGAGTTGAAATTTTTTAATCCAAAATGACCATTTTGAGGTTAGTTTTTCGTTTGGGTACCAGACTAGATGTTTTGCCATATTATGGAAAAATTAATCTCAGGATAGAACATTTACTAAATGCACTCGAATTTGTATGTCGAAATAAAACTTGTGTACAAATTTATTGGTGCATTGTTGAAATAAATTTTTATTTAGACGCACCTTTCACAGTGAACAACTCTGGATTGTTTCAAAATGGTGCCAAGTAAGGTTGTCCGTGCCGGACTTGAAATGATTTCTGAACATTTTTTTCATTACTGTTATTCCGATAAAAATTACTTACTACTTTTATGACCACATTTATTGCCTATTTGGAAAATCCTAAAATTACAGTCTGGCAACATTACAAGCACAAATCATATGGTTTGTTGCGAGATTGGCCATTTCGGTTACATAATTTCCTGGCGCACTGCACATGTTTAGACGGTTCACTTCATATGATTCATCCACCATGATTCAACCAGAGTGATCAAAAGTAGTGCTTGGTCCTACTTTGTTCATCCTCCATCTTAGTTGATCATTTTTGATGCATCACTGTTTAGATAATTTACTTGTTTTTCACTTTGGATGATTCATCTAGGATGATCATACCAAGTGAACCATTTAAGTGCGCCTTTAGACTAATTTCCTCTTATAATATGTACCATTACCAAACCTAACAGTGCAAGCTTAGATAAGCTCTAACGTGTAGTTTCTTATGTTACTAGTGTAATAGTGATATTTTCTAACCATGCGATTATTTAATACTTATTCTTAATGGTGTACTAGTATTTTGTATTGCAGTTTAAAATTGTCAAAAATTTTTTCGTGATGGATTTAATATTTGAGTTTTGGACAGAAAAATAGTAAAACATTTATTATTTCTTTCGGCAAATCCCATAGACTGTAATCCTACGTATTTTTTTGCATGTAAGGTTAGTAACTGGGCATTTTATTTTTGAAAGATTTTAGCGAAACAGCATATTTATAACATCAAACGTATGATGAAAACTGTCCACTTGGAGTGTCTATTGTCTACAAATTAATATTTATTCTTCCAGATGTTGTACCTAGTAATTAGCATTAATTTGGAATTCCTGCTACAACAAATGGTTTTTACGGCTATAATTTACATTTAGATAACTTTTGGTCCAATATTGCAAAGAAACGTTGAACCGTAATTATAAATGTAAATACACCGGAGCGGAGTTCAAGAAGTTTTAAAAGAATGTCACATCTCAATGCGGTTTTTATAAGATGCAAGAAGGTTCGATGCAAATTGGGTTTGCGGTCGGTAGCCGGTAGCATTTTATCGTTTAACTCCATTTCCCGCAGGAAGAGCCACTAAACATCGTACTCATAAATGCTAAACAATGTACGCGTACTACAATAAACTCCTTAGAACTTGTGCATTATGGATCAGGTGTGCTAAGTTCCTTGCCGTAAACATTGTTTTAACTTTTGAAATATAAATACGGTGCTCTTAAGCACAAGGAATTAAGATTCATGTTTTTATTTATAAAATACCCTGTTTACTTATAACTCCGCTAGTCCGCTAAATTTAAATGTATTATGCAAAAAGCTATTTCGTTTCTTAACGTATAATATTATTCTTGAAAATGGGTTTCCTAGTAATATGTAACTTAAACGGTCTTGGTTTATCCTCTGCAAATAAGGTATATTTCACATTTCCGTAGATTTTATGATTTCAATTTCTCCAAGACAGGTACAGAGTTACTTCTACAGAATTACCTATGTATCTACTTAGTAGCTACTCATGTTTTAGTGTTAAATAAATATGAATAAATAAATAAATAAATGACGCGTGCATTTTCATGGACATTTACAAAGTAGAATAGTTAACTAGACAAAAAAATTAAAGCTAAAATTTTTAATACAAAATAAATAGAAATTAAATATAAAACTAAATATTATGTATAATGAAAGACATAATAGACTAAAATATACAGATTGAGCCAGACCGCTAGAAACACAACTGGCGGTATGCGCAGTGTACAGTCGCCTGTCGGTTGTCAACTCGATTGGGCGATGAATGTAGGCTGCCTACGAAGTCAGAACGAAAGTTAATGATTGCGGACGATTGCACATTAGTTAGAGCGCTTGCTAAAGCACTGAGAGGAGCAGGCAACGCACGAATTTATTAATATAATCTGGATGTCTGATACAATACAAATAAAATGTCCCCTACATGTAGGCTGCCATACTGTGGACATTTTTTATTGGCTACATATTAACCAATTATAGAAGGTTATGACAGCGCGAAAATCGCGTCAATCGTGTTTACCATACACGTTAATCTATTTCTGTGATTATTTTCTAATGTTTTTATTTTCCAATCATTTAGCAGAATTTTTGATCAAGTGTTTAATTTTTACCAATTATATTATTATTATAGTGAAAATAATCTAATTCTATTATCCTACTGAGAATATTAGTAATTTGTTTTTGTACATTGACGTCTTTTTCTGGATTTGACATCTGTTATCAGTTATCTTAAATTTTAAAGTATGAACTAAAAACGAATTAGTTCAGCATCAGTGGAAGAAATTATCATACAAACTAAAGAAAATGTATATAAAAATACTATGGTAAGTATCAATTTGATACGAAAACATTTCCTAATCGCTTTGTGACGAAAGGGGTTACAAACTAGAAGAAAATATACCTGTCACGGACGAAACCAATAATTGTGTTTTCATGTTCAAAACTTTAGCACAGTTTACTTTTGATGCACTATAAAGTTACTTCATTTAGTTTAAATTGAGACAATTGTTGAAAAAAAATGTTATGTTTTGTTTTTCGTTCTCTTTTTTGACACTTACAAGCACATTAATAATTCTTCGTTATGTAAAAAATATAGTTAGTTACTCACTATGTTACTGGAAATATAAACCTCTGCGATTGTAACTTTACGTCAAAAGATTAGTCGAAGGAAGTTTTTTGACAACTAATATGAGACACAAAAATAATAATATAATTCCCTAACGTTTCGGAAAAGGAATTTGTTTCCTCTTGTGTTATTTATTTATGTAAGGTTAGGCGAGCATAACGTGGTTACCGATGTTAAAAGGAGAATAATTATTGATCAAAACTAATATTGTATAATTTTTAAGTATCAACAGTTATATGTGTCTATGGATATTACATAAACAAATAATATATGTGTCAAGTTTCACACTTAACATATTCTAAAAAAAAGATAAATAACTTTGAAAAAGGAAGCAGATTCGTTTTCTAAACCCTTAGAGAATTATATTATAATTTTTGCGTTTTATATTATTTTTCAAAAAGCACTCTCTGACTAATCTTTTGAGGTATAGTCACAAGTGCAGAAGTTTATTTTTCCAGTAACATATTAGGTAACTAACTATATTTTTTAAACAACGAGGAATTATTCATGTGGCAGTAAATCACAAAAATGAGGAAAAAAAACTTAGAGAATGCCACAAATAAAGTTCAGACTATGTTTATATTTTGTATTTACCTAAACATTAAAAAATAATTTCTCCAATACTATTTGAGAGTGAAAATAAATTAGAAAATAATTCTCCGGTTCTTTTCTTAAACTTGTTGTCATTCAGCAATTGCCACTTGAGCCCTACAGGCTCTCGTGTCCATTGCTAAGCGACAGATTTTTGAAAAAAACTGTCAAATAATTTTCAATTTATTCTCACTCTCTTATGATATTACTATTATTTATTTTCAGCTAGCAGATAAGTTATACTATTATCACAGTCGTGTATTACAAATTAGTTAAACACTATTTAAAGAAAAAATATTTCACATTTGAGAAAGAGAAAAACAACACGATTTAAAAATGTTTTATTATAAAAAAATACAAAATTATCCAGCTTTTAAAGAAAACCTATTGGTGCTTGAAAACTACTAGACTTACGAATGAACTTTACACCTTTCTCTTTTATTTTTTTCTGGTGGAACTTTCGCAACCAGGAATCAGAGATGAAAATTGACAAATCGAAACCCATTGCGGCAATGCGAAATTACTAATCTTTACCAATAATAAATTAAAATGTACCTAGATTGCCCTCAGTATGGCGGCCTCCTATACAGGGACATTTTCTCAAGGTCGAGCAATACCAATTGGAGATCTAGATTATATTAAAAAATTCATGAGGAAACGAGACAACAGACTAACAATTTTCAGTATGGCTAAATCTACGGTGGAGAGTCTTGCTCATACAGACGGGCGACTGTAAACTGCGCATACTGCTAGTCGTGTTCAATTTGCAGGAACTAACAATACAAAACAAAAGAATAAACCAGATCAACATAATATTTCTTCTTTTATCAATCGGTATTGGTAATAAGATCAGTGCCTAAGTACTCAGTAACCGAGTAAAATTAATCATTTCATAAAAGTGACATTACGTCTTTTTAAAAAGATAAATGACGTTTATTTTTTTAACATACATTGATAACTTACTAATAGTGATTGAGAGTAAATCGTACATTACATACAAACTAGGGACTGATTCTGGACACTGCGCTGACATACACATATAAAGATATAATAAATGGTATACTACATTTTAATTGGCTATTTTGTGGTATTTAAAATATTTTTCACACGTTTAGCAGTCTTCTGGTAACTGAGAAATGAATTGGCGTAGGTCGAATACACTGTTTGCTGCGTTAAATATTGCTTATCCAGTGCGTAATGTATACTGTTTTGTGAGTCCTTTTACCACTTGCGGTTCTTCTATAGGGTCATTTGGTCAATGACCTCCCACATACAAATAAAAAGATAGAGCCATTCATTTTCTGAAGTTTAAAAATATATAATATATATATTTTTAATATTCTTAAGAAATATATTAAAGTTTCTAGTTCATTCTATGCACAATACTATTTAAATATCTAGATCGCAGGATTTCGTATCCCCTCCGAGCACCGAGCCTCTACATTCATATTCATTACATTATTCATTTATAGAATTTAAAAATCTTGGGTCAATCCACAACTTGTCCTCAAAACTAGCTACGGACCGATTTACAACGAATTAAAGTGAAATAGACTTATGCGCGAATCGTCAGAAAGCAAAAGAGTCAGAAAACACTGGCGGGGACAACGTCCCTGACACATTTTACGGAAACGGTAACGCACGAAGTTCAGAGTAGAGCAGTCTTAATGCTGACTAGGTACGCGTTGGTCGGTAAATTCTGTCGCGTTGTTTTTAATGTTTTTATTTGTGAACATTTTATTAGTAAATTTCTACTTGTCGTGAAATTAAGTAAAACAGTGTTTTTGGTGTTTACTATTAAATATGAGTATTGTACAAAATATATTAAAACTGAAAGATGGACATAAGTTGGGTTATGGGTTAATCAATCTGACTTCATTGCAGTTCAAGTGGATGAAACCACAGATAGTTCCAATAAAGTACAAGTAGTTTGTGTGTTTAGATACGTTTTAGACGGTGTTGTATGTGAGAGATTTTGGAAATTTATTCAGTCTCAAGGAACGACATCGCAGCATTTGACAGATGTAATTTTAAAAGAGTTGGAATGTCTGAAAATTAATGAAAGTCCTGAAAAATTGATAGCACAAAGTTACGATGAAGCATCAGTAATGAGTGGTACATTTGGAGGTGTACAAGCCAAAATTAAAAAAAGTTATCCTTCAGCAAATTTTATTCATTATTACGCTCATCAACTTAATTTAATTTTACAAAAAGCATCAAGTCAGGATAAAAGCATAAAATTTTTTTTGCTAATTTACATAGCTTTTCTTCATTCTGTGGAAAATCGTCAAAAAGAACAGCTGTGTTAGATAATGCTGTTAAGGTGAGATTACCTAAAGTGGCTCCAACACCATGGAATTTTAATACAAAGTGCATAGAGACTGTTTATACCTATCGAACAGAATTATTAGATTGTTTAGAAAAAATCATTGATAATGAATCAGAAAACAACGCTCTAAACCAAGCTATTCGTTTAAAAAACTACTTACAAAATGAATGTTTTCTTTACTGGTTAAATTTTTTTCAATTAGTTATGCCTCATTGTGATATATTGTTCAATCAATTACAAAAATGTAATATCGATAACAGTAAATAAGTTTATTGGCGTTTTAATAGTAAAATTGAAGACATCAGAAATAAAATTTTGAATAACTATTTGGAGGAGACATCCATGCAATCTGCAGATATAAAACGGAAGAATCAAAAAGGAGAATTTCATTAGAAGTTTGTGATATAATTACATCTGAGATCAAAAACAGGTTTGGCTTTAGTAATTATTTAGCAGTGTTTCAGTTATTTCACGCAGATCGACTTAAAGATTATAAAAAAAGCTTTCCTCAAGATATGTTTAAATTAGTTAAAACGGAGTATCCAGTCATAAATAATTTGAAACTTAAAACTGAATTAGAAGTATTATATAGCCGAGAAGATTTTTCCAATAGTGAAGATGCAGTTGCTTTGTTACAGCTTTTTATTAATAATAATTTGTGCAATACTTTTTTTAAAAGTGCCAAACTGTTAAAAATCTTGTGTACTCTCCCTATGACTACCGTCGAAAGTAAACGTTGTTTTTCCACCTTAAAAAGAATAAAGACATTTCTAAGAAATACCATGGGTCAGCAAAGGTTATCTTCTTTAGCTATGCTTACCATAGAAAGGGCATTAATAAAGAAGATAAAAGACTTTAATGAAAAAAGTAATTGACCACTTTGCATCTCAAAAAGACCGGAGGATCGACTTGGAATTTAAATCACTTTAAAAGGTAGGTAATACAGTAAACTTATCTAATTGACCTCCTTATCTCTTGACGCACGAACCGCCACTGCCTTTTACTGAAAATGGCTAAGTTTAACCCTCAGAAATAGAAATGGTTATGTGACGACGTATCATATAACATCTTAATGAATAGTAATGAGGAATATTTTGAGGAAATTAATTAATTATGAGATTGGCGGATCTAACGATGGCACTAGTTTTGACGACGAAAGTATTGAAGATATTCAGAATGTTGTTAATTGTCAACTTGTTGATATGGATGTTTCACTAAACTAAAAAAATTTTATTTTTTGCAGTAAAAATTTTTTATTTTTAACTTCGTTAAATCGATAACAGATGCTCCAGCAGATAATTCAACCAAGACAGAACATATGCAACGTAATATATTTTAAAATATCTATACTTACAGAAGAGCGTAGATGGCAAATAACAAAGTAATGAGTAGATAATTTATTTGTTACAAAGCTTGTATGATTTTTCCAATTTAAGAAAGAATCCGTATAAACTCCAAAAATGTAATGTTATTATTTAGTTTCACAGAGCAATTATTAATTTTAACTAATAAGCTGTAGTCGAGTTTTCTAGTAGAGAAAACTAATAAGTAGTTTGTACGTTATTGAGATCTATGATACGTGCTGACACAATAATTCTTCATAGTTTATGACTTTGGTAGCTTTAAGGATGAGCTAATTTATACTATTTGAGTCGACCGCGATGGTCATCAGCAAAAAGTGATATAAAAACATAAGCTGCGATATTATTTATATGGAAAATAAACAATAGACGCCCCAGAATACTGCACTAGAGGACGCCAGTAGAAACCGTAACGGAGCTAGACGTAAAGACTTTACCAGTATCTTTCATTACAATGGATTGGAGTCTTCCCGTTAAGAGTGCTCCGGAATTATCAGGCAACCCACCATATACCTATCCCAATTTTTGCACATAAATCCTATAAATATAAATTTATGCAAAAACGACAGAACTTCCTAAATTTTACAACGTCATTGCCCTGTGGACAAACTGGTTTGAAATTAAAATTTTGTTTCATAAATACCTAATTTTCAATATCCTCATTTCCAGCCAAATACAAAATTACGTTATTATGAAATATAATTTTGATTTTAAAATAATCTGTTCGCATGACAATGAAGTTGTAAAATGTAGGAACTTCTGTCGTTTTTGCATAAATTTATATTTACAAGATTCATGGGCAAAAATTGGGTTGCCTGGTGAAACCGGAGAGTTCTTAAACAAGATTCTATCCGAGTTAACGCTGGGCCACGAATTCCAGTGTTTTCAGTTTTATTCAACAGCAATGTGTGATTATGATGATTTTTGTTTTGTTTTTAAAATTGTTCAAGATGTATTAATTGTGAAACGAGAGTACAGCATTTTTGGTTGAAAAACATTTTGAAAGCCAAAGTGATATGATAATAAAATTTGTTTAATTATAAAATTATGTACCCTCGGTATTATAACAATTTTAAGACACCCTTAACTTAAAGGGAGTTTAAGTAACAGGAAAATGTATTGCCAGTAATTCTAGCAAAACTTAAATCGCGATATAAATACGATAGCCTAATTTTTATTTAAACTATAGGATTATTATTATCTGATATTCATATTTTATTTATAATAAATTTTCTTGTCACTGAAACTCACTTAAAGTTAAAGATCCTTTTAAAATGTTGATAAAACCTGAGTTTAGTCATATATAATAAGATTTTTCTAACGTTTTTGAAAAAACTGATAAAAGTACCATATCTCTGTCATTTGAGATAATGGATTTGTCATTTTTTTTTGTGAATAGTTATGAGAATTGTTTTAGATGGAATATCACCATGTAATAATAAGTTTACAATGTATGTTACCAGTTCAATAACATATTCACGTAATTTCAATAAGCGAGAGCAGGGTATGTCATCTTCATCAGATAAAATTTTTCTTGAAGCAGCTTTTACAATAATAAGCATTTCTTCAGAGTTACAATGAAGGCTTGCAATTTGTATCATATTATATTACATTTATCACCTAAGTAGGGTGAGGCACAATGTTGCGATTTAATTAAGATAGTATATGTCGCACCCACTTGGCGGAATTGTTAGGTTCGTGAAATTGACATCCATTTCGTGAACTGGAGACAAATCGTGTAATCACAATTTTATTTCAAAAACACTCCGTATACTTTTCCATTTTTATAAAACTGACTGCGATGAGAAATAATTTTATTTTTTAAGTCATGTAATAAGTATACAAGATGTCCGAAAATAGTGTTAATAATATACTATGGGAAGTGTTTCTACACCCTATGATATTTAGAAAAGTTACTATGAACATTGGCCAGGAAATGCTTACTGGGCACTATAGCCCTTCGAAAATGGTACTCAAAATGTGATTTTCATTGATTATTTTGAAAACTACTGGGACTAGAGGTAAAATTTGCCACAAGAAATCGTTTGGCGGTGGTGAAAAAAAGAAGCGAGATATGGACGTGCGATACGGTGAGGGCTTTCGATAAAAAATCCCGTCTTTTTTTATTTTGGACTTTTCTACTTTTTGATTTTGAAATAAATAAATAAGTGGTACAACAAAACATATTGCTGAACATCTGAATTTAAAAATTTCTGAAGAATACACTGGACACGGCTTAAGACGATCTTCAGCATCGATGATGGTCGAGGACAGCGTGGATTTGCTTACTCTAAAAAGACATGGAGGTTGGCGTTCCTCGACTGTGGCTGAAGGCTAGGTACATCGAAGAATCGGTAAGCAGAAAGATTGAGGTTTCTCGTAAATTGTCATTCAATCACTTAACGAGGGCGCGGGCGAAGCGTAGAGTCTCTGGGTGTTCTTCAAGTAGGAAGGTGAGCGTAGTATTGCATTATTGTTAAATTATTAATTTAAAATATTTAATAATTAGCATAATTTCATTTTAAACAATTAGAACATGTAGGGTATTCCTATATTCTTGACAAGTTATTTATTTCCTTATATAAGTTTTAATATCGATTTTCATCGAGCTATATTAGTTTAGTGTAAAGCCCGTTGGCTAGTCGCCATATTTGCGCGTCTTTTACATTCAACTAAATTCTTGAGTTTGGAGCGCCTTACTAGCTCTATAGATGAAATTTATATCGTTTATCTTATCTAATTATTAATTATCTTGTTGTACCTTGTAATTAGCATTATTGTTGCTAATTTGCTACCCTCACTTACCTCTTGGACTCGAGTTTTTCTTCCTTCTGGAGAACACGCAAAGCCTCGTGACGACAGAAAAAGTCTGTCTATTTTGATTCAGTTAATTACATTTTTCTTTATCCTTAAAAAGCTACATATAGTGAATTTACGGATTCATAAGGGCTGTTGCCTAGATTTTTGGCTAGTATTAACGTATTGAAGAAGATTAACTTGATTTATTAAAGTTTATTAGACTGTGCCGATATTTATTGCAAATAAGGTTTATAACTTAAAGTAACACACACCACTTATCTTTTCTGTGGAAATTAAAAGAATTTATTTGTGTGAAAATTAATATAGTTTATTTGAGCATAAATTATTTACCTTTTTTCTTTATCTATAAACATTGATATAATTTAGTTAAAAGATAAATTGTTTAACACTTTTCCTTGGAAAAATTAATATAATTTATTTAACTAATAAATTAGTCACTACCTTTCTTTGTCTGTGAAAATTAATATAATTTATCTAAAAAAGGTAAACTATTTAAATTCGTTGTCGGGTATTTTCTACTTTAGATAAAGGTATATATTTATTTTTGGGAAAACCCATAATTTATTTTAAATTGCATAATTAATATCATAATTAATTAATATGTTAATTCTTAAGAGTGATCTTATTGTTTTTTACCTTAAATTCATTATTAAATTGAATTAATTAAACTACAATTTATTACTTACAAGTTGTGTAATTTTTTCATTAATTATCTTTTCACTATTTTTTTCTTACTTAACTATTTTTCTTATCAAGGAAAATAGCATAACTTTTTGTATAACTTAAACTTTTTGGTTAAGTTATTATCTGTCGGAATTTTCTCCTCTAGAAAATTAACAGAATTGTGATTATTTTTAATTAATTCCATTAGTTTATTTCAGTTACTGTTTATACACACTAGCCATTTTTTCTTTTGCCTTGTATTTTTTTTCAACCGTAACTTCACCTATACATATTTTCTGTATTTGTTGCCATAAATTTTGACTGGTAATTTGTCTTTTATGCTCGAGACCGAGAAGATGGTTCAATCATAAATCCCATCAGATAGGATAGTTGTTTGCTTATTGAAATAACCATTTAGACCAGCAGTAACCGTTATTCCCGTAGGAGTCTGCATCACATATATCCTCACCAGGAAACTGTCTGCCGAGCTATAGTTCGTAAAGGAACAAGGAGAACAAACTCGAGAGATTCCATCAGCCTAGTATTGAACAATGTATTGTCTGTCTGTCTGTAAAATCGAAAACTTGCTAGGTCTTATCATTCGTCGTACCAGCCAAAATAAATTTTTGTAAATGTTGTGGTAGTTGCGGGGTAAAAGGAGAAATACAACTTGAATTGTAATATTTTTTGTTTTGCTTCAGTTTTGTTTCTTTTTTGTTTTTGTTGGTTATAATTTTTTTTGGTCCATCAGGCAAATTTTGAAAACTTAGTTTTTTGTAAATAATTTTTCTATTTAATTTGTACTGTTATACCTATTACAGGTATAATTTTTAATTCATGCAATATATTTGTATTTCTGAAAATTCTCTGTTTTTTATTTTTCTAAAAGAGAAGGGTCTATTCTCACATTCTCATATTCTTGAAAGTTTGTTGGATTGATACCTGTAACTATTGTTATTAATATTTTTATTGATAACATGGCGCCCACTTAACTTGTACCTTGTATTTTAACTTGCTCAATACCATATAAAAAAATAGTTACTGGAATCAAGCAACATTTTAAAGTGATACATTCTTTATTTAAACTACAGTATTGTTGATAAATAAAGCTAAAAGCATATTTGATAATATTTATCAACATTTAACAACTGTCCTGACCTACGAACCCACCGGAATTACTGAGCAATCGGCAGGCAACATAAAAATTTAACCAATTGGATCCCTAATTGTTTATGAGAGGCCTAATAAAATAGGTAATTATAAATCTTAGAGGGACTTACTAATATTAATATAAATTATATATTGTTGTGGTTACAGAACAAAAAGTACTTTTCGGTCAGAAATAGTAGTCGCCTAGCAACCACGAGGTAATACCTAGTATAGCATGCAATATAATTTCTGATTTCAAATGTACCACATACAAGATTATATGACAAAAGCAATAATGAAAATCAAAACAGTTCTCTGGTTAATAATTCTTCTAATGATAAGGAACAATTTTTTAATGACGAGCATAATACTTGTTTGTAACAAAGGGCCATAATATAGAATCTCCAACAAAAACAAAAAAATATATGGAGTAATTGTGATTAGTGTCAACCTTGTGACCAAAAACACAATAAATAAAGCAAATTAAAAAAATACAATTATTCCATGTCTAGACGACTAAATTGTTTGACTCATAAGAAATAAAGAAAGATCTAAAAAGAAGTAAGAAGTAAGAAATAATTGACTTTGGTAAAAAATATATTTACAAAAAACGTGTCTATTATAAGCTTTACTCAAATAAATCTTTAGTCATCTTTGGTCACAAGGGTATTAACAGACATTACTCTAAATGAGAACATTTGTTGAATTTGAATACTGTCAAAAGTGATAAAGTAATATAAAAAAGCAGGGGAGGATTAATTCAGAGGGCCCTTGTACCTTATTTGAAACTATAATCAGAATTGATTTAAATTTATTATTGAAAATAAATATATATATGATTAACCTGCTACAATACCTAGTTTTAGCAGATAATTTTTCAACATTTAAAGTAAATAAATAATTATATTTGAATGACGAAATATAAATATTGTCTGAACGTTATTTTTCCAATATACTGGGTAACTAGGTAACTATATTTTTTAGATAACGAAGAAATATTCATGTGGTAGTAAGTCCCAAAAAAGAGAAAGAAAAAATTAAATATAACAATTAAAGCTGTATTATTTACCTCAGTATTTACAGGTCAGTGAACTTAAATAGGGAACAGTCATTATTAACAAAAAGTTAAAAATTGATATATATATATATATATATATATATATATATATATATATATATATATATATATATATATATATATATATATACAGGATGTTCCACCTAAGAGGGATTCTTCTGTAACTATGTAACTGTAAAATTTATAAGAAAATGGTTTTAATAAAAGTTATCTGGAATCATATGGGCCATGTTTTTAGCTTTACAGGGTATTCCATTTCGCGTGGGTGCTACATAACTTTGTTATTTTAAATGGAGCACTCTATATATTATTGCATTTTTGATTTCCTTGGTTAATATTAGGTAGAGTTTATTAAATGTACATGGTGTTTCAATCTTACCGTTTTCGAGATATTCAGTTGTTTTTGAAAAAATCACGGTATCATCTCTCTAAATGAGACTAGATAGCATCTAAACCGTAAGAGATAGAAACGTGAAGTTTTCACAGTTTGTTTTGGCATAAATTACTCTATCTTGTCATCTATGAGCAAAATGTGTACGTTATTCAGACTCGTAGTGAGACCTACATTTAATAATCTTACAAGTTGAAAAACTTCTTTTTTTAAATGGAATGACCCATATTAATTGCCATTGGTGAATTCAAAATTGAATGCCCTTTCGACTGATATAAGGTTGTCCATACTTATCTCTAACAATTTTCCAGAAAAATCAGGTTCTTTTCTAAAGTCCGAAAAAGTAGCTTTGTAACAGCGTCAAGAAGGCCTTGCAAAACAACTTTTCCTCACATTTTATCAGGCTTGGGACTGACAGTGCCAATATTTACTGGCATGTTTAAAAGGCGGTTTGACAAATAAAAGTAAACCACTAACAACAACTAAAACAAAACTCAAAACGAAACAAACTGAAGCTCGGAACACAACAAGGAGAAGAATACTTAGACCGCTGATTTAAATCAACTGCTCGAAGTGTCCTCCATTTTGATTAGTACACAAACGAATTCGGTTTTTAATAGACTGTTCAACATTGGTCAGCATGCGCTGCCGCATATCTTCCGCGGTAGTTGGTGGTGTAACGTAAACTTTACTTTTTATAAATCCCCATAAAAAAGAAGTCGCAACTTGTCATATCTGGACACCTTGAAGGCCAACTCACTGGTTCCCCGCGCCCAGTCCATCTGTTGGGAAAAGTTTCGTGTAAAAACTGACAAACCGCAGCGGCATTATGAGGTGGAGCACCATCATGTTGCATCCACATTCTTCGAAGTATAGCTAAAGGAATGTCGCCTAACAAATCTTCTAGAGTGTTTGTTAAAAAGTTTAAATAAACTGCTCCAGTTAGATGCTGGTCAAAAAAGAATGGTCCAATGATATGGGTTCCCAAAATTGTTTCCCACACGTTCAAAGACCATCTGTGTTGGGTATGAGTTGTCCGGAATTGGTGAGGATTTACTGTGTCATAATAATGGCAATTATGACGATTAACGAAACCATTTTTATGAAAAGTAGTATCATGACCCGTTTAAAAAATCATCATCTTGATTTAACATCTCAAGTGCCCACTGACAAAACTCCAGCCTCCGCTGAAAGTCTACTTCTAGCAACTCTTGGTGTAATTGGATGCGATAAGGATGATAACTGTGCTTTTTTTAAAATCCTATGTTTCGACGTTGTACTAGTACCCTTTGTGTGACTAATTTGTCGCACACTTATTTGCGAGTTTTCCTGAATACACCCCAGCACAAAAAATTCATTTTCCTCCTTAACTACAGTTTTATGGCAATTTCGTTTTGTATGTCGAATATTACCATTATTTAAAAACCTATCAAGCACTAGTTGAAAGGCTTTACGCCGTGGATGTGGTCTGTCTGGATAGCGCTGTGCATAAATTCGTGATGTCAATAACGGATTTCTTTCGCACTCACCGAGGGAAAAAATCATATCAATCATTTCTTCCTGCGTCAGCGACATTTTGAAAATATTATAATAAACTTTTACTCTCTACTTAGCAAAAAAACTACAACGTCAACGTTAATCGAAACTAGAGTGACATTTAATTTGCTTTGGATGTCAAACAATGCAATACACATTGTTTGCAAGGCCTTCTTGACGCTGTTACATAGCTACTTTTTCGTACTTTAGAAAAGAACCTGATTTTTCTGGAAAACTGTTAGAGATAAGTATAGACAATCTTATATCAGTCGAGACGGCATTCAATTTTGAATTCACCCATGACAATTAATATGGGTCATTCCATTTGAAAAAAAAAAGTTTTTCAACTCGTAAGATGTACGTCTCACTATTTCCGAGTCTGCATAAAGTACACGCTTTGCTGATAGATGACAAGATAGAGTAATTTATGCCAAAACGAACTGTGAAAACGGCACGTTTGTAACTCTTACGGCTTAGATGCTATCTAGCCTCATTTAGAGAGCTGAAATCGTGATTTTTTTCAAAACAACTGAATATCTCGAAAACGGTAAGATTTAAACACCATGTACATTGAATAAACTCTACCTAATATTAACCAAGGAATTCAAAAATGTAATAATATACAGGGTGCTCCATTTAAAATAACAAAGTTATGTAGCGCGCACGCGAAATGGAATACCCTGTAAAGCTAAAAATATTTTCATTACATGGCCCACATGATTCCAGGCAACTTTTATTAAAACCAATTTTTTTATAAATTTTACAGTTACATAGTTACAACTTACGCATCGTAGCATGGCCCCTTAGATTTAAATGCGCAATGGATTTTGCATCTACTGTCTCTACCGCATACTGGCCACTTTTTTCTAACTTGTGCGCAATTCGGGGGCCACTCTACGAAGCGTGACCTGTACAGAAGAATCCCTCATAGGTGGAACACCCTGATATATATATATATATATATATATATATATATATATATATATATATATATATATATATATATATATATATATATATATATATATATATATATATATATATATATATATATATATATATATATATATATATATATATATATATATATATATATATATATATATATATATATATATATATATATATATATATATATATATATATATATATATATATATATATATATATATATATATATATATATATATATATATATATATATGCACTAGCTAGAATTTAAAATTAATAAAATGTACAATGAATAAATTAAATTACCTAATAAAAATTAAATATTAAGAATTTTTGTAAGATATGAAAGTTAAAATACCATAGATAATGGTATAGGAAATAAAACTTATTTGAGGTAAAATTGTAAATTACGTTAATAAAAATAAAAGGTTCACTTCAGATTAACAATAAATAACCATTATTAGATTAAAATTGTATTTGGGAAAGTAAAATAAGTACCTGTAGTGGAAATTCTACAGTAGAAAGGCAGGAACATGAGTATAATAACGTAGGATAATCTCAGTTTCTAAAATGTGAACAGTGAAACTGTAAGTTGAAAACAGCCAGAACGTTAAACCAAGGACATAAAGTGTTGTGCATCATCTGAAAAGTAGAACAATTAAAAATAAACAACAATAAGTGATATAAACAATGTTTTTATATCAAAATTAGTATAATATTCTGAAAAATTAAAATTGTGTAAATGAACTTAAGAAAATTAAAAAAAATAAGTGAAAACCTACCTAATAGAGACTCCCAAAGGTAGACCTTTGCCTTATGGACACTAAATAAAGTGTTAGTATTAAAAATAAACTTTGTCATGTTTGCCATCGTATGATGCTATCGATGAATATACACAGACACAGAGAGACACACACAGACACACAGACAGGAAATTTTTTCTGTCTAAAATTTTGTGTATCATCATAATTCGTCGAGATTCGTCCAGAAACGCAATAAAAATTTTCCAAATTTTTTTCACGAATACATTACTTCCTCACTTTGAGGGGCGAGGAAGTAAAAAAACCGCTGCCAATTACTTGGGGATCAGAACTTCCTCACTGTAGTAAAATTCGACGTGTGGTGGAGTTTAAAATAAAAGTAATTTTTGACGTTTAAAAAAAGGTCATATTTTTTGACGTTTCAACAAAGTCACATTTTGACGTTTCAAAAAAAGTCACTTTGACGTTTCCAAAAAGTCACATTTTTGACGTTTCAAAAATTGGGACCGATTTTGCTCATCAACGAATTCAATCTCTTCCTTGAACTCTAAAATGTGTGTACCAAGTTTAAAAGCTTTATCTCAAAAATTGGAGCTGCTATTGCGAACCAGACAGACAGACACACAGACAGAAAATTTTTTCTGTCTGAAATTTTGTGTATCGTCATAATTCTTCGAGATTCGTCTAGAAATGCAATAAAAATTTTCAAAATTTTTTTCACGAATACATAACTTTTGATAAAATAACAGATGAACGTATAAATCACTTTGTCGGATCTTCGACTATTGACAGTTGAGAAACCCAGAGAGTACAGATGAGAGGTACCGAGTACCTCTCATCTGTACGCTTGAAAAGGGCCTAAAAAAGCCGAAACACATGTAGAGTGAAAATATAATTTTGAAACATTTAAAAGCAAATTTTCGTTGTTTATTTAAAATATTTAATAATGTTTCACAAGGAGCCAACCACAGAATCAGTACAATGTATTATAAAATAATTCCGGTTTATTACAATTTTGTACTTATGAAATTGTATGTTTCTACTTCCGGTGGTGGAAATAATCCATACCTCGGGAAATAACTAAATTTTTCCCTCGATGTATTTGTAGCACTCGGACTTCAAATTACATCTCAGAGAAAATAATATTCTTCTTTTTCTTGATGTATAATACACTATTTTGCTTATTACAAATGTTTGTACTATTTTATAAAAAATAAAGGGTAGTTAGCAGCATGTATATATATTATGAAAATGTTATATTACTTTTGATTATGATAAAGTGTCTAATACTTAACTTTTTATTAGTTTTCTTTTAGTAACAAAATGTCTCTATAATATCATTTAATAAATGCACAACTGAAAACTTCATTTAATTTTAAAATTAGTTTTCCTTCTTTTTAACCTTTATATTAGATTTCAAGAATATCTTAAACATAAAGTTTCAGATTAACTCCTAAGTTTATATCAAGTGGCGTCTTTATGATACATAATTCATTTTATTTAAAAAAATACTGGAACATGCACTAATTTAAAAATTAATTTACAAAAGAAATTCATCAGATTATAAACACATTTTTCAAATCGTTTTGGTAAAATTAAATTAGGAAATGGAAAAAGCAATCAAGTTAATGATCTCATCGCGTGATTTATTTTAATTTTCATTATTACCCAATGATTTACACAAATTTTATCAAACTCTTTCACACGTTGTACCTAATGGAAAAAAATATAGAATCTTTTTTTTACCTTTATATTTTAACTAACGTAGAATAGTCTTTCATACATCTTTGTACGAATTTCTTAAAATAGTAGTTATTTACTGAAAGTTTAATTTCGTTGGTTTTCTATTTCTATAATTATTGCAAATTTAATAAATATATGACAAATTTAATGCAAACTGGACATAATGGTTGCCTCAAATTTAATACTACAAGGTAAAGTAAATTTTGTCTAAAAAAGAGACATGTTTTGCTTTTAGTTTTTTCATTAATATTTCGGAAACCCCTCAAATTTCAAAAAAATTTGGTAACAAATTTAACGTCATATCCCTACAACTACTTGAGATAACGACTTCATTTTTTTTAATTCGAAAGCAGATGCATGGGAGCTGTTTACAATATTATCTTATTTCCGTAAAATATATTATTATCATTTTCGTAAAGAAATTTCGAACGTGGTAGTCTCGAGCAATGCTGTAAAATTTTTAATAAGCGACAAACTTTTTTATGTATAGAAAGAAATATATAATCCAGCTTTTTGCAAAAAGACTAGGCGTTTTTGTATAATATTATGTAATTTCGCTACAAATCTGACAGTTTTTAGTCATTTTGCAAAACAACTGACTATTGTTAGGAAAATTGGACATCTTGCAAATTATTACTTTAAATGACGAATTATTTAGGCATATCACAGAACATTTATTCAAATCTATTTTTACAGGTAGCTTCTGTTAGAGACTTTTTATAATACAAATTTAGAAATAAATAATCGATCAACTGTATAGGATGTGTATACATACTACGTCTAAAAATATGAAAGAGATAAGAGAGTAATTCTCTTATTTCTTATAAACAAACTCGCAAATATTCTGACGCAAAGTAAATTCTAAAACTAAAAGAAAGAATAAATAATTATAAAACATACATCCATACTAAGGAGATAAATATTATTTATTTATACAAGTGTTGCTCTTGTGGTACTTGGAATTGCACAACACTCCAGACTTTTCGCAATAGCACCAATAAAATGTCAGATTTCTTAGAATTTTCGATGCTTTGCAGGCACTTTTGAAAGCTTGACTACAAAATTTTGATTCCAGTGTAACAGCTTCGTGGAGAGTAATCATTTTATTTGGTATGTTTATACTTGTAGGTCCAGACTGAGAGGGTTAAAATTTTACTTCTGGGAAACAAACTTTTTTATACTAGGTTTGGTTCCTACTCTCTATGTTCAATTTTGATAATCTAAAGTCATTGTCTGGTGTAGACTTAACTATTATCACTGCTATTATCGGTCATATCGTGTTACTTTGATTTTGTTATTCTCACATCAAAATAAAAACAAGTTTACTATTTTTATAGGTTAATAAGAATACATTAGAAATACGCAACTATTTGCGCAATATACCTAAAACAATTCAGTCATTTAAAGTAAGAATTTATAAGTTGCCCAATCGGCCTAAGTGTAGTTAGTCCTTTTTCAAAAGGACTGAAAATTAGGTTTTGTGTATAAAAACTTAGACCGAGGAAACCAAGTTAGTGTCTTACTTATAGATCTTTCGAAAGCTTTCGACTCTGTAGACCATAATAATCTATTAAAAAACATAAGAATGTTATGGCCTACGAGGCATGTGCAATAAACTATTAAATTCGTATTTAATCAGCCGAAAACAATTTGTTGACTTTTTTGGTGTACGATCTAAAGAACTGCCGGTTGACATTGAGGGTTCCTCAAGGGAGTGTCTTGGGTCCTCTTCTACTTATTTTATATAAAATTGATTTGATAATTACCTACATTCTTTTGTGCTTTTGTAGACGATATTTCAATCATCACTAGTGAGAAACATTCAAATGACGCAATACATACAGCGAGGTCCATAAGTAACTGATAAATTCATTATCTACGTAATGTACAAGTTATGAGTAAAGTCCTGAAACATGTCAATTTTTAATTCTAAAATGACATTTTTTGAGCATAATTTTATACCTCCTCCTTCAACCGCATTGGAGTGACAGATACCCCTTTAAAATTTTTAAATGGAACGATGGTGCGTGTGATAGCTCGGTTGAAGGGATTTTCAATTCTCTGTCCAGCAATATAAGATTTTTTGAATTTTATGTATTTTTCATCAAGAAAATTAAATTTCAAATTTCAAAATGTATTTGTAATGTATACAATCAAATGTTATTTATGTCTATATACCAAATATCTGTCAAATCTGACTTTTCTAATCAATTTTGTGTCATAACATTCAAGTTAAATGTATCAGTTTTTCTGGTACGCAGGTGGCCAAATACCCAACAAAAAAGGGTTTCTATTTACATATCAGAAAAAATTATACATTTACATTTCTCTATTTGCTACATCTGTGCAAACTTAAGATTCTAGTTATTTATCGCTGATTATCAAGTTGATCGTTATTTTAACAATGAGTCTTTTGGTTACCCAAAGAATTGAAATTTTGATATTATTAGGATGTGGTGATAAAACAAGAACGCGGAAGCAGGTATGCGAAATCTTCAATACTAAGTATCCTGACCGTCGCATTTCTCAGTTTACGGTTAGTAGAATAGAAAACAAATTTCGTGAACTTGGAAATGACACAGATATTCCTAAATCTGGTAGAAAATACATTTTAAACGATGAAAAGAAATTGGATATATTGTTAGATATTCAAGATAATCCACATAAACCTACAATACCGACAATGATGTTAGTGAAACGTCCATGTTGTCTTCTAAAAAAATGAAAAATACCGCCCATATGAAATTCATTTGTTTCAAGAACTTAACGACGATGGCCCTGATCGCTGATTGGAATTTTGCGAAATCATGGCAAATAGATGCCAAGATGATCCGATATTTATAAAAAGCATTATTTTTTCTGATGAAGTAACATTCGTCTTAAATGGAACAGTCAACAAACAGAACTATAGATACTGGAATACAGAAAATTCACATTGGATGATGGAGGCCAATACTCAATATCCTGAGAAGGTGAACGTTTGGGCTGGAATTATAAATTCTCAAATTATCGGCGATATTTCTTCGACAGCACATTAACTGGCTCGCGTTACTTGAATTTCTTGCAAAATTCCTTAGTTCCAGTATTAAGAATACTTTTCCCAGATGATGACAACCCTAATGAAATTGATGGAAATATTTGGTATCAATAGGATGGAGCTACACTACATTTTGCATTGGAAGTAAGAGCCTATCTGAATCAAGTTTTTCCCAATAGGTGGATTGTTAGACGCGGTGAAATTGAGTGGAATGCCTATTCTCCCAATTTGACCCCGCTTAACTATTTTTTATGGTTTTACTTAAAATCGAAAGTCTACTACAATAGACCAAATAACGTCGATGATTTAAAAGACAGAATAAGGCAAGAAATTAAACAAATCACCCCGGAAACGATACAAAATGTTTTAGAAGAAATTCAGCAACGCCTCCATTATTGTCAAGAAGTAACGGGCCCCCAGTTTGAACATTTGATTTAAACTCTTTTATGTTCACTTGTTTATTTAACAATAGTTTACTTAACACTAGTAACATTAAAAATGTAACATTTTTCAATAAAAGAATTAGAGAAATTCAAAAAATCTTATACTGCTGGAGAAATAAAAACTCACACGCACCCTCGTTCCATATAACAATTTTAAAGGGGTAGCTGTCACTCCAAGGGGGTTGAAGGGAGAAGTACAAAAATTATGCTTAAAAAAATGTCATTTTAGAATTAAAAATTGACATGTTTCAGGATTTTACTTATAACTTGTAAATTACGTAGATAATGAATTTATCTGTTACTTATGGACCTAACTGTATATTAAACTCGAACCTACTTTCAATTTCTGAATATTTCAAAAATAAAAAATTAGTATTAAACCAAAGTAAAACTATTACTTTGGGATATCACACTATTGGCGCACATTATACCTCAAGTGTATACATAAAAAATAATGACAAATCTGTTGCAGTCACATCATACAAATTATTAGGAATTAATATTGATTTAATATCGATACGTGTGCAAGTAGCTGATTTGCACTGAAACGGTATTACAAATATAAGCACTGTAAATTTTTTTTTATTTCTCCAACCTCGAATCACGTTTACGATATGGAATTACTATGGGGGTAATTCAACATGGGCAGATAGAGTCCTTGTGCTACAAAAAATAACAAACATTGTATGTTTGGATTACAGTATAGAGAATCATGCAAAATAACATTCATACAACAAAAAATTCTTTCTTTGCCTTGCTTATACATTTTTGAAATTTTTAAATTAGAAAAAAATAATTTAACTTCTTTAAACGCATATCACGATTATCGGTCCTGTTATGGCTCCTGTCTTTATTAATAAACTTAGTACTGATTTATAAGATATCACTAGTACAAAAATATTTTTGAAAGTTGAAATTATTTCTTGTCTCAAATTCCTTTTATTTATGAATTTTTAATGTTCAATTGATGCATGTCTTGTTTGTGTCAACGTTGTTGTTGTTTTGCGTTATTTTTATTATTATTTTTTTGTTTCTTGCAATATATCACTAACTTGTCCTATATCATGTATATGGTCTATTGGATAAATAACTGTATTTATATCACATTAGGATGATCTGTGAACAAACTGGATTAAACGGTTTTGGATGCTTTTTTTGATATCTCTAACATTTTTAGAGATACACCTTTTTTCTGCAACACTGATGTAGTTTTCCAGTTCTAGTTTTTCTGTAGATGATTCACATTTTTGCACATTGACCTATCACTCACTCTTCAGTGTTCAGTTAAAACAATGTTTTTTTTTACTTGAATAGGATTTAGCAGTTATACTTTTAACCTACCCCATCATAACAGCAATTTAAATCAGTATCCAACACTACTCAAGAGTGGAGATTTAATGACCTACTAACGATTTTATGGAGTTAACTGTTCAGTGCTCTACCAAATAAAAACGAATATGAATTTAACATGTTTCGGAAACGTTGGAGAAAATTGTCAAAACGGTTCGAGGCTTTTTTTAAGTTTTGTGTTACCACCATTATAAAATTTTGGAAATTTTGGCATCCTTTTTTCACTCCTACAAGATGCTTATGGTTGAAATTTTGTGTATTTATATAGGGCGACTCATTAAATTAATGAAAATTTAATTTTTATTAATGCCATTTCTGTTATTTTTCATGCCTTTACAATAATTAATATTAACTCAGCCGCCGCGCAGGGGAAAAATTGAGTCAATCGATAAAATAGAAATGAAACTTTGTGGATAAGGATTTTCGAGAGAGCTTTTTCATTAAAAAAAAAAGTTTATTAAATTACGAATAAAATGGTACCACGTAGGTTATTCTAGGTATCATAGTACATATTTAAATTATGAGAGTTGTTTTTCATTTCATATATTTTTTTTGCGTGCGATAGCATTTTTTTAAAGATTATGGGAGTTTTCACATGCACAATTTTTTTGTCAATAAACTTTGATTACAAATAAAACAGTCCTGCAAAGTATTTGTTCGTAGTTTGATGACATGGTTAAGCCAATTTATTTCTAATGAAATTTGCAATAAAATCTTCGAGATCGCATCTAGATACCTCCTATCGTTTTGAAGATATTCTTCTTCAAACTACACAAGAAAATTGCATTACTAGTTTCATTTAGCCAGCAGTTCATAATAGATATAAATGTTTGGCCTATTTTGTGTTCAGTCCACAATAAATTATAAGTGACTTACTTCATCTCTAAGAATGGAAAACCAGCTATCACAAAAATCTATAGACAATTGGGTATACTTTTATCTCTGTTTAATAAATTAATAGCAGATTCTATAAGCTTTTAGTCTACTGCTATTATTTTACTCATTTCTCTTCAAAATGTTAGCAACAATTAATAACAATTCAATGTTATTTCCTACTCATGTTCACACATTCTTGACATTTCAAGTTCCTCTTTTTTTTATTAACACGCTTTTATTAGCTTCATCTGTATGTTTGTTTGTTTGTTTGTTTGTTTGTAACCGACTCTTTTGACCCACTTTAAACGGACAGATTTAATTGAAACTTTGTATACTTACGAAGAACCGGTAACAATACAATAATTTGATAAGTTTATATCATTATCCTGATCAGGATCGCCAGTCCGTTCCTCACGTATCCACTGCATGAGAGCAAAAGGCTTAATATTGTAAGCATATTCCGTGATTCTCAGTTCGGTCGTTGGCCGAGCGGGCAAGTCTTAGTCGACGCGAAACGACGGACTCCTCGGGCGTGAGTTTAAATCCCATGGCTGAAATAAAAAAATATTTTTTTTTTCAGAAATATCTGTTGGATCGTAATATGTTATAATATCAGCATCAATAAGCAATATAAATATAGTTTAAAAAAAACTACAAAACACGCTTTCATAGCACATTAAAATAAAAAGTGAAAAATAAATATAGTTTAAAAAAAACTAAAAAACACGCTTTTAAAGCACATCAAACTAAAAAGTGAAAAATAATTATTAATATAAACTGAAAACAGTAATGAACGAAAAATACTAGTATTATTGTGAAAAAAGCGTGGGGCGCTTTGTGCCATATTTTTCGTATATCGAGCAACCCACGCTTTTTTCACAATAATACTAGTATTTTTCGTTCATTATTGTTTTCAGTTTATATTAATAATTATTTTTCACTTTTTAGTTTGATGTGCTTAAAAGCGTGTTTTTTTAGTTTTTTTAAACCAAAAAATTGGTAAGCACAATCCACTCTTATTTGGAGTAAAATTAAGATTTGTTTCTGTCAACTGCAGTTTTGTTGTTCTATTCTAAATTGATTAGGATGTCCGCATAGAGCGTATTTATTCAATAAAGTGTTTTAAAAAATGCTACTGAACCCAAAGGGACCTAGCCCAAACAATTTATAAATTCTATATCTATATATACAAAATTTGTGTTCATAAATTCAATGACCATTATTTCTTATTATGCTAATTATACTGCATCTTGTAAATATGAAAACAATGTTTCTTTTTGAGTGCAGCATATTATTTTTGTACTTTGAAATAGTTCTGATGTAAGAAAAAATTCAAATTAATCATTAAGTTAAGAAATCGTAGATCTAATCAAACAGAATACAAAACTCGTATAGATTTCTCCTAAAATAATTAACGTAACTGGAGGCTAATAAAGCTGATGAAAACAGAAAGGTCTTTATATCTGACAAACTTTCTTTTAATGTTCAAGAAGTCATACACAATTATTATATAACGCGTAAATGATTAAATTGAATTTGCGAGCAGAGATGCCATACCTAAAGTACTGTATGGATATAAATAGGTATGTACATGGTAGATTTCAGTTTTCATGAACAAACACCTAACACAGCAAAT
This sequence comes from Rhamnusium bicolor, assembly GCA_029963845.1. Taxonomy (NCBI): domain Eukaryota; kingdom Metazoa; phylum Arthropoda; class Insecta; order Coleoptera; family Cerambycidae; genus Rhamnusium; species Rhamnusium bicolor. The sequence continues at coordinate 109,626 of JANEYF010004722.1, forward strand.
GAACAAAGTGAGTTTAATTAAGTTTGTAAAGTATATGGTTGCCTCCGCTTTCCTTGACTGTTGGCAGCACATGCACCACCATTGCAGCCCGTAAATACCACGTGACTGGTGTGCCAATTAGACATTAGTTGTTGTATTAACGGAGACAACCTCATTTGTATTTGTAATTTGTGCTGAAGTTGTGAAAAAAAACTACTTTGTCAATTTGGAGGAGCGCAATTGTTTGTCATTGAATTACTTCATTACAAGTTTATAAAATATACGTTCATATTTGAAATTTTATGGATACTTTGATAAAATCGATATTTCAGCACAATGTAATTGAAGATATTTTTCAGACATGTGACACTCCTTGCTTTGCTTTTTATGTAGTGTGAAATAAATTCAATATCTTTGTCAATACGAAGATTTCTAATACATCCTAGGACCGGCCTATCTCGTTTTTAAATTGTCTCATGTGAATACTGTTTTTTTTTTGTAATTTTCTTATATTCAGTTTTCTAAACGACTAAGAGAATGTAATTTATTGGTCCAGTAATAACTGGGCTTCGTCGAAAAAATCAGGTTTCAAAAATAATAACACCAGACCACAAAAAATAAAAAAGTTGTTTGTACATTTGACGCCACCTACCTCCTGACATATATTTCGATCCTCTGAATCCGAATTTGAAATCAGTTTAGACCGTCAAATATCGAGTAAATTGAAAAACCGTAAAAAATAGCGAAAATTGGGTGTTTCGGTAATAAAAAAAAATTTTGTGGATCTAAACCAAGCCTAATTTTTATGTATTTCGATCCGCTGAATACAAATCTAAAGTATATTTAGACCATAAGCCGTTTTATATCTAAGTAAATTGTAAAAAACCCTCGAAAATTGCTAAAAACGGCAAAAAATTGTGATTATGTTGATGAAAAAAATTTTGTAGACCCGGATCGAAGAGGATTTTTTATGTAATTTGATCTGCTGAATCCGAATCTGAAATATATTTGGCCTATTAATCCCTCAAAATCTCAAAAAAATCGCAAAAAAACCGATAAAATACCAAAAAATTGCAGTTGAAAAAATTGAAAAAAATCTATGAAACACGATTAGATACGTTTCTTGTATTTTTTTATGCATGAAATACAAGGTTAGAATCTGAAAATGTGAAAAATTGTAAAACCTATAAAAAATTACGTATAAACAGAATGAAAATTTTTTTCACAATTTTTTGCCATTTTTAGCAATTTTCGAGGGTTTTTTACAATTTACTTTGATTTAAACCGGATTATGGTCTAAATATATTTTAGATTCGTATTCAGCCGATCAAAATACATAAAAATTAGTCTTGGTTTAGATCCACAAAATATTTTTTATTACCGAAACACCCAATTTTCGCTATTTTTTTACGGTTTTTCAATTTACTCGATATTTGAGGGTGTACGGTCCAAACTGACTTCAAATTTGGATTCAGCGGGTCGAAATACATGTTGGGAGGTAGGTGGCGTCAAATGTACAAACAACTTTTTTTTTGTGTGCCGGTGTAATTATTTATTTATTTATTTGTTTATTTATTACAATATGGAATACATTTAGGATGATCCTACAAGTTGTATTTGCTAACATATAAGTCAAAAGTACTATAGTACAAATACAGAAATAAAAATAAATTAGATGTAAAAATACATAAATTACAAAAATACAAAAATACTAATAATAAAGAGATAAATTCAAAATACAGAGTTAAATTATACAGTTAAAAGAATATGGTACGGTACTAAAGGCGAGTATACAAAAGGTAAACATACTGAGATAAGGGAAATATTGAAATAAAAAACCAAATTATAGAAATACCAAAAAAAATTAATAAATAATTAAGAACTAAATAATCAAGAAAAATAATAGATTGATTCACGCATTTTGAAGAAAGTGTTTTTTAATTAGGTTTGAAAATGTGTAATGCTGGCAGAAAATGTATAAATAGTAATAATTTGGGAAAGACTATTATTAAGCTTTAATTGGTCTATGAAGAGGACAGTTTAAATAATAATTTGTAACAGCTTGTTCCACAAAGAATAGATAATTTAATATTTAATAGTGCTGACAATGTCTGTTGAGTCAATAACGTTGGTCACTGCTTTAAATAAATTTTAACGTCTGAGATCTGTCGACGGCAAGCAAGTGATAATTAATAAGTTTAGAGTTTTACGAATTACACATAATTTTTTGTGGGCAGTATTTTTTATTGATATAGCTTATAAATTTATTCTGAACTCTTTCCAGTTTCTCAATATTTATATTATATTGGGGATTCCAAATTAGGGATCCATAATTTAGAATGCTATTTATGTAAGACATTTATAGACTATCTAATTGTTTTATAATTAGTGAATTCATAGGAAGACCTAATAGGAAACCTAACATTTGATTTGCTTTTTTATAAATGTGGTATAAATATTCAAATCAAATAATAACTTCTAATCAAATATTATTCCTTTTAAACCATCGACGTACATAAGAAATTTAAAAAAAATTTAAACATATAGTTATATCATTTGTATAAATATTAAATAACAGGGGCCCCAAGTGTGACCCTTGTGGTACGCCCGACAAGACATAGACGTAATTGGATTTATAATTGCCTAATGCGACTGCTTGACATCTATTTTTCTTACATATAATTCAAACCAAGTTAAAAGATTTCTATATATACCGACATTATATACGTAGGGAATTTGAATATTATAATGTGCAGGGTCATCAGGCAAACATATCCCTTTTTGGAATAACTTGGTAATTTTTGATGTTTTCAAAAAGGTGTAAAGACTTTCGTTAGCTAATTTTGCTCGCAGAGTCCAAATTTTGAATGAAACACACGATTACGCATTGCGTTTAAGAAATATGACATCTTAATTTGTTTTTTTTTAACACACTGTATGTTTTAAAATAATATAATTTTCCTTTTTTTCTCATTATTAAAATACGATACATGTCACGTAGTCTCAAAAAGTGTTAGAGATATTTGGATTTTGGTATTAAAATATCGTCAATGATTTTGTTAAACGTAGTTGCCTTTGAAAACAGATTAGCTGCATTTTTTGAAATAAAAATGCAGTTTGCTTATCAAAGTAATGTTCCTCAAAAATCAGTATCTCTCATGATTAATTCTTCTTCTTCTTTTGAAAGGCAACCACATTTAACAAAATCGTTTAATAATACTAAAATCCGAATATCTCAAAAGCTGCCTGGCATAACATGACACATGTTGGTATTTTTAATATCAGAGAAATGAGGAAAATCAAAATATTTTAAAATATACGAGTACAACGTGTCCACGAATGAAGTTGCCAAGACGGGAAACTTCTTTATTTAATCATTTACGAAAAAAGTTAATTCATATAATAAATTCTGCTTCTCTTGAAACCATTGAGGAACTATTCAGATTTAAGTTTATATAAAGGGTGAACTAAAAATTTATACGTTAGTAATATACGAAAATAAGTTATTCTTTTTTAAAAAATGTATATCTCTTAAAAACTACAAATATCCATCAAAAAGGTTTAATTAATTACTGGATGTCCCATGGTAAAAGCTTAGAGATTTTTTTTTTGGATTTGACAAAAGTTCTTTGTAAAAAATAGGGAGCTTCTTTCAAGATCGTATAAATACCTAATAAAATGTGAATTTGTGTATATCATGGCGCTAACAACCAGGGTCATCAATAAGAACAATTTTAATAAGAACAGAAATAAATTATTTAATAAAATTGATACCGAACCCATAAAATAATTGCATTTCATATCACAGGCTTCTAGTGCTAAATGGTGACCTTGTATACTGCAATGTTTGATATTTTATAATTGATTTTATTTTATGATAAAATAGCTTATCTTTTTGGTGTCCCACAAATTCAACAATTTCCAAACATAAAAAAAGTAAAGAGGAGTATGCAATGGATTAACACAAAAAATTTTGCAGAAAATAAATTTGAAAACGTATCTGTATTATACGGTAACTACAGTTGAAATTTTCGAAGAATTTTTTCTTCTCGTTGATAATAGTTGGTTCACCATGCTATAGAGGACACCAGTAACAAGAGGATCGGGGGAAAACATATTTAAGCTGAAGAACAAGTGAGGATAAATTGTCACCGAGAACGTAGAAATCGTGGCCACCACTCAGGATTTTTACCGTAAACTCTACAGCAGGTCAGTCAACATCATGAATGTGGGCTCCAAGGAAACCGGAGATGGTATAAAAGTGAGCTGAGAGCGGCCTGGACTGGGGGAGGTCTGCCAAAACGACCACACCGTTCGCATCAGCGGACGGGGTTGCCGGTGGAGCAGACCCGCCCCTTACGAGGTTGGTCCAGGCCTACAGCGATGCGTTAGGGGCAAAGGAAAGTAAATCTTCCGACCCCTGCCATCCAAGGTCATCGTCAAGCCAAAGAATATTGGCGCGCCTTGAAAAGGATGAAGAACAGAAAGCCTCCAGAGGAGAACAGGGTGACGAACGAAAATGTGAAGCTAGGAGGGAGGTTGCTATTCATTTTCTACAAGCTGTTCACAAGAGTAATTACGGAACTTATGGCTAACAAGTTTGACTTTTACCAGTTAGTTGAACAGGCAGCGCTCCGAAGGGGCTATATTACGATAGACCTGCTTCAAGTCATACATACGCTGACTAAGAAAACGATAGATTACAACATCCCTCGGCACCTGGCTCTTGTCGACTATCAGAAGACATTTGACTCGATTGAAACGTGGGCAATACTAGCGGCAATGGAAAGACTTAGAGGGGCGTCCACCAAGGTGACACGATTTCCCCCAAACTGTTCACATTGGCACTGGAGGACATCTTCAAGAATTTTTTCTATCCATTGCTGAGTTATAACGGGTCCGTGAAGTAGTTGACTAGAGCTCGCGATCGCAAATGTGACTAAATAATATCATCAGTGTAGCTACGGCTTCGATTCCCACCTCCAGTGGTTATGTATCCGCGTTTTTTCATAAGTGTAACTCTTGCCCGTGCAGCTTCGACTTTGGATTCGGAGGTTGTCTAATTTCTGTGGTGTTTATTTATAAAGAATAAAAATGGGTTAATCCCAAACATTTGTTAATTTCATATTTACTGTTACAGATAATGTAATTGTAGTTACCTACGTATCTCCTCAATAAACGGTTTTAACTATTATTGTTATTCTTTTAAATGAGTACAAGTCCGACATCGCTCTTTCCAGAAGAATAGCATTCTATGAGGTGTTGTTGACTAAAAGGTATATAAATTTTAAAATATAAAGGCAAACGCAGTTCGATAGATACACCTGAAAACAGCAGGAAAGCCGAAATGAAAAGTAGTTTATTCGATAGGGATTATTTTAAAAATAACAAGAAGCACATTCCAGTCAATTTAAGTGAAATTCTTGACACGTAATAAAATTCGAAATTCTCTTTTATTGAATACTGACTTCTCAGCTAGGATTTGAATCATATCCAGACAACTAGGGTATTTTTCAGAAAACACATAATGCCTAGATTCCCCAGGTTCGGGTATTTATTTGGGGTTCATCGTACTATTTTGAATGTAGTATATTACTATTTGTCATTAGTTTACGTTGTGTATCCTAAATATATCGTTGCAATTTATAACATATGATAGCAGTATCTTAGCAAGTTTCATATCAGAGTTTTTAACTCATAAAAAGAACAGGAATTGTAATTAACTTTCCGCTGCGACAAATTTCCGTAATATAAAACTGAATAGGTATTATACAATTTTTCTTATCTATGTAGATCTATGGATTATAAAAAAGCGAAATATTTAAATTTATAATAATAATAATAATAATAATAATAATTGTGAGGAGTATGGAAGAAAACAATTTGTTTCGTACGAATCCTTCCCACCTCTTTCAAGTGCCACAGCGTGTTGTAGATAATCCGCCGACTGTAGAAGATGTCGAAACCTTCTGGAAGGGAATCTAGGAAATGACGCGTCCATTCAATAGCGACACTCCAGCAATTGCACACTTCGAGGCTTTGTGTCACAGACATCTTGAAGAGACGGAAGCCGTGTGCCCGGCAATCAATACGGAGAAAGTCCAACAAGCACTTGTTGGTACCAAGAACTTCGCTGCCCCGGGCCCAGACGGCATTAACAACTGGTGGTCAATGAAATTTCCTTCCACTCACCACCGTCTGGCGCGAGTTTTCAACTCATGGTTGAACGAGGGGCAGCAGATTCCGGATTGGTTTGTCGAAGGACGTACTGTCTTGTATGCTAGGACACTGAAGTCTATTGATTCGGTTCTCCAGCAGATACACGAACAGCGTGGTGCCAAGAAGGACATGACAGGTTGCAAGGACAGCCTGCTGATAGATCGCTGTATTACACAGGATTCTGTGCAATACAAGCGGCCTGGCCTGGATTAATTACCGCAAGGCATTTGATACAACATCAAGTGCACAGGGGGTCACGACAGAGCAGGTGGAATTTAGGAGTGGAGTTTTCCAGGGTGACTCCCTAAGTCTTCTCCTCTTTTGCATCTCACTGCTGCCGTTGTCTGTTGGGCTCCGCCAAACCCGCGGATATCAATGTGTACCACCCAGCGACCGGAGGCATAAGGTCACTCATCTATTTTATATGGACGACCTCAAATTGTATGCCTCCGGAGAGCGCGAACTATAAAACGCTCTTAGGGTGATCGAAGAATACACGCGGGCAATTGGTATGTACTTCGGGTTGGACAACTGTGGAGTCGTTCACCTCAAGGGAGGACGACGCGGGGAATTTTCTGAAAATGCGCAGCTCACAGACGGAAGCATCCTCAGACATCTGGATGTCGGAGAGACCTATAAATATCTGGGTATGCAACATAGGTACATCCAGGATGTTACACAAAATAAAGGATTCTCTTTGCGGCAAGTACAAGTACAGTCTCTACACCTTTGTAGTAGTGAAGTGGATAGTGGACGAGCTACGCCAATTAGACAGAAATATCCACAAGATGATGAGTATTCACAGAAGTATTCATCCTAGATCGTCCGTTCCTCTTGTGTAACTCCCACGTCAACAGGGGGGCCGAGAATTTTTGAGGCTGGTGTGTACGCATGGCAAAATAGTACTAAGTATGGCATGTAATATCCTCAGGAGCTCATATCCCCTCTTGTGGTTTGTAAATCATCACGTAACTATAGAAGTGGGAGCAGGATTGTTCAAGGCAGCAAAAAGAGCAGCAGATGAATTCGGTCGGCGAGGTACTGATGTAGAATCAGTCACTGAACTTCAGCCAAATCGCCTGAAATCCCGAATTAGAGCTGCCGAACAGGTACATTTGTTTCGGCAGCACGTCGATAAACCCCAGCATGGTGTCTTCTATAAGAATATGGAAACACCAAGCTGACATTCGTCTTTCTGAGGTTAACTGGGCTTAAGACAGAGACCGAGGGATTTATTGTGGCCTGTCAAGATTGTGTTATCAACAACTTCGTCTACCACAGCCGCTTGTGGCGTATAGAGGTTCCTAACATCAACTGCAGGACCTGCCGTCAGGCGCCGGAATTACTCATGCACATGCATGCCTTCTATACGCGATTTTGACCTACATTCGCCGACATAATGCAGTGTTACGAGTGTTATACTACCATCTAAGGCACTCGTGCAGAGTAGAATAAACACCAGAGCCTTACGTCCCCGAAGATATTGAATCCGTTGTCGAGAACGAGAAATGCGGGATTTATTGGAACTACTCGTTCCGGACGGTCAGGCTTATCCAAGCCAACAAGACTGACATAGTCTTTCTCGACCATCAACTCAAGATGATGTATGTCAGCGACTTCTCGCCACCTGCGGAGAAAGACATCATCTTGAAGGAGGAGGAGAATCGAACCAAATACCGCAATATCCGTTTCGAACTCCAAGTGCTATATCCAAGCTATTCAGTCAAAATGGTCGTCCTAATAATCGGTGTACTCTGAGAAAAAAAGCCTACGCTGCTCTCGGAACTGAAGACCATACCGGCCTACCAAATATCAGCTGAGTGGCTGGCAGACCAAATGCCGAAGGCGGTCATTCTGGGTTTTCTCCATCTGCTTAGGGTATACGATTCTGAAATCTACAGTTACTAACCCTGCAGGATGTGGAGAGTGGACATGGTTAATGTACTGGTGCGACTCCCGTGAGGCGTAGGAGGTCACGGGAAGACTGTCCAGCGTCGGACAACTGAAAAAAATGGTTTATTTGAAAATTACAAATTACAAATTTCTCTGTATTTGCCAATTTCGTTCCTAAAATTCTTCCAGTCCGTTGTTCCAAAGACATATATCCATCTCGTTTGCACCTCTCTCAATCTTTCTGTCACACAAACCATCACTCAGTGACTCTTCCTCTTCCACTATTCATTCATTCACATTCACCTCCGGGTGGAGAGAGATGTCAATCCAATTATTTCTCCTCTTGCTGGAGAAAGTTGACTCACTTTCGGAGTCGATCACTAGCATGAGCCATTTCTCGATCATTCATTCCATCAGTCGTTCCGCCTTTCATGTATCTCTCTGTCTGTCCATGAAAATCATCCCCAATGAATACTGCTTTGTGTCAATTATTCATTACTGTCTTTAGTTCTTTTATTCTCTTACTCACTCTCCTTTTGGGTTCGTCATACTAACTTATTAAAATTAAATCCTTCATATTACTCATTCCTATCTTAACACATGCTAAATTATCAGTTATTACTTGAGTCCATTTCCATACATTTGTCCACTCTTTCAAACACTCATACTTTAGCCTTGCTCTTCTCATTCTGTTCAATTCTTTTATATCTCTTCCATTCTGCTTCTCTGACAAGGTTTTTAAACTAGAACCACATCCACATTATTTTTTGCTACACTCGCTCACATGAAATCATTCACTGCCTAGCCTCTTCCCAAGTAAATTTATAATAATCTTATCTGACTCATTATGGGAAGGATATTTTCCTCCTTGGTCTCTCTGCACGTCTTATATAAATAGATCATCTGTTGTCACTCGCCTGATCAATCTCTTTACAGTGTTCACATTTTTTCCTTTCATTCTTGCAATCTCTCCCTTCATGTACTTCTGCACAAACCTAGCTGGTCGGCTTCTCAATTTAGCTACGTGTCCGACCCATCTACATCTGTAACATATTGTTACGTCATTTTACTCCTCAACATACGTTACCACCTCATGACACCCACCCATCCTCTCTTTAACAGACACTTGGCTATCGATCCCTTGCGTTGGACCACCCAGTTTTCTTTTTTCGGATTTCTATACTAATTTTTCACTACCACTACACTAATGGTGTTTCTTTCTTCATAGTGAAAGGTTATCGTATCTCCATATTCTCTTCAAATGGCATTTCTAAGAAATCTCCATTTGACAGACCCGTCTCCAGCCATCTCATGATCAGTTGGGGCTCCGCTTACTTGTTAGACTTAATTTTATAACGTAGGTAGGTTAATCCCATATGAGTAATTATTCATGATAAAGCAAACAGAAAAATTCTCATAAAATTCCTTTTGTTAATGTAATACATTAATAAAAGGAATTTAATGAGAATTTTTCTGTTTGCTTTATCATGACTTAATTTTAATATCTTTTTTTTTACACAAAATTTCCTCGTATTTTCTCCTTGTGCTCTTTTGATTGTCCTTAGTGAGGAAGACCCCTCTCATACCCCACTCCATACGCTCTCTGCATTAATTCCTTCCAATTCACTCTCGCTCATACTCTCTCTTTCAATCTCCATTTCAGTCCCGCCAGTAAACATTCTACCAGGTCCTCTATCTGTTTCATAATTTCTTCATCCTCTTGCTTTTCTTGGAACTACCTGGGCGAAAATAAAACCAAGTTGAATTAGGGGTATATTAAATACAAAAATGGCTAAACAAAAACCTGACTTTAAATAAATCTAAAACCGAATTTGGATATTTTCATTAAATCAACGGGTATATCAAATATTTCTAATATAACATATCACCAATGTCAAAATCTAACAAACTGTAACAATTCTTGTAATTACACAAAATATGAAATACTTAGGACTCCATATAGATCAGATTTTAAAATGGGATGTACACAGTCAATCATAGGCATTATTTAAGTTAAATTAAGAAAATTAATATTCAAAGTTTACCAACTAAGGCAAATTATGGAAACAAAAATTATGTTAACGTAGGTAGGTTGATCCCATATGAGTAATTGTTCATGATAAATCAAAAAGAAAAATTCTCATAAAATTCCTTTATTACTGTGACCGGTTTCGTGAACAAATTAATTACTTCACATCATAAAAATTCCTGTGTCTGATGATGTGAAGTAATTAATTTGTTCACGAAACCGGTCACAGTAAGAAAGGAATTTTATGAGAATTTTTCTTTTTGATTTATCATGAAAAATTATGTTATCACTTTAAAAGGATCTAATCGAAAGTTCGATTAACAGTGCTTTAGTAATTTGGGTTAGCGCATACCAAACTAACTTATCCATCCTAAAAATAATACGAAAACATTTCTTAAAAATTATATATAAAAAACCAAATATTTTCTCCTCTAAATTATTGTTTAATGAGTCAAATATTTTAGATATTCTGTAAGTTTCAAATTTTATTAGAAAAACTCCAAAGTTTAAAAATTTAATAAATTATAGTTATAGTGCAAGATCAATTGCAAATGAAAATAATCAAATACCAAAGCTAACAAATAATGCTTTTCTAAAGTTTATAGATTGTGCCAGAATAAAATTATATAATATACTCCAATTTGATACCAGACAATTTAAATATTAAAACAAATTCAAAATAAAACTAAAAACTATGTATGTGAAAACATTATGTGAAAAATTTAGAAATATATTAAAACTATAATTTTAACTTATTGGAATATTTGCTACATTTTATTTCATATATATTATCAAATTGATATTATTAATAGTTAGTATAATGTAAGTATTATAGAAACAATAATTTGATTATTAGAATAGACAATTATTTTTTTTTTATTATAATCCTTCTCTTGCGTTTGATTCTTCTCTTTTAATTTATTTTCATATTCCCCATTTTTATCATCTTCGTTTTCCGTTCTTACACTTCCTTAATGTTTGTCTTCTTTTACCTTTATTTCATCTCGTTTAACTTTTTCTTTTCTTCTTTCCTCAGTATTTTTGGTTTCCTTACTCCCTTCTACTTATTCAATTCAATTCCTTTTATTGCAGATATTGTATGATTTTCTCTCCTTTCTTTCTCTACTTACTTTAACGATGTATTGAGGAGCTCTTTTGCCTATGAATTCGGGATGTATCCCAGGCATGATAGCTGCTTCCTTGGCTTCTTAATTTTTATTTCTGGAGGGTTCCTTGTTAAGGATTCTCTCCTCAGGAACTCTTCGGTTTTTGAAATCTCTTCTTTAATTTTTTTAATTCTTTTTAAAAGCTCATATCTCTTCCCTTTTTTCCATACGCTATCCCCTATTCATCCATTCTGCATTTTTTCACATTTATCGTATTTTTGCCAATGTAATTTTCCCCGGCGCATCCGGCAATTTGATTGATTTTTGTCCAGTTGTTTTTTCATAATATTTTAACACGTTTACTTTTATGACAATAACTTGTACTTAAACACTTAGAACCATATTAACCTAGCCACTATTCATTTCAATGTTTTCAAATTATGTTTTGTCAAGTTAGACCTATATACACCGAAATATGTCAATGAGAATAGAACCGGCTCCAACACCCGTCCCGTGAGCCAGATACCGCACGTTAGTAATGAACTAATAATTAAGTGCGTTACCAATCGTAGCGACCGGTAAGCCTTCTTAGTACATCTGAGTTTCGGACACGATAACAAAGATAGCTGTAAAGTTGGAATCAAGGATATATTAAGGAAAATAGAGGTTCCGCAAAATGTGAAAGTTTACAGATTCTCAACGCAACACCGCTTCTAATGTCCATTATCTTTACATATCAATTCCTATTTACATTTTTCAACCTCAATAATGTTTATAGTCTTCACAAGCATCTTTAAACTGTTTGGCGCACTACTTAACCCTTTTATGCCTACATCACTCCAGTAGTTTGTACCTATCTTATACTTATGACTGCAACAAACGAGAACCGGTCTGCGAATGGTGTGTGCGAAGGTTAAGAAGGATTTCCATTCAGTAGGTAAAATTCTTTACTAATGCTCAATAGTAATTAAAACTTAAGCATTACTTTGTATGATAGAAGCTATTTAATTATTAATTAATTAAATCATGAGGACTACCACTTTGTTTGTATCTTTAGGTATGACATTTAATATTTATTATTATTTATTATTTATGTATCGAGGGGAATAAGTGCGTTTTAAAATCAAGGGGTTATTTACTACTTGAGGCGTAGTCAAAGGTCGTAAAAAACAACATCAACCGCGAAATACACCTGCGATTCGTGATGCATACAATATTTTTCTCTACTACCGACCAAAATTAATTAAAAGAATTAAACATTTTGAAATCCTTTCACCTTCGACAGTTTTAAATATTTCTATTACGTTTTGTAAGATTGTTAAACTTGAAAATCTCATAAAGCTATACCTCAGAAACTGATAAAAATTAATAATAAATTAAAATTATAAACCTTTCTTATTACTTGTCTAATTTTCACTTTATTTGTTATTTTTACAACTAGTTTCATCCTATTCGGACATTTTCAAGTAAATTAAATTATACACAGATTTTACTTTCGTTTAAATATAAACTGAAATGAATAGAAGGATGGTCACTTTATTGTTAATCATATAATTCAAATTTGTACAGATGTTATGTCTTTTAATGTAGGGGTTTCTCAAGATAGTAAATTATATTATGGTGTGATTTTTTATTAACAGCATTAGGTTATCTGAACAAGCAGAAATATTTAAATCTATTTGGTCGTTGTAATTTTTATTCATATTTAATATAATAATTTCTAGCACTTCTAATTAAGTTTTTAATTTTTCCCACAAATATGTATGTTTTAGGTTGATGGTCATTAGTTATTGTATGAACAGAATCTGTTAGGTGATTATAAAAGTTGGAATGTTGTTTTTGTGTGTGAATATGTTCTCTATATCTTACCCCGAACGATCTACCTATTTGACCTACATATGAGGCGTTCTGGGCAACCTAACCGATATACACTACATTTTTTAGAGATATCAGTTTTTTGTTTTGCATTGAAAAGATATCTGCCTATTTTTGTTATAATTAAATGATATTTTAATATTAAATTTGGAAAAGTGTTGCTAATTGAATATGAGAGTTGACATGAATATGGTAATGAAATGTAATTTTTTTCTCGTTAATAGTGGGGTAAAGTTCTTTTAAGAGGGACTTATTTTATTTTTTGTAGATAAGATTGTTGATTATATTTTGAAGGTACCCGTTATGTGCTATAAGACTTATTGTGTCTAATTCCTTTAAATCTGTCTCGGAAAAATTTAAGCTGAAGGCTCGGTGTGTCATAGATTGATGTATAGCTAATTTGTGGGAGAGAGGGTTATAGGAATTAAAAGGGATAGTGGTAAATATTATAGGAAAATGATGTTTTATGCATTTTTATAGTTAAGTCGAGAAAGTCTTATGATTTATTATCATTCTCATGTGTCTCACTTTTAGTGCAGAAATCGGAAAAGCTGTATGAAGGAACTTTCATAACACGTTCTAGAATTGATGTGAAACAAAAAAAGTGAACAAAGTTAATAAAATTTTTTTATTAGGTTATTATTTGGAAAGATCGAAGATATTGAAGTTTGCTTCGAATCGTTGGTGTGAGTATTTATTTAATTTTGAAGACCACATTTATCAGAGAAATTTAAAATATCCAAAATGAAAAGCTTTCTGAAAAGAAACAAATGGTTTTCAACTGAAGAAGTCGAAATTATTTACCAGGGAAGAGATCAAAAAGTTTCTGACCTGTGCAATAGATGACATATATCTCATGATAAAGGTAGTATTGATAGTAGAAATAGCTGTTAAGATGAATTATAAAAGATTACTGTAGATGATATTCAGATAAGCAATTTATTACAAAAATCAAAATAACAGATTCCAAAATAAATTGCAACCTACATTTACTATCATTGACAGAAAAATATCAGGTATCTTATTAGATAACACAAACATTGCGTCCTTGGTTTGAAGTGATGTGGTGGATGTAAGTCTTCCATAGAAGCTAAACATTTAAGCCATATCTCGCCCCAACCTAGTTTTACACCGGATGGTGTATGTCCTTCGGATAAACTTTTAAAAAAGGGGTCATGTGTAGGGCGACAGTACGCCTCTATCATATTCTATGCCCGATATAAGTACACCAACCATCGCATTCTATCGCATAGCTGCGTACCCGATATAGGTACACCAACCTGTATACGTTTATTAATTTTGATACTGTTCATTTTTTGTGAAAAAATGTATTTAATAATTACATATAAATTTACCCACAGTATTTACCAAAATTATACCAAAAATATACGTTAAGTACATGTAATGCAATAGAATTATACCATATTGTTTTGGGTATTTAGTCCATTTCTTTCTTTGGTGTATTTACCTGTAATTAAAAAAATCTTTAAAATCATATTCTTTTTTGAACATAGGAAGAGTCCGTTTATCAAAATCGATTTAATACTTTTGAAGATATTCACAAATTAACGTCGACTTTCGCGGCATATCGTAGGTAAGTTAGCGTTACTTTCATAGTTAATTACTTTTACATGTTTGGGTAAATTTTAAAGGTCTTGGCCTTAAATGATAGCAAATTTCCCAAACTCTAATTAAGAGCAAGCTGAAATACATGTAGTAGACACACACAATAACTACAATTTACTATATCTACATTTAAAATGGTTTTTACACGTTTATTGTATGTGTCGTAATAATACCATTAACAACATTGACAAATAGGCAATTCGAAATGCAACAGGTAGCTATGTATTATAATATATTTGAAAAAGCAGACGATCAAATATAACTTAGACCATGCACAATGTCATTGATTAGGTCCCTTGTGGAATATTCGACTATATTTTAGGTTTGCTTATTACATTAAGAAGTGACATTCTCAAAAATTTATTAATTAGAATTATAGTTTATTACATAATATTCCACTAATTAATTTAATTAATTTCAAGTATGGAAGGAGGTATGGCAATCTTATTCAGGCTCAATGCAAATTCACTGTATTTATCCTAAGAAATCTCTTACTCATATGTTGTAGTGAGGTTTCCAGTCTTGTGGTTAGCTTTTTCATAATACACGTAGATTTTTGAATGTTCTTTAAACAAAATTTTTGTAAATAGGGAATTTCATCGTCGACATCATACATCTTGCTTCTGTAAAAATGTAAATTTGTCACTGCAACAAATATTCTTCAGACAAGTAATTTAGATTTTGGGACAATATCTCCATTACAATTTCACAAAAATAATTCGTCTGTATGTATCACCTTCGACAAGCTGGTGTAATTTTCACCTTATAGGGATAACATATTGTTACGCCACTGGACTGTGTAGACTGGTTAGATGAGACTGGAATTGTACGAGAACGGCCGGGAATATTCTGGAATGTTCCAGACCGTTTAAATGGATGTATAAATAAGACGCACAGTGGGCCGAGTCTTAAGTTGAACGTGAACGAGTAAAGAAGAAATAAGAACCGAAATAAGTGTGATTATAGTTAAGACAGTAATTAATCTATTGTTGTTAATTGTTATTTAGTAAATAAAGTTGTAAGTAAGTGTTACCTGGACTTTCAGTCAACGAATCTACGAGTATAGGTGTTTGTGTGGATGGCAAACACACAACAATCTGATGTCGGAAGTGGATTGGAAGAGAAATTTCTGTAATATTCGAAAAGGTTCTACAGTATTCTTCTCAGAAATTAGTGGTAACACGGAGAATTAAGGTATTGGACAGTGTTTGGAGGACTATTTCTGAATAGTGACTTTAAAGAGGGTTTTCGAGAAGTTTCTAAACATTCGATTTAGAAATAGCTGCAAATACGCGCGTGCCGCTAGTAATAACGTATTGTAGACTGAGATAAAGGACTAATAGTGCAATTTCGGGAAAATTCTAGAATATTCTATTTGGATATTACAGGAGATACGTGAATTGTGTCGACGGGAACGTCTTGTAGACTTAAAAACAAGACTATAAGTGATTTTTAGTGACAATTCTAGAACATTCGATTTGGCAACCACAGAAGATATGTGTTAACGGAAACGTGTTATAGACTCAAAACAAGACTTATTAGTGATAGTACTAAGGAGCCAAGCATTAGACCTGCTCCAAACAATTCCTGCCGCCCAGCAACAAAACTTTAGCATTTTGGATGCAGCGTTAGAACTCAGATATGGCGACCAACATCTCACCCAAGTATATCAGGCTCAGCTAACATCACGCAGACAACGAGGTGGAGAAAGTTTCCAGCAGTTCGAGGCTGCTGTACAGAGATTAGCCCATCTAGCCTATCCTGATGCACCAACGGAGTTTCAGCAACAGTTGACAGTTGGAGCGTTTATTCATGGAGCAAGAGATCAGGAGGTTAGACGAATCCTTAAATTTTGCCAAGCACAAGCGAAGTAGTGAGGCCCTAGTACATGCACTTGAGATTGAGGCTGCCTATAAGGATACCACACAATCAAACCAGAGAGTGCGAGCCATGGCCGTGGAAGAGACCCCGACAGATAGAACCATGCAATTCGTATTAACCGAGTTACAAAAGTTTACCGCACAACTATTGACAAAGATAAATTCCCACACGAGACGAGAGCAACAAAATAGCGGTAGCCCGAATGGAGGTATACGCTGTTATAAGTGTGGCAAATTGGGCCATATTAAGAGGAACAGTCATGAGCTCAACATTCAAGATGTAAGTTCCTTAGTACAAAAGACCATGCAACTACTGATAAACTCGAATCTTCAGCCGAGACAATACCTACAGTAAAGTAGTGTAGGAGGCATGCGCTATTATAAGTGTGGCAGAGTGGGCCATATTTAGAGTAATTGTCGTCAACGCAGCCCTAGGAGGGTAAATGTCGCAATAATGGAGAAGCCGCATAAAAACTGGTGAGCTGGTACTTCGAGGAATATGGCAGATGGCCTTTCCAACAGACCGTGTCAAAAAGACTGCAAGCCTTGCCACCGTAAGGAAAAACAGCAAAATGTACAAATAATGAATACCGTTAAGACTGATGTTCCGGATTATTGGACAAAAGAGTCGTTAAGGGAAGCACAGTTAAAATATAAGGAAACTGGTCCATTCCGAAATGGAAAGAAAGAGAAAATCGACCCGATTTGAAGAATATTTCAAATAAATCAGTGGGGCTGAAGGCTTTATGGGAACAATGAGACTCTCATAGAGTAGAGGATGGACTGCTGAAGAGAGCGTGGGAAGTTCAGATGGGAGGAAAATTACTTTGAAATTGGTAATCTCCAGGTGTTACGTAGCATATGTACTTCAGCAAGTACATAATGGAACGTCTGGCGGACATTTTGGTATAAAAAAAACTCTGACAAAAGTAAGAGAACTTTTCTATTGGGTAAACAGTCATCAAGATGTGGAGACTTGGTGCCGCCAATGTGAAGTTTGCGCGGCAAGAATGGGGCCACAAATAAGAAAT
Source organism: Rhamnusium bicolor (assembly GCA_029963845.1). Lineage (NCBI taxonomy): Eukaryota > Metazoa > Arthropoda > Insecta > Coleoptera > Cerambycidae > Rhamnusium > Rhamnusium bicolor. The sequence continues at coordinate 127,264 of JANEYF010004722.1, forward strand.
AATCAGTATAACGCTAGGGCCCCTTCTGAGCTAATTGGTATAACAAGTAACCGTATGAAGGCTCGTTATGATCTTAAGGCTAATTCAGGAGGGTACCAGGTGGGAGAGTTGGTTTGGCTATATAATCCAGAACGAAAGAAAGGCAGGTCCCCGAAGCTTCACGCACCCTGGGAAGAGCCATACACTGTCGTAACCAGAGTAAACAACGTTGTATACCGAATTCAGCAAAGTCCAAAATCAAAGATGAAGGTGGTGCATATAGAGACTAGCGAAGTATGCAGGAAACAATGAATTGCCTGATCGGGATGTTCAGGCTTAAGGAGGCGGCAGTGTTACGCCACTGGACTGTGTAGACTGGTTAGATGAGACTGAAATTGTACGAGAACGGCCGGGAATATTCTGGAATGTTTCAGAACGTGTGAATAGATGTATAAATAAGACGCACGGTGGACCGAGACTCAGTCTTAAGTTGAACGTGAACCAGTAAAGAAGAAATAAGAAAGAGACCTATAAGTATTCAAGTGTGATTATAGTTAAGAGAGTAATTCATTTATTGTTGGCTAATTAGTAAATAAAGTAGTGAGTAAGTTTTATCTGGACTTTCAATCAACGAATCTACGAGTATAGATGTTTGTGTGGATAGCAAGCACGTAAAAATATTGATATTTTTCAAAATAGGAGTAAAAGATAGTTCACGAATTAGTAATACCTGAGAAGTGAATTGTTGTGAATTAATACGCATTTCATCGACTTGTTCATTAGAAACTAGTTATTGACCAGTCTTTCTTTTACTTTCAATATTTTAAATATTTTAAATATTTTCGTCTGATTGATTAGTTAACTGTTTTAATATTTAAAATTAACAGAACAATTCAGAAAACGTTCATAAACTTTCTTTAAGTCTATTGTGGGTATAATGAGTTTCAGCAAAATGAACTGTTTTAACTTTCTTGTTTAAACTATAAAAAGCCATCAGTTGATTAAAATGCATTCATATTAGATTTTTTCAGAATTAAGGATGTTTTCTTTGTCATTCGATCTTTTCGATTTAAAAAAATCATCTCTGGTTTGGAAGAAAAAGTTAAACTATTATTAATTCTGTCTTATTAGATAGACAAGAGACCTATCCTGATAGTCGTATTGGTCCAATAAAATATTCCGCATTCTTTCCAGAAGATTTTTTTCCAGTGCAAGTATAATAAATCAAAAGTCTATATAATAGAACTACAGACACCCATTGTAAAACAAAGGATCACAGGATATATGTTTTGTTTTCTTAAAACCTTAACTGTCTCTCACGTCACCGAGGTAACTCCCTGAAAATCAAAGGATTTTATGTTAGGTACAGAGAGGCCCTACAGTTGATTGTGAAGTCCGAACCACATCTATATCGACAATTTCCTCTTCCATCTTAGTCTGAAAAAAATTACAAATAGAATTCTAACTTGCTCCAGGATAGAATCGAACCATCAATCTTCTGTACAGCTATAAGCTCTTTACCAACTCGGCTACCATGCTCACAATGACAAGATCAATAAGAAAATACTATTTTGACTATTTAGGTCCACTTGCGTCAGTGTCACTTAATGGAGTACAAAACTGCGCTTTAAATAAAGTGCAACTTAATGGCCTTTTTAATATTTGCACCTGTCCATATTTGTTGTGACTTAACTAAGTTCACCTTACAGCTAGCAGCAATGCATTTTTTGGGAATATTTTATTTGGAATAGTTCCTAACAAATATCTCAAAATACTATCTTTGATCTGTCCCTTTATTCAGCGGTAATAGTTGCTTATACAATATGAAAAAAATATATACATTTTTTTTGTCTTATTTCACTACAAAAGGTAAGGAACTACTTCCATTCAAATTAAAGGATTATTTTCACTATTTAAAATTGAGGAACCAGTGAAACGAGGACGAAGTGCTAATTATACTGGAGATGAATTTTATTTAACACTAACAATTTTTGCTAATTTTTATTTTATATCTTTTACAAAAACTTATCACAGATAAATATAATATATATCTTTTTAAACAATTATTTTGCCAGCTATTTGGCAAAACGCTGAAACTTGGATTACAAAAAAGATAATATGCACATTATGTTCAGTACGACGAACTCAATAATGTTAATTTTAATTCCAACTACTCTGTTCAATAAAATCAAAAATAAATAAAACAAAATACTCACAAGTTGAACAATCACTTCAAAACACCGACACGTGTTTCTGCATTTTTGCTTCGTCAAGTTGGTCCTTAGAAAGCTTCGAAGGTAACTACGAAATTTAATAAATTAAAAATATTAATTGATGCATTAAAATATAATTCTAATAAATGAAATTTTAAGATCGCCGCCGTTTTAATTTATACCAATGTTTTAAGAGTTTGAGGTATTCAGTATGAAGATTCTAAATCAAATATCATTCGTCTCCTAATGACATTTAAAATTTCTTATCAAGATGGCGCACTGGAGTGAAGAATAAATCGTCGTTTGAAGCTCAAAATTCTTTCGCGACGTCTTCTATAAAAATCGTCTAAAATTATCCCTTTTTAAGTAAAATGAAAAAAAAACAACTGCATCAATAGAAAAGTATTAAATACAATAATAATTATACCAATAAGTCGTGGAAATCCACAATTTAATTTACATCTACTCATTTAATTATTAAATAATTTAATTAATTTATTTATTTTATGAGTTTCCGCAGAATTGATGCTATACATTAGGGAAAATGGAGTTTACATTGAACACTTATAATGAACTTGGTTGTAATCAATAAATTTGAAAACAAAACAATTTGTTATCCTCTCTAGTAGCTCATTTATTAACTGTTATACTTAGTTTTCAGTTTTAAGCTACTTTTCGTAGCTACATAAAATCTCTTATAGTTTCTTGTAATCCTAGTTTTATTACACATAATAAGTAAATTAGTAAAAATATTAAATATTAAACTACCTTTTTGATATTTATAAACACAAAGAAATTTTAAAGCATAAAACATCCTGTAACCTCCCAAAAACCCAGTATTTTGAAGCGATCTCTTCTAATTCAGGTTCTAACTCTGTGACTTGGTTCTAAACGGCCAATGTTAAAAAAGTTGTAAAATAAGATTTGAAGAGTATCATATCTACTAAGTTGCTGTAGGATTTACCGCTATATTCGAATTAAACCACGGGAAATTTTAGAGACATTTATTTTGACAAAATAATATTATATGTATCATAAATAATATTTTGTTGCTATCGATATCTTCTTCATATTATCTTCTATCCATACATCAATAAAAATAGTTCATTGTGGGTACTAACATATTTAATAAGATGAACAAAATAACAATATTATGACTACAAGTGTTGCCTGTATGGCTAATGGCCTAATGCCAAAAAAAAACTACAAGTGAGCAAGTATGCCACATTACTCTCGATCTTAAAAAACAGCCACTTACGAAATCTATTGAAAACCAAACTTACTTCTTAGGAACTCTTTCATTATTACTATTTAAAGCTATAGCTTCATTTAACAAATAAGCAGATTCAACTCTATCAATGGTAATACTGATTTCTTTATTTTGTTTATTTATATAAATTACCTTATCAGTACATGAAATTATTTTATAAGGATCTTCATGTAGTGGAGTTAAGGAAGTTTTTCAGCCTTCTATTCTCAGAAAAATATAATGTAGTATATTTAAATGTCAGAATTGACAAATGGCTTTTCTGAAGAATGATGTTTTGTATTTGTTAATTTGAGATTATTGAAATCATCATATAATTTAGAAATAAAGATAGGAATATCTGTGTCGTTATGAGAACTAAAAAAAAAAACTTTCCTGGAAAACAATGGTTGTCCGAAAACAAGTTCTGCAGACGAACATTGTAAATCCTCTTTTATTGTTGTCCTAAAACCTAGCAAAATAATTGGAAGATCTTATTTCCAATTACGTGAACCAAGGAATTTTGAATACTCTGAAAATAAGCGTGATTCAAATTGGACAACTTGATCAGTAGTAATATAAAATGGATCGCCAAACGACAAATATATTGTTGAAATAAAGTTTTGGCAACAGTTTCTGCAGATATGTTAGTTAACGAATAAGAATCTGGCCAACGTGTGAAACGTTCAACTGCAGTGAGTATATAAGAACAACCACCAGAAGGTAGTAATGGATCTACAAGATCTATATGAATATGTTTAAACCTCTCTATAAATATTTATAACTTACTTATAGGTGTTCTTGTATTTCTATTTGTTTTGGATGTTTGACAATTACTACAAGTTATGGCCTATAAGGTACAGCCTGTATTCATCTTATACTTGTTAGTGATTATTTTTTTCGTTGTCGTATACTGGAGTGAGTTAAATTATGAAAAATTTCAAAAATTGTTCGTCTAAATATTCTAACTAGTTTATTCAATTATACTTCAGTTTTTAATGTATAATAACTTTAGAATAGTAGGTAATCCATACTTTCTTTGATGATTAAGCATTTAAACATTTCTTTTAATTCAGTTTAGTTTATTGAACCAAATTTATTTCATTTTCTAATTTATGACATCAGCTGTCAAAAAATATCGACCTCTAACATTGATCATGGATAATAAATGAGCATTGATTGAAAAATGACAGTTAGACTTCTTTACTCTGTTTGGTTTGCACCTAAGCTCAGGTAACTGATAGATTTTATTTATAAAAATAGTTATTGTAATTGTTAAACCGATTTCTTTATTAACTTAATTTCATTAAAGATCTGAAGCTCATTTATGATTGAATACTTTGTTGTTGACTACCTTTTTTATATATAAATCTGTGTTTGGTATTATCAAATCTATTAGGTTGGCAACTCTGCCGCATTTCTTGCATTAATAAAGTTTACCTTATACTAGTCGAGGAAATAAAGCACTGAACCTCCGAAGTTTCCGCAGCAAGACGGATTTTAATGCGGTTTTTTGCATTCGATTCGTGAGAGCATCAGGAAATTTTGTGAACTAATCTGATGAATAGCAAATGAAAAATTGCATATTTGCATTGTAAAAATGCATTGTTCAAAGTGCATTTAGAATAATTAATTTGCAACTCGGTAAAAATTGATTGAAATGAGTCAAAATTTGTTACTCGGAGATTTTCGGGGTCGCTGAACACGAATATCACGGCGGCAACGGCCTCCGAGGTACCTGGAGCCCAGAGTGGATACTATCTACCTCATCTCCTGGAATTTCATGTGAATTGGTAATATATTTAGTTGAAACTCATTACTCGGAGGTTTTCGGGGTCGCTGAACACGAATACCACGGTGGCAACGACCTCCGAGGTACCTGGAGCCCAGGGTGGACCTCATCTCCTGGAACTTCTTTTGAATTTTTAATATATTTAGTTGAAATTCGTTACTCGGAGGTTTTCGTGGTCGCTGAACACGAATATCACGGCGGCAACGTTCTCCGAGGTACCTGGAGCCCAGGGTGGACCTCATCTCCTGGAATTACCTTGAGTATAGCATCATCTTTATACGAATTTGCATATATTACTCAAAATTATTTATTTATATATTATACTGAAGATGTAGATTCAAACAATATTTTTCAAAAATAATTTCTGAAAACTCCAATTGTATTTGTAATGTTTTATTGTTTAAAAAAATACCACAAACTTATACAATGAAAAACATTTATTGTTTAATTACACACTTAAACCAGTTAACTGTTCCGTATACTTCTACACAAGTTCATTCTTAAGAAAGTACACAGCACAGTAGACAAACGAAAACACTTTCTAACAGACACAATTGGGCACTTGGAAGGTCAAAACAAGACTAATACTAAAAATGTCCAACCTTATTTTAACTTGCTCTTCGAAAATTGCCGACAAATCATAAAATTCATTACCTGGCAATATAATAGGGTCTATTGTGTTCACACAAATGTGCTACGTATTAGGACTTGTTGGATACTTTTTCAGATAACAGAGAGGTCTTTACAATATAAAAACAGTAGTGTGAAATATGTTACAAAAATTGTGTCAGCCAGTGAAACTATTATTGGTGGTTTAAAATTAACAGCTGCTGTGCTAAATTTTGAGGGATTTTATTTCCAATATTGAGTACAAAATCTCGAATAATTTTATTGCTTTATATTTTAAAATTAGTGAGAGAGCCTAAGCCTTCAGTCGCTTAATTGCATTTTGATCACTAATGTTAATTAATTAATAAGTTAGCAAAGTGCATTTTGGTGCTATAATTATAAGCGAATAAAATTTTAATAAAATCAAAGGGTAGGCAAGGCAGCTAATGATTTAATGAAGATTGACTCGGCATCGTGTATTGTACAATTACTATCAACGGATGTAGACCTTAAAAGGAAATGCTTTTACCTAGAGGTATAAATACGTCTGAGTTTTTTTAACAAAACAAAGATATTAAACGAAATGTCTACAAAGAAAAGCAGAGATAGAAAACCAATTCTGTCGAGTAAGCTGGGTGTGTCTTTGTGGCACTTTAGCAGAACTTTGCTGCTACATACTACGCACGCGAGTTCTTGACGGAGATGAGCTTGTCTTTGTTGGTTTTCACATGCTTTTTTGACTTCTGGTAAATCTTTTTTATCCTATTGAGTAACACAACAAGACGGTATCATATTTTTATATGATATATTTTTTAAGCATTTAGGGACTAAAAGGGAAGACTAAACAGATTTTATACGTATTTTATCGCCTAAATATTCAAAGATTTGTAAATTTAAATTAAATCCACTTAATTAATAAACTGAATAAAATTTGTATTATTTTATATTTGTATACAGGGTATACACCATAACGCTCCAAGCAAAAGACTCCGTGAAAATTCGGTAAATAATAATTTTAGAAAATAAACCCTTTCCCTCTTGATGAGTGACTTGCTATATTAATACTAGAATTTCGTGGGAATAAATCAATTAAAACAAAAAAACTACTTGTTTAATTAAGTGGATGTTTCGCTATATTTATTAGCATCCTCAGGCTTATTAAATTGGATTTTTTGTACATAATCAGTGATGAATTAAATAAAAACAAATATCTCATGTTGCCAGCACATAACTTTCTTATAACGGGTGGGCCATAAAGTTGAGCGATTTTAGAATCGCCATTGCTCACAAACGATAGGCAAGAACGGCACGCGCATGGTGGGGATTAGTAGGCAGGTCGCTAGAAATTCAGTCACAATGAATCGATTCACGGGAGCACATCGCGCGTTCTGCGTAAAATATTTTTACAATAATGGCAATTCATGGACTGTTAGACGTTTATTTCGTGCCGAATTCGGTTTACATGACAGCGTCCCAGCGAATGTGCGATTAGGTAGGGGGTCAGAAAATTCGAATCAATAGGTTCTACCCTTAATCAGAAAAGTACGGGACGCCCAAAGTCAGTTAGAACTAAGCAATAGGTTAGCACAATTAGAGTTTCTGTGAGATGGGATCCTGGAACATCAACTCGCAAGAGTACAACTGAACTTGCAATGTCATGAACGACTTTGAGGCGTATTTAAAAAAAATACCTCATTTGCACCCTTATAAACTTCAATTAGCGCAGGAAATGAAACCAAATGATCTCAACTTATACCGTGTTTTTTTCAAAAACCTGTTGGAGCGTTTTGCAACTTTCAATAACATTTTCTTTTCGGACGAAGCTCATTTTCATTTAAATGGCTATGTTAAAAAACAAAACTGTCGGTATTGGGCTCAGGAAAACACTAAATCAAAACATCACAAGCCTCTACATTCCCCGAAAGTTATAGTGTGGGCAGCTATTTCAGATCAGGGTATTATTGACCCCTATATCTTCGAAAATGAACGAAGCAAAGCTGTAACTGTTAATTCCAACCGATACACAATTATATAACGTGATTTTTTCTTTCCGGCTTTGCAAGAATTTGAAGCCTACAACAACAGGATATGGTTTCAATAAGATGGAGCCACGTGTCACACGTCGAACGAATCCTTGACTGTCGTAAACAAAATGTTTGCAGGAAAACTCATTTCGCGTAGAGTGGATATTCCATGGTCTTCCAGCAGTCCTGACTTAACTCCTCCTGACTTCTTTCTCTGGGGGTATTTAAAAAGTCAGGTTTATAACAACAAACCAGAAATGGTAGTCCAATTGAAACAGAATAATCGAGAGAAAATGGCTGCTATTCCACGCGAAATATGCCAGCTGTATGATGTTATTTTTAAAAAATATTTTTCTGACTGTTCACTTTAATTTGAATAAAAAATATTTCTGCTAAGATTTACAGTTTGTTTTTAAGAAAATTTTCAAAACCGCTCATCATCATGTACCAGTATATATCATCCTGATTTAAAAAAATCATTCTATTTAATTATTCACTTACCTCAATTAAATTGAAATAGTGTACCTTGAAATGTTTCATTAAAATTTTTAAATAATTAATTATCAGCGTTATTCGATACTGTCAATAACAATTCATGTCATATATTTTAATAATTTTATATTCTTGACATTGACATTATTTAAGTAAATTAGACCTTTCAAACGTCAAACTGTTAAATTTATCCTAACCCCATTTTATGAGGCCAAATGTGTAAAATATTTCAGTTTACATCAGCTTTATATAAGTACTTGGAAAATATATTTTATTGGCTTGATATAGTAGATATGATTTATAATCTTTCATCAAGGATATATTTTTTTGTAAAGTCAAATACAAAAAAGTGTGGGTCTCGTGGACCCCCCTTTTAGCTGGCCAATTTTGCTCATCATCGAATTTTTCATTGTCTTTGGCCTTTAGAATAAGTGTACCAAATTTGAAAGCTTTATATCGCGATGCTACAGACATACGAACAGTTTTTTTTCATAAAGTTATGTTTATTCATTATAATTCGTCGAGATTCGTCCAGAAATGCAACAAAATTTTTTAAATTTTTTTCCCGAAATTGTACCTTTTTCTTCTTTCATTCATTATGTCTCTTCTGGTGGTACCACATTCACCAAATTTAATGTGTCGCCTAAAATATTGTTGACAATCTTAACTGCCAAATTTGGAAAGTCTCCAATTAGTAATTTTTGTGTTATTGCGGATACACACACACACATACACATCCACACACATGTCCACATACACATCCACATACACATCCACACACAAGCACCAACAAACATTCGGAAAATAGTCAGAATGGATTCAGGAGGGTTCAAAACGTATATATCAATCAAAATCTCGAGGTCGAAAAAAATCACGATTACTATATTTCTTAATATTAGGTATAAGAAAGTAAAAAGTGGTGAAAGACACAATATAGTAAATAAATAAGTAAGTAAATACAACATATAAATGATCTTTAACGTTTCAACAAAGCACAGAAAATTTGCAACACGTAAAAGAAAATTAATATCATGTTTACTTAGGATACACTCATTACAATTTACGCCTCCAAGAATGCTGTGCTCCTCCGCTCCAAAAAAACAGCACGCCACTTACAGGGTGTCAGATAATTCACCCCGCAGCGACTCATGGTAGTTTCTATGAACCAAAATACGGAAAGTTAAGTACATTAAAATTTTGAAAAAGCTTTCCCAAAAAATATACGGCTATTTAATGATTAAAATGTTGTTTTAAATATGTTGCTCAAAATAATAAAATTATAAATTTATAATTGGATGGGCATATGCTCAAATATATATACTTATATGTGCTTGTAATTGTCCAATAATGTTTTCTATTGAATTAAGGGTATTTTTTGTAATTCCCCATATATATGGACAATAAATATTGTCCTCGTCATTTAAATCTATAAAATAAACCCTAATCTTCGAATATCCCCGAGGTAAAAATACGATTGGATTAAAGTTAGGTAACCGAAGTGGCCAAAATACTGGTCTATAGCGTCTAATTCATCTATTCGAAAATTTTCGTTTAATATCTCGAATTTGCAAAGAAAATGGGCAAATACTTCGCCCTATTGGTGGATAATTCGTTGGTGAACTGCTAATGGAATGTGTTGTAAAATAATGGGCAGTGTTCTCCTTCAAATTTCGAATAATTTTCACCATATATTTTTGATACAAAAGAGAGCCCAATTATTTCATTCTTAACTGATCTATCAACACGTTTACGCTCCATTGCTTTTGCCGAATTGCATGTGAATTTTCGTGTGCCCACTGATATAAGTTATCGTAATTAAACACTCCTTGTTGATTGAAATGAGCCTCATTAGTCCACAATACTTTTGAAATAAAGGCAGGTCTATTTAAATGTGATTAATGCCCATCTACAAAAATTTTGTTACAACTTACTATTGTCGGAATATAAGTTCTAAACTGGTTGACAGTTATATTAGTACAATAATATAAACTTTACCTTTGTATAAAATTGTGATATAGTGGGGGAGGTGTCGATTTTGTTTCAGTATTCTTACGCTTCAGAGAAATCGTTCTCAATATGTGACAACAATTTTCGTCTTGCTAGTTGCTGCCATGTCAATATTTTATGGCAATCTACGTTGGCCCATTTTGGAGGTACTCATCCTGTTTCCACAAGATATATCTCGGCAAGTGCTAGTTTTAATGATCTGGATGTCATCTATTTGGATAAATGTCACTGTAGTGCTGATCAGCTGCGCCAGCATTATTACTAAAGTATACCAGTGGTTCTAGCATGTCCTCATATTCTCTATTTGTAACTCTTACAGCTATAATTAAAATAAAAATGCTTGCCCGTAATAACGCAAGAGAGATGTCAAAGTTTAACATTTTGCATTTAATTCACTATGTTCATTTGAATAGCATGCTCATTTTTGTTATAAAGTTGTGTTTAATAATTATTTAAGATTTGATACTTTATTTCACTTGACTCTTGTCTTATAAAATCCATAAGGTGAATTTTCAGACACTGTGTATGTCAAAAATTTGTAGATATTCGATAAATTTTATATTTGTTCTTAGGCCATTGACCTAAGATGATTTCATTGACCATATCATAATTTTAGAGCCGTAAATATAAATTTATTCAATTTAGACAACCCGATATCACAAATATTTAATAATTTAGGATTCTCTCAAGTTATTGATTAACCTACTCGCCTTCAGGTTATTGATGAATAATTGAAACAACTGCTACTCTTTTAGATCCGATCTTCATGTATATTATTGATATTACATATAACAGCGGTACTATTAATGTCGATGCAACATGAAAATCTTAAATATTAAACATTAAATTAAACAAAAATTTTTCGCTTTTCGTTTTTTTTTTGTTAGTTTCATGAAAATCATTTCTATGCATATTTTCGTAGCACACTGGGAGAATGCTTATTATATTAAAAATATTGATAATAAAGCTGACTTTATAACCAATAATACAATTTCTGTATTCGATAAATATTCACCTATTAAAACTTTCCACGTAGACAAACCACCTTCACGGTTCAACGATCCATTGAAATTAATTTTAAAAGAAAATCACCACGAAAATATAAGAATTCTAAAACAGATGAAAATTGAAATAGTTATAAAATGCTTCACAGTTTTGCATTTGACTCTATGAGCAAAGAAAAATTGTCATTTGAATTATATGCAGAAATAACAGAAAAAACAAATCGAGAAGTTTTGCGTATAACACTATAGTGCTGTATAACAATTACTTCCTCCTGTTGTGTAAAAATAGTTTAATTACTATAGTTCTAGAATAATTTTATTTCACAAACTATCAAATATACTCAATTTATGTATAAAATTTAATAAAAATTCTATTTTACACAAGATCCCATTTTATTTTTGATGAATTCTAGTCCTATTTCATTTTTCTTTTAATGACTTCTTTAAATTAGTTCGTATTAATTTACCTTAGTTCTTAGTAAATGGTTATAAATTATAATGTAGTTATTTGGTAAATTGAAGAGATACTGACATTCTATGGCAACTTTTAAAGTTTAATACACTAGTGAATAAAACATTTTATTAAGTGACATCAGTTAAATTGGATAGAATAAAAGATAATATTGTTATAGTCAATGAATTTATTGTCAAGTAAAAAGATAAGTATGAGTAGGTATATATCTTAAATATGTATGTATATACTTTTATGTAAGCACGTGTACTATATAGGTAAAAGTAAAATGTGTTTTGGCTTAGACAGTACTTTTCCCATCACTTACAAATGAATAAAACTTATAAAAGTTTTACTTCGTTATCACTCCGGAATAAAAATGAGGTCAACGGGCTAATAAAACTACTGGAATGAGGGAGTGAAATTTATCTACTAACATGTATCCAGTAATTATAATAATAATAATATTTATTTACCAAATATGAAAAGTACAATACATTCAGTAGAATATAAATATAAATAAAAAAAACAAAGTAAAATACATACTTAAAAATTAGATAAAAAACTACAGGGCAAATAATAATTAACCTTGTAAATAAATAAGGGTAGAAAAAGCCCACAAAGACAAACTTGTGGTGGGCGCATTGATTTTCTTACACATTTACTATGATAATAAAACACTAGTGGATATAGAACAAAAAAATAATTAACAAATACTAAAATTAATAGGTACTTTAATTCATGGTAGCCGGAAAAAAAATTTAATAATTTCTACTAAGCCCAAAATTAAAAATTATGGTAACATATAACAGAAGATAAGTGCAAACATTCATATAATTACAATTTATACCTGGTGTGCTACTATTCAGCTTAATGAAGCTTCAGAATAATTTTAATTATAGTTATACATAATAATTATTTTATAAATCTATTAATTTATGTGTAAAGGTTCTAGGATGTGATAAGAGCTATTATTTTATTTTAGATTTAAATAAAGAAATCGAATTTAAAAATGTTATTTCCAGCGGAACTTGATTATATATTTTTAAGAAGAAAAAGCATCTTTGAGCTATTGCTTTTGTTACTTTTGGCACAACATAAGAGCCCTATTTATATCTTGTGGTATAAGGATGACTAATACTAATTTTAAAACTAGACTTTTTATGTTCAAGAATAACAGCAGTACAAAAAAAGTTGTTTTATATCTAATAGTTTTACCAAAGAATACAGCGAGTCACTAGGATATACTGCATTTTTAGAGAGGATTACTTTTAAAATCCATTTTTATACAGTTTCTAGGTTTCTTATATGTACATTGTAAGACCCACCCTATGCGACTATACTATATCTCAGTTGAGATTCAACAAGCCCATAGTATAACATTTTCATGTGTTTTAAATCAAGTATTTGTCTGAAACATTTAAATTTGGATATGAGACTTGTACTTTTTTGCACCAAGACATTAATATGTTTGTCCCATTTTAAGAAACTGTCTTTTTATGATTCCTAAATATTTAATTTCCAAAGTTATTGGAATCTCACCTGAAATGTCCCCATACTCTGTTTTTAGAGGTGGAAGGTCTGGAAGGCTGCTCTTATTTATAGCAAAAGGTAAGTACTTCATTTTATTAAAATTTATGGTAACCAATAATCAAACCAGATTTTTATGTTTTTAAAGTCATGTGTCACCTTTTGTATGAGAGATTCCCATGTGTTGTCATAATAGAAAATGGCCGTATCATCGGCAAAACTTGTAACTTGCCCGCTAGAACTTTGTAAGAATAAATTATTTACATATATGTTGAATAATATTGGTCCAAGCACTGTACCTTGGGGGACTCCACATTGTACATATTTCTCATCACTTAGTACATCATCTATAGATACTCGCTGAGTTCTTCGTGGCAGGTAGTTTTTAAATAAATATAAACTAGTTCCATGAAATCCCAAGTTTTCGAGGGTGTCTAGTAACATCTCATGATCTACTGTATCAAAAGCATTGGCAAGATCTACGAAGATACAAAGGGCTGCCTTACTTTCATCAAGTGCATTGTATGCACTGGAAGTAAGGAGCATGATTGCATCTTTCGGCGATTTGCCTTCACGAAAACCAAATTGAGAATCAGATAATACCTTATGCTTATTGAAATAATTAGTTATTCGGTTTTTTTATTAGTAATTCTAATATTTTGGCGACGTTAGAAATTAGTGAAATAGGCCTGTAGTTGGCACATTCTGATTTATCACCTCCCTTATACAAAGGTTTAATTAAGGCAGATTTCAACATTGATGACCATACGCCTTTTCTAATAATATTATTAAATAAATATTCGTTATTAATTTTGGATCAGTGATGATGCTCATCGCTCTTTATTTCTTTTATAAAGATTTGTTTAATGCTATGCCTAGGACCTATTTCATTTATGGTTTGCCACAGATGCTTCGAGTTATTTCTATTATTTTCAATTTTACTTTTATATTATTTGTTTTTATTTTCTTTGATTACATTATTTAAAATATTTCTATATCTGTTAAAGTTATTAAGCGGACCTATATCCTGCGGATTTTGTTGATATATTTTATATAAATTATTTCCGTAATTTATAGATTTAATTATAGATGGTGTCATCATGTGTTTTCTTTTCTTTTGAGTTTGGTTAAGTTCGACAGTAAATTCAGAAATAATATTTTTAAGTTTTTCTATAAATTTTTTTGTTGATAGGTCAATATCATCAATTTCAAAATCAATTTCATTCCAGGATTCAAGTTTCAATTTTCCTCTAAGCTTATTATAATTAATAATGTACTTAGACTCTATTTTAGTAGCATGTATATTATTTTTTGTTTCAAACTGGTATATAGTAGAATAGTGATCTGATGTATAGTAGTAGTAGTAGCTACTTATTTTACTAGGCAAGTAGGCCACAATGGGCCCTTTTTACCTAGGGACCTACAGTTTAGCATGGACTCCGCACCACGGTCCTCGACTGTCAACTAACTCACCGCCTGGGCCTGCCCGCCTGCACCGCTAGCAGAGTGGCAAACCTCCTGGGTAGGTCTCTTCGACCCTCCACCCGGGCTTGCCTCTCCGCCTGCATCAGGCTAGCGGCCTTCCCGGGATTGTCTATTGACAGCCTACCGACTGTTAGATGAGCTATCGTTCATCCATCTAATTGCCGGACTCGATCAGTGCTGCTTAACTTCACTGATCGAATATC
Organism: Rhamnusium bicolor; assembly: GCA_029963845.1. NCBI lineage: Eukaryota > Metazoa > Arthropoda > Insecta > Coleoptera > Cerambycidae > Rhamnusium > Rhamnusium bicolor. The sequence continues at coordinate 142,299 of JANEYF010004722.1, forward strand.
GGAAATTAAACGGATGTCCATACCTCATCCCCGATCTGATGTATAAGTTTTTAATATAATTGGTATTTGCTTAGTACATATATTTTTAACAAATATGTGGTCTAGACATGATTTCGAATCACCTTGTACCCTAGTAAGTTCATTAATAGTAGAAATAAACCTCTCTTCGCTGAAAATATTTAAATAATTCTGACAGTAATCATATTCAGCGAAAATGTTTATCTTTAAATCACCTATAAAAGTATACTGCTCATTTCCAGCTAAATGTAACTGAATATATTCTTTCAAATGCATATTAAAATTATAGGGGCACAGTGATGAAGATCGATATACACAGTCAATGACTAACCTCTTATCAGGAAATTTAATAGAGATTTTACTAACAGATACTTCATGGATTTTTATGATTTCAGAATTAGGGCTGTCAAAAATATTCCATGGGACAGTGGCGTATGCGAAATTAACTAATACGAGAAACAATAATCTGTTACAATTTATAATAATGTATGTAAAACTTACCCTCTTAACTAGCTTGATGAACTGGCTTGCTTATCACAAACTGGAGAAGATGTGTATCCATTTTGCAGCATCAGGTATATTTCTATGGTTGTCTCCATGAGTGATGTTCGCTTTGGTGAAAATATATTCTTTTATTTTGAAAACGACCGTTCGACATCTACTGATGTAATACACGTATACGTAAAATAGTCTTTGAATGCACTTAACGGATCTGGGGCTGCACCATCACATATTTGTCTTAATTTGGTAAAACCGGGGTCTTTATTTAACACACTTGCGAACTTTTCTTTAACGCGCTCATTTGTTGCGTCACCTATGGCGTGTAGCAGTAGATTTACTTCGTACACTATTTGCAGTGACTCCGCTAACGACAACGCACTGTTTTCTAATTTTTTTATGCTTTTATGTAATGGTTTATAGTTCTTCGCAATATTTTTTAAAGCTGTTTCAATGAAAATATCTTCGATTTTGTCTGGCTTTCCTTAATAGCTGCAGCCTCATCTGTATTGTAGTATCACAGCTTTTATTTGTTGGAAATATTCAGCATAATAAAAAGCTGCCCGCAACCATGTTCTCCGACGTGTAAGAATACCGGTGGTTCAGGAATACCGGGACACTTGCTATGAAATGCACGGAGACGTTTAGGAGATTTAAGAAACACTTTTTTTGTACTTGCTATTAATGCATCCCCTTCTGGAAAACCTTTTCGAATAGTTTCTGCCACAAGATGTAAAGCATGCACTTTACACGTAAGATGTATAAACGTACAACCTTGTTCTTGCAAAGAACGGCCTACCGAACATATTGTCACGGCGCCATCAGTCACAAACATCAACACTTGACTTTTTGACAGTTAAAATTTTTCTAACGTCTCCAGCACCTCCTGGTAATTGTTTCGCTAGTATACTGACTTAGTCTCTTGCTAGCTAGTAACAGTGGAACTGTTGGCTTAAGAGAGTCCAGTACTCGTACTATAACATTTAGAATAGTTTTTTTTTCAATCTGTTGTCTCATTAACAGATAACCACAGCCGTGTATTTTTTAATTCACATTTCATCTTATTTACCATGTCTATGTGTACAGTTGGTAGATAGTTACATAATGTTGTGCGACTTGGTAACTTCACCTGGGCATTGTATTTATTCCAGAACTCTCGAAATGGTTGTTTATCGAGTATGTGCAGCGAAACATCAGAGGCAATCAGCATTAATAGTAAATCAAACATAAACTGTGTTATCGAAGACACGCCATTTTTTTTTATTTTTAAGGTGTACACTATTTACATGAAGTCCACAATCACGCTTATCCCAGTACATCAAATCTTTCTCGCACACTTTACATATTATTTTAGCACCATCACAGAATATGTCCGAGAATTCACCTATGAATTTATTCACTTTATCAGCAAATGGCTGTTTTCTACCCCTGCGTACGTCTGCCATGCTTTATTATTAAATTAATATCAATAATACAGTACAACAAATAAAATAAAAACAATACACCCAAGTGACTTAACGTGTACACAACTCGAAAGCTAATAATAGATTGGACTGGACCTTTTAACATCTTGATAGTAGTAGGGCGGCATACGAGATTTTGTTCATGCAGCTACGCTCATTTATTTTATAATTATAAAATAAATCTACACTGCCCGAAAAATGAGAGCTCTACCCCACTTTCTGCAATGAGTGCAGACTACACGCAGTGTTACATGTGGACGCATTTTTTCAAAGGTTAACGTAATTTAATTAAAACCAAAAAAATCAAACTTATAACCAAAAATCAATTAATGACGAACATAGTAAATGATAATTTATTAAGTTCAGAATGCGTGAAAGAATCATAAAATTCCATAATATTATACAAAAATATAAACGAAAATGAAGATAATATAATTTCTGATGTCAAACTTGACAACCAGTTGTTATTATTTGAAAAGTTTCTATGCAATATACTTACTTGTGACTGTTTTACTATTGTTTATTTATTTTTTTATAATAAAGTTTTTGAATATTCACGTATTATTTGAGGTATCTGGTAACTTTTTCCTAAAATCTGGTAATTTTAATGTTACTTTCTGATAATCACACTTTCACAATTTGGCAACACTGCAATAAACAATTTTGTGATCACGTGGTGAACTGATCCCACGTTGCTGTTGTCTCATTTCATTTATTATTGCGTCAGCCGTTAGCGTGGTAAGTTAAACTGGCATTTCTCTTTAACTTAAAAATGTATGTCTATACAACTGAAGAAGAAGTGCAAATGATCAAGTGGTATGCTGAGGAGTAATCGGGCGATTCATTATTACATTTGAAAACCGTCCTGCCCCGACGGTTCAAACTGTATTAAACAGCATTCATAAGTTTGAGTCTGTAGGATATGCAACAAATTGCAGAAAATGTAGTCATTTAAATGACGAAGACGAGCCTACAGTTTACTTAAGGGAAGATCGGGAAAGGCGGGAAACTAATGTTAGGTAAATGCACCTTGTTCGAGTAGACAAATGTCGCAAGAAGCTGGTATACAAGAGTGAACAGTGTGGAATATTCTGAAATAAATAAGTACCACTGCTACAACATTATGACCACCCTAAAAATTTTTCCTGAAGACCGTACGAAACGAATGGATTTTCGTGAAACCATGATGGAAAAGGCTAATGAAAACGAAAATTTCAGCAAGAATATTTTAATCACCGATGAAACATCTTTTTCCATACATGGCCGGAAAAATCCTTCCGTAGGTCGATATTGGTCCAGGGCAAATAAGTATTTGAGTGTGCCATTACGTACTCAATATCTACAAAAAATAAATGCATTTTAGGTGATCATGTCATTGGTCCTATGTTCATTGACGGTAACTTAAATGCCGACAAATATTTAAACAATTTGCAGAATCAGATTATTCCAGCTGTTCAAGCTCTTGACGTCAACTTCGGGGAGATTTGGTACCAGCAAGACGGCTGTCCTGCTCATAATGCAAGAAGGGTGCAAGTGTCTTTAGACAACACTTTTCCCGATCGTCTAATAAGTGGATGAGGCACAATAAAATGGCCACCAAGATCCACCGACTTGGCGCCTAATGATTTTTTTTATGGGGATATGCAACGTCGCAAAATTTATAAACATGAAGCGACCGCGTAACTTGCAAGAGTTACGTGCTAAAATTATTTCCACCCTACAGAGTGTGACTCCTGACATGCTTTTAAATGCCAGAAACGAATTTCATTACCGATTAGGGTATTACCAGGCGCAACAGATCGAAATTTTTGAGCCCCTTATAAAATAACAGTTAGAAAAAAATATTTTGTTTCATTTTTAATACGTTTTTTTAAATCTATTTCATTTTAGAATTTTTTATTGTATTTTCGGTAGAATATTTATTAATTTGTTTTTATTTAATAGCAGAATGCCAGTTTACTTTCACGCCAAATGACCAGAAATTACTCAAAGAATTGCCACTGAGTTTTTTTATGCATTTTAATAACAATAATTATGCAACAAATAACTAGAAATTATCGAAATAAACAGGGACACGTAGTTATTTACAGAAATAACAATTATGTATACCCCACAACATTTTGAAATTTACTAACCAAAACATTACCAACAGTGTCATCGGCTACCTGATCTGATGAAGGGCGGGCCATCGCAGCGCATGACCTAAAGATGAATAATTTATTGGCAGTACTTGCCCCGCTACTAATTATGCATACCAATGGTCGTGCTCGCAACTTCGGGATTTTTGGGGGCTTTAGGAGAATTTACCCCGAGTGGCCAATTCACTATCTCTGTCTTTGTTTTTCTTATTAGTTTTAGATAAAGAGAATATTTGCAAATTGCTAGAATTTTCCTAAACACCTAATATCTGTACAATAAACTGTATGTGGAAAAAGGGATATGATAGGGCGTGCCCTCTTTACTTCACAAATATAACGTACAATGAGGCAACATTGATGCATAATTCTCTTTCTGTCCTATGCATGACTGCTATTTTTATCCTGTATGCACACGCACAAACAGGCATTCTAAGTGAACTTTTTCCAATACTGTATATGCATCAACATATTTACACAGTGACGCATCATCTAAAGGCTACCCTGGATTTGAAGTCATTTATCACTACCTCCTGATCTCTATACATTATATATATTATAATATTTGCTAATATTATTATTTAAACAAAAATGTCTTGTTTTTTAACTTGAATTTTGTATTGGTGTCAAGATCAAATTTGTTGTCGACAATATTTTAATACATTCAAAACCAGATCCTACATTAAAAGGATATTCTCAATTTGCCTCATATCAGTTTAATATGCTATGTATACTGCACAGGAAAATTTATAGACTGAGGATAATTAAAATCGTTTGATGTAGTTTTTTCATTATAATAAAATGAAGCTTATAACCAGAGCTTTGGACATGGCTAATATAGAATTTTATGTACTCAAGGTAAACAAAAATTAAATGAATTTCTGTTTTTTAAATTCATATTTGACATTGATTGCTTTCTTTTTTACATACATTTTTACAAAAAATTTAGATTATATGCATATGAGGACCATACTATATAATAGTATATCCTTTGCTTGGGTTTATAACAAACAATACCTTTTAAAAAAATTAATCTACTTTGATTAATAAAAGCTAATCTTAATTGGGTTGTTTATTAGTAATTATTTTCATATTTGCTGAAAACCAATAATCATTAAATTGTTTTGATTTGAATAAAAACTACCTAGTATTAGTAAAGCAATTTATCTGAAATTTTTACAGAAAATGTTTTTCAATGGAACAAAGAAATGATTAAAATTTCAACAAAAAACTTTAGCGTTTAGTGACGAGTCCCGTTTTTGCTGCGGTTTTTATGTACAAGTACATATTTCAAAGGCTTTTTCGTAAAAATTAAACAATTCTTGTCAGTTCTGCGTTTACATCTCTGTCGCAAACATTATCCACAATGCTTAGAGCTCTACAAATTCAAAATTATCATCAGTTAAGTGACTTTGAACGTGATCGGATTATTGGCATTACAGGGGCCGAATTTTTACGTAGGGAAATTGCCAAGCATGTTGACCTTACCTGACAACTATGTTAAAATGTTTAAATTGGTCTGAAGAAGGTCTTCATCAGCACCGTCAAGGATTTGGACATCCTAGGAGGACTACAAGTGATTAAGGTCATGTGATAAGACTGACTGTGGTTTCCACAACACGAACCGAAGGAAATGATTGGATGGAGATTTTAGGACAAAGAGTATTTATGGCGTTCGCATATCGACGAATAGGAGGGTGATTAATCCAATTTTTCAACAAGGTGGAGCACGCCTCCCACAGATCAAGAGTTACTACACAGTTTTTGGAATAATGTGCATGTGCTACCATGGCCTGTATGTTCACCCCATCTCTTACTGATCAAACATGTCCGGGATTTGATCGATACAAGACTGAGTAATTTACCCCTACCCTCAGACAATGTCAGTGATCTTCAACTTTATATACAAGAAACTTAGAATGAGATACCCCAAAGTCACATTGATCATCTGATACAAAGTGAGCTTCACCGTGTAAATGAGCGCATAAACAATCACGGTGAGGCAACTAATTATTAAATATATTTGTTATTTCTTATTGTTTCTTATTGAAAAATGAATTAATACTTTGTTACATTGAAGAAATGGCACAAAGATTTTCTATTTATTTATTTATTTATACTTTATTTACGAACATATGTCCGTTACAATGATAATTATTTTGCGAGTTTTACAATACAACACTTCAAAATTTGGTACAAAATACACATAACTATAACTAAAGACATTTAAACATTAAATATTAAATATTATAAACGAAGTAGCACACCAAGCTGCAATCTGGTCTACCAACTTCTCGATAAATTGGCACAACGTAGGCGCGACAATCTCGGAGGTTAGACACTATATATTTTTAAGTCGTCTGCGAATAACAAAATTTTACAAAATTTAAAGCTTACATAAATGTATAAATGCATTAGATAAATGACCATTAATCCTCACTTGGTGACACTAGTTTAATAAATATGAGGAAAGCCACTCTAACAACATACCTCCAATACTCAAAGTAGATAGCTTTTGAGTTAATAAGTCTATATTTACTTTGTCAAACACCTTGCTACAATTTGTACATATCGCATGTACCTCATCGCTCGCCTCCATAGAACTTTGAGCATAATTTACCAGTGAAACCATGTTTGATGCGGTAGACTTGCCCTATTCAAATTAGTATTGCTGGTTAATAATTATATGTTTAAATTGTTCCGTTAAAAAATTGCAACTACCTTAGGGATCGCCGAGAGAATTGTTATGGGACAACAGTTAGCGGGATTGGCCTTATTTCCTAATTTGAAAATAAGTGAAACGTAGGAATTCTTCAATTTTTCTGGAAAAATGCCCTTGTAAAATGACTTAAAGAAACGCATATATAACGGAGCACAAATTGTGAATGGAGTCAATAGGGTAAATCTACATCCCTTTAATAACAACGGAGGTATTTTATCAGGTCTAAATTAGCTAATACTTCACATATGATTTCAAAGGATATATTGACACCATTGATGTTATGAACTGTTGTTAATTTAAGATTTATTTTATTATTGTTTTTATCACTATAAAATGTTTTAAAATTGTTTGCTCACAGATTTACAGTATTAGTGCTACCGAGCTCGGTATCGCAGTGGGTCAGAGCGTTAAATGACAAACGGCTGGTTTACTGCCTATCGACTCCTGGGTTCAAATATCGGTTTCGATTCTGGCAAAGTCGAAGGGTTTGGTTGTGTGTGTCCGCATTTTTTTCAACCGTGTAACCCCTATCCGAGCAACTTCGGCTTTGGTTTGGGGGTTGTCTAATTTATGTGGTGTGTTCATGTTATTTCTGAGTTTTGGCTAAACATTGTGGAGGGTGAACTGTTTTCATTATTGGTTACCCTGACATAACTTCAGAAATTTTAAACATTATTAGGAACACTGCTTTCGATATTTTCTATATAACTTGCGAGATCTTGCTTGATTAGTTTTTTGCACTGTCTCCGTAAATCGATAAACTTGTTATAGACCACTCTACCACCAGCTATTTTATATTGCTGGTGAACAAGTTTCTTTTGAAATATTATTGCTTTTAGATTTTCGCTAAACCATATTGCAAAGGACATGGCACCCGAACAAGAGGGATCCTGGGTTTCAGGAGATTTTTCAGAAATTTTTTGTATAGTATATTTTGACCCAGGATGACATTTGTATATGCGGGAAATTTTTGTGAGCCTACAGGGTGTACCAGAAGCAGGTCCGAAGTTTTCTTCTTTTGCAAAGTTTAAAAATAATTATTTTTCTCTTTGGATATGAATATCCTTTAAAAAATCGATTAGTATAAGGATTTTGAAGTATATATTTATTTAACGAAGTATCCTATAATCAAAATATACGAGGTGCTATGATTATTAATGATAAATACTAACTTTTAAAGTTCTAAAAAATGTATTTTAGATGCAAACTATTGATAAAAATATTGAAATAATGATGATAACAATAATAATACAATTGTTAATAAATCAAATAATGTTATTATTATTAATAATAATAATAATAAAATGTTTTTATTGATATATTTTTAAGGAGATTGCAACAAAAAAATTCAAAAGTAAAGAGAAAAGTTAAGCGTAGAAGTGTTCTAACAGGTAATCATTAAAATTCATTATCATCCGATAATTAAACATTTATTTCTAAATTAACAAATTGTGCCAAACATACTAAAAATAAAATAATTAAACACAAATCAGTTGTAATACAACTATATATCATTTTAGGACTTAACAAGGACACATTTGATATTTAACGTAAAAACAAAAAAAAAATACCGGTTTTGTTATAAGTTAATGATTTTCCATTCTGAAAATGCTAAGATAGAGTATTTAAAAAATCATAACACTATCCAAAGATACTAAAATAATCAAATATAAGTCAGTTAATTACAACATGATTTTGTTTTCTATTGATCGCATCTAAAACAATTCACAGAAGTATATATGATGGATATTTCATATTTTCTTCATGTCTAGCATATCCCAAGTACCATAACAAACTAGTTACGTGAGAACATACTCCTAATGTCCTTGATCCCATTTTGCAAGTGCAATACCTTCCTGATATACGATCCACATTATGATCAGGATGATCAAGGTAGGAAATAAAAATGAAATGTCTCACTGACTGAGTAAAACGAGAAAATATTTTTGCTCTTATAAGTCCTGGTTCAAATAACTGAGTTTGAAGAATAAATTCGTTGTTTAGGTTGCGATTTGTGGTGGTCTTGAACATATTTTGGAAATAATCGAACTTGGTAAGTTCCTAAAGTGTTCAGCCTTAGGTAATCATAATTTAGTCTAAGAAATCCTTCCAAGTTATATTCGTAAATGTTAATCCAGGGACCGTGACCTCTTACACGAAGCATTTGATGTTGCTGACCTCTTGTTTGAAGCAAATTAATGTTATCTCCATTTCTAATTTCTAACAAACGTTGTGCAAGCTCCTCATTTGCATCTTGCATGTGAATAGGCACGTGAAATCTGTTTAATACAGCGCACGAAATTTTCAAAAAATCTGACAAGTGTACACAGTGTTGAAATATCCCCAAAAAGTTTAAAAACTGATTTTAAATATCCATATCTTGCTTCCACTATCCAACGTGTTTTTGTAATAACTCTTGAACGATTCGTTTCCTCTGTGGTAAACTGCGTCTGATTACGTAACAGGTGAGGTGGAACTTCGTAGTTTAAATTCAGTTCCTCAAGAAACCGAACAGCATCCCTATAGCCATGATCTGCAACAAATATATCACCTTCTTGAACCCATTCTCTTATTCTGTGTTGATCTTGGGTCATGTCATGTAAAAGAATTGCTGCGTCATCATTGTGAACATCCGAGAAGTATGGACCATGTACATCTAAAATATATCCATCCGGGGCGACTACTAGGCCTGCTTTTAACAAATTATACTTTTTATGGTAACAGTAAGACTGTCGTTGAATTCGAAAATGGGAACTTTTTGGAACTTTTAAATATGTACAGTCAGGGTATAAAATTGCTTTTGGATATTCTGGTTCAGGATTGTAGAGAATATTTGAAAATCTGGTGACATGGCTATTTATTAATTGTTCTTTATTTTGAACTTCAGGACAATCAAATCCTAAGTTTCCAGGTACAAATGTGACGATAAGGCTCTGTCTTACAATGGTAAGAGCTAATCTTACATTTTGTCGGCACGAGTAATTCAATAGCGTTTTTAAACAGGTATCTGGTAATCCCTGTCTCATTTTCATCAAAAAAAGTTATTAAATATTTCTTTGTGACATTCTTTAAATGACCGCCATATTGTACAGGATTGCAAAATTGAAATAATTCACGAAATTGATTTTTATTTAAAGAACTAATGAACTTAAAGCCATCGTCATCAAAATTGGCCTCATCTTCGTATTTTAAAGATGATACTTTCTGAGCATATTGCCTAATTTCTCTAAACCTTTCACTGGTTTCTGATCCCGTCATGCTTATTCGTAGCGGTACAGATATGAAATTGTCCATTAACTCAAGTTGCATTAATCCATTTTCGGTTAAATGTTGATTACAACATGGTGTTTCCAAGGGTAAATAAATACCAAATACCGCGATCTCCGGTATGAGCTCAAAGTGCTTTACCCGGGCTACTCAGTCAAAATTGTCGTCCTAATAATCGGTGTACTCGGAGGGATAAAGCCTACGCTGCTCTCGGAACTGAAGACCATACCGACCTGTCAAAAGCCAGCTGAGTGGCTGGCAGGCCAAATGCAGATGGCGGTCATTCTGTGTTCTCTCCGTCTGCTTAGGGGACACAATTCTGGAATCTACAGTCACTAACCCTGGGGGGTGTGGGGAGTGGCTATGGTTAATGTGCTGGCGCGACTCCCGTGAGGCGCCGGTGGCCAGGAGGGATTGTCCGATGTCGGGCAACTGAAAAAAAAAGATTATTGCATACAATAGAAAAATTGGAATTGGAAGTAGTTCGGCATAGCTGTTCTTCCATTCCTATATAGTATAACATAAAGGGTGTTTCAATAAGAGCGCAATATGTTAAGGTTCAATAAAACATGGTTTTCTGTAGCAAAGTATTGAAATATTTATTGAGTTATATGTAGACATTTGGGAGTTATGTATGAAACAACACATCTGGTAAATGGCCGCCACGGCTTTCCTGGCACATGTGTACTCTATTGGCGAAATTTAGATTTACGGTGTTGCATACATGTGGCGGTATTTCATTGATATAGTGTCTAATTTCGGCCCTCAATGCTTCGATGGTCGCAGCCTTGTTGACATAAACCTGCGACTTCAGATAACCCCACAGCCAAAAGTCCAAAGGTGTTAAATCGCATAAGCGTGGCGGCCAAATCTGGTCATCAAACTGGGAGATGACACGACCAGTCAATGTTTCACGGGCGATATGGCAAGTGGCACCGTCCTGCTGAAGCCACATGTCGTCGAGAGTAATATCTTCTAATTGGGGCACAAAAATCTGGTTCATCATAGCACGATACGTTCGTCATAAATCATTACTGCATTACTTGCCTCGTCTTCGAAGAAAAATGGTTCCAGACCACAAGACACGGCAAACAGTGGCACGCTTTGAATGCATTGCTTTCTCAAAAATCATTCGTGGATTTTCTGAGCCCCAAATTGCGGCAGTTTTGCCTATTAACAAAGCCATCGAAGCGAAAATGGACCTTATCACTGAAAACGATTTTGTCCGCAAAATCGGCACTCACTTCTTGTTCAAGGATCCAATTGGTGAACTCTCTTCGCTGTGCATGGTCTATTGATATAAGTTGTTGAGCCGTTTGGACTTTGTAGGCATGAAAATGCAAATCTTTAGTGAGAATACGCTGAAGAGTGCCTGTTGTAACGTCCACTTTTGCACAATGACGAATCGACGTCCCTGGACTCTCGGTCACGCTCTCGCCAACTGCTGTGATGTTTTGTTCTGAACGACCTCTACGAGCTCGTGTCGTATGTTTCACATCACTAACCGAACCAGTTCTTTCGAATTTTTCGATTATTCTTTTCACAGTAGATGAATCGGGAACATTATTTCAACCGAAAATTGGACGCACTTTACGAATCGTGGCAATCAAACTTTCCCAATTTAGATAATACTGTTCAACAATCAGGACGCGTTGTTCTATCGGGTAATGCTCCATGTTTACTAACTCCCATCTGTCTCCTATCGACCTGGCATATCATAAACTTGTGACATCATGACACTCAAACTGGCGAGAAAATCAAATCTTGCGCCCTTATTAAAACATCTTTTATACATTTGTTTACAAATGCCTTGCTCTATATTTTCGCATTATTTTTAAAGTAGGAGATAAATGTTAAATTGGAATTACGGTTTCATTTCCTCGAGAATCCTCATTATATAAGTATAAGAACATGTGAAGTTTAACCGAAATAAATACACATAAAATAAACTGTTAACTTTAAACAACTTAAACGGCGTGTACAAGCTGATATTAGTGTAATTTATTACAGCCATGTTACTGAATCAAATTTACATCAGTAGTGGCACATGTACATTGTACATGTTTGCATATATCCTGATATCTTACTAATTTGCTTCTATAGAAGCTAAATTGCCTTAGAGCTGTATTCTGTAAAATTTTAACGGCCGTGGTCAACGCCAAAATAAACTTTTAATTTTTAACAGATACGTTATTGTGTAAACAAAATAAAGGAAGCAGCTAATTTATTTAAACATAATCTGTTAAAAGTTAAAGGCACTGACATGCCTCTAAAAAATTAGTGGACCCGTTAAAAATAATAAGAATAATTTTGTGATGTTTCTTTATAATAAAGAGAGGTTGTAACCGATGTTAATTAAAAAATAAATTTAGTCAAATGTTAAATAGTATGTTTTATATTTTTAAGTGTAAAACTTATTTGTTTCCTTTTCCTTTGCATTATTGATGGGGAGTTATCTTACAGACTTGGGAAGTTTGTATGTCATCGCAGTGACGGATTTTTAAACCTAAAACTATCTTCCAAAAAACACGTGATGTAATAGTAATTAATTGAGTTGTAATTTTTGACAGTGTACTTACACATTAATTCACTGGCTGGCAAAAATACATATTTTTTGTAACATGTACCTGAATAGCATATCCCGCTGGAATAAAGCCTTCCGATTACAGAAATGACACGGTTTCTTGTTACATTAATGAAACATTATGTGCAGGAATAACATTATTGTTAATATTACTAATCTATTTAGCTACATTTCAATGATGTATATGACACATTAGACGTACATAGATATATCTACAAAGATAGAGAATAATTTTTGAAAACATATGCTGAGTTCACTTTTCTCTTTTATGGGGGGTCAGATCATCTCTCTTTAAGAAACAAAAATAGTCACCCATCGTGGCTGATGCCCATCGTCCTTGATAACGAATTTCTATTGTCCTGATATTTTGATGAAATCTTTCGCCTTGATCGTCGCTTATCGCACCCAAATTTTCAGAAAAAGAAATGAATGAGAATGCAGAATGTGAATTTTTATAGACATGCGGCAACCAAGCGTTTGGTATGAATCTAAAAGTTTGTTAGCCTGGCTATTGCCCTAACGTGAAATAATAAAAATATCATGTATCACCTATATTTTAAATAATAATAATAATAATAATAATATGATTTATTGTAGTTATAAAATAAATAACAGAATGTAAATTATAATTTGGTTACAACGTAATTTTATATACAATTTCTATAACTACAAAAAAGACTGGAAACAACATGGTTCCAAGGAACCTGCTGATCAAAGTTCCAGCCTTGAAAGCACATAATTAATAACATAACTGAATCAATGCATGAGTATGTAAATTATTAAACATGAACAAAATAAGTACAAAAAAAAAAAGAGAAAATAATCAATTTATTTTAATTTAATGAGATTTACAAAAAAAAATGTTTAATGCACGATATTAATATGAGAATAATTTCGTTTAAATAGATAATTCATTAAAAGTTGAATAAATACCTTTTGAGTTTAGTTTTAAACAAAGATGGTTTTAAATATTTTAACGATGCCGGGAGTTTATTATATAGATTGTAAATACAATAAGAAAATGACCTACAATACATAGAGGTATAGTGGGGGAGGAGGAGAAATCAGGCCTCTAAATCTCAAATTCAAATTATGGATGTAAGTTCGAAATTTAATTTTGTTATACAAATAAGGTGGACATTTATTAACTAAAATACGATTATAAAGAGTTAGAGAATGTAATTTGCGCCTCCCTGCCATATTAAGCCAGTTGGCACTTTTCAATTTATATGAAACTTTATCATGTTTCCTGATACCGTAAATAAAACGAAGACAAGATTTTTGAACCCTTTCAATTCTATTTGAAGTAACTTTGTCCAAACATGGTCCATACAGTGCATCACAATAATTAAAATGGCTCAGGACAAGGGTATCAGTCAACTTAATTTTAAGCGAATGAGAGAGAAAGTGGCGGTGGGGAAATAACAATTTTAAGTTAGAATACGCCTTTTGTAAACATTTTGAGACATGCTTTTTAAATCGTAATTCTGTGTCTAATTCAATTCCTAGGTTTTTTGCAACTTTAGAACATGCTAACATATTATCATTTATGGTAACTTTAATATTCTCTTCAATTATTGTCCGCGATTTACCAAATATTAAAACGGAAGATTTGTTAGGGTTTATTTTTAGGTGATGATTTTCTGATATCGCAATTAAACTTTTTATATCATTATTTATATTATTTGTAGCATTAATTATATCTTTAGGAAAAAATTAATAATATAATTGTGTGTCGTCTGCATATAAATGTACAGAACAATATTGCATGGATACTGTTATATTACACGTATATATACTAAATAATAAGGGTCCCAAAATAGAGCCCTGCGGAACTCCGCGTAAAATACGACCCATGCCTGACTCCCCATTACTAGTTTCAACATACTGGAATCTATTATTCAAATAATTTTTTATTAGTTTGATTGCGCTCTCTGAAAATCCCACAAAATGCAAAATAGACAACAAAATTTGGTGACTTATCGTGTCAAAAGCTTTGGAATAGTCTAACAGAACCAAAGCTACAGTCTTCCCATCATCAATACCTTTAAAAATATCATCAGCAATAGTAAGTAATGCTGTTGAACAGCTATGACCAGCACGAAACCCTGACTGGTAAATTGGCAAAATATTATGAGTATTTAAGTGATCCCGTATTTGAACACAAATAATTTTTTCAACAACTTTAGATAGTACTGGAAGTAAACTAATAGGACGAAGGTCATTATAATCAGTAACATAATTTTTCTTTGGCAGAGGAATAACGCGTGCAATTTTCCAGGTGTCTGGAAAAACATTATCCCTTAAACAAGTATTTACAATATCAGTTAGATATGGCAAAATAAAAGGACAGCATAGCAGTAGCATATCTATATTTATTAAATCAGAACCTGTAGCTTTTGATTTTATCTCAAGTAGATATTTGTAAACTATTGTGTCAGCTACTGGTTCAAATTTAAATAAAGATTTAAAGTTGGATTTAAAATTGTTGCTATAAAATTGCAAAAGATTATTGTCAGGCGTTGCATTTGTTACAGAGTGTTGCAAAAAAATGGTTATTAATATTATCAGGGTTATTAATGTGAATCGGCAAATCATTAAATTTAGTCCTGTTATATACATTTAATTCTTCAAGTTTCTTCCATAATGCTTTACCCGAATTATGTGTTACACAATACTCCAAATAGCATTTCTTTTCATTTCTGATAGCAATGTTTGTCTGATTTCTTAAATTTTTATAATAACTCAAGTCTTGTGGATTTTTTGTTTTTTTCCATTTACTAAGAGCTTTCTCTCGCATAGAAATTAGCAGTTTAATATTGTCTGTAAGCCACGGTGGTCTTCTCTTTTTTATAACAATATTTTTTATAGGTGCAACTGTGTCAAATAACGCTATAAATAAGTTATTAAAATGTTCAATTTTATTATTAATATCTGGTAGATCATATATTTCATAGAAAGGTGTTAACATTAATAGTTCATGTAAAAAATCAGTATCTATATATTTAAAATTTCTAAACTTTACAGTTTTTTCATTTACCACACAACACTGTTTTTTAAACGAGCAAAAAAACCAAGGAATGATCGGACACATCAGGTAGATCTTTTGTACCGCATGTATTATATATT
This sequence comes from Rhamnusium bicolor, assembly GCA_029963845.1. Classification (NCBI taxonomy): domain Eukaryota; kingdom Metazoa; phylum Arthropoda; class Insecta; order Coleoptera; family Cerambycidae; genus Rhamnusium; species Rhamnusium bicolor. The sequence continues at coordinate 158,115 of JANEYF010004722.1, forward strand.
AAATTATTTGAAACAAGGATAACATCAATCAAAGTTGACGAAGTGTTAGTAACTCGTGTAGGATTGTTAATTATTTGTTTTAAATTGTAAGTATCAATACATTCATTTAAAAGTATAGTTTTACGGTTTTCTGAGTCTAATAAGTCAATGTTAATGTCCCCCCCGCACACTATATTCTCACAAACTGTGATTAAATTGGACAAAGAATCTTCAAAAATATCGAAAAACTCTAGTAAATTCTTATTCGGCGGCCTATAGATAGTACCAATAATATAAATAATTTTAGAAAAAGTAATTTTCAACCAAAGTTGTTCAATGGTTTCATGTGAACTTATATTTAGAATTTCATACCTTAAGTTGGATTTTAAGTACATGGCAACTCCTCCACCTCTTGTACCTCTGTCATTTCTTATAAGAGTGTAACCCTGTATTTTTACACTTTCATTGATTATATTTGCCGACAACCAAGTTTCAGTTATACCAATAACATCATAATTTTGTTGTAACACTAAGTCTTTAAAATCTGAAAAATTACTCGTTAGAGATCTCACATTAAGAAACGCAATTAATAAATCCCTCATTAAATTTAATTAATTAATATAAAATGCGCAGTATAATAAAATAAAATTATGTTTTACAAAAAATAATAATAATAATAATAATAAATGTATGTATTGAATATATAAATAAATATACACGTATATAAAGTAGATTTAGATTTATGGCAAATAAACGAAAATAGAGAAAAAAAAATATGATATGAATATTGTGAATATTGTGCCTCCGAAGCGGCTAATTTTCTAAAATTTTATTCATATCTTCCACAGTCTTCATGTACTTCTTCTTTCCATTTAAATTAGTGACAATACTGCCTTCACTTGACCACACATTATCTCTACCAAATTTTTCCTTCGCAGTTTTTAAAAGCTCAAATCTTTGTTTAATTAATTCTTCAACTATTGCAATTTTCTTTCCTTTTAATTTTCTCTTATTATAAAAAATATTGTCACGGTCTGTCCTATTTCCAAATTTGACAAGGATTGGCCTTGTTTTGATATACTTTTTGTCCAATGGTCCAATTCGGTAGCAACTATTAATTTGACAAGAACTAACTCCCAACTTTTCATCAAAGATTTTTGATAGAATTTCTTTTAGATTTTCATTAGGGCTTTCAGGAACCCTAAAAATACGTAACTCAAGTAGCTTCGCATTTTGTTCAAGATCATTTAACTTAGATTGCAAGTGTAGATTAGAATAGTGCATAAATTGAAAGTGAATTTCCACCTTTATATAAGAATATATCAAATTTTCATACATAATAAGCTGGCAGCAACAATAAAAATTGTTTTTAGTGAGCGAAGATGTATAACGACACTTCCACAAGTATTGGCCTTGTGGAAAATATCAATTATATGTAGCTCCAGCAGCTCAGGAGAGCGGATCGTGGCTTCGTAGGTGGAAATCTAATATTTAGAGTTAGGTTGTCTCCAACAATTTACTAGGGGCGCCAGATATTAAGCAAACACTTAAATTTCAACAACTGTAATTATTCAAACTAGAATGTTAAAATGATATTTTACAAAAAGAAAAAAAAATGTAATCTGCACAAATATTTTGCAAAGCTTAACAATAATGAAAATGAAAAAAAAAATTAAATAAATTGAGCACTGGTTTACAGATGTATCTTCTAACCACGATGATTAACAAAAAAACGCCAAGGGCTTACGTAATTGGAGGGAGCTAGAGTTGGCTGGTGTCCTTCTAATAGTTATATTGGATAGCTAATCCTTCGAGTACTCGAGGAGATAATGTTCTGCGTCTAGGTCAGAGGTCTTGTCGAAGGTTTCTCAGACCCAAACAGCGTTCCACTCTCCTGCTCCTTAATTATTTCCAAAGGCCACCAGGTATATCTAGTCCCAACAAACTGCAGCACCCTTGATCTTCAGCACAGATGATTGGTCCAGTGTATTACATAAAAAAGGGGAAAAGTGTGAGACCAGTGTCGGGAATTTATAAACTCAATTAACAAATGAAATAATCTACAATTCTAAGATCTTTGCAAAATGTGACAAAAAGTTCACTCGAGGTTCACGGAATCATTAGAAATATTAAAAAATGGCAATTAATGACAACAAATGAGATAATTACAAAGAGATAGCATTTTTCATGGTAGCAGTATTAATAAACTAAACAATGTAACGCAATTTGAACAAAATTCCGTTACAGATGGTAGCCACGCACTCCGGCCAACTAGTCGCCGGGGGAGTGGATAAGAAGGGTGGTTCTCTGATTAATTAATTGTACTGGGCAGATATTAAGTGGCAAACAAATTAAAACAAAAGAATTAGATAACTATCTTCAATAATAATTAATTTGCAAATTATAATTCTTCAAAATCATTAACAAAAATAAGAAAAATTATATACTTATTTGATAATGGAAAGGGTTATCGAACCCAACTCATATATAAATCCCAATAAAATGTTGTTTTTCAGGTTTTCGCGGGTGGTGAATGTTAAAAAGAAGGAAACTTCTTTGCAATCTCGAATTTCTGCAACGCTGCCGGGATGAAAATATCATTCCGAAATGCATGGAATTGACGTTCCACAGAAAGGATCAACACACAAAAAGAATTCTCCGAAAAACTAGCCTAACCTTGATGAGAAAATCAATCCACGACACTAGACGGACATTAGACAACATCAATACACAGTTACTAGACCAGCATCTTTATTTAAGCAGAACTATCGACCCGACATTATGGACCATTATTGACCAACTTGCACATTTCAGGGAAGAAAGAGATAATGATTTAACTACAGAGAGGTTAAAGAATAAATTTAACCGCCTTCAACTCCAACAAAAGCCCATCAAGAAATCCGAACAATTAGAACCTACAAGAGTAGTTCACAATGTGTCCAGTTACCATCTCAATGAGGCCTCGTTGAAAGTATTAGCCAAGGGATTTAACTTCGCGATAGCAGCAGCACGTCTACCGGTAGAAGACATAATCTGTGGTGTAGAATCGGCCATTGGCAATTTAGATAAAAACATAGCGGAAACTATACGCCAGGACACGTCACGTATATTAAGAACAGCCCGTATACCAAAGAGGAATCTACAACACGAGGAATTAGAAGCACTGAAGACCTTACGACAAAATGAGGACATCATAATTTTACCCGCAGACAAAGGAAACGCAACAGTAGTGATGAACAGCGACGATTATCATACAAAAATAGAAAGTCTACTAGAAGACACTGCATATCAGCTTATTACCACAGATCCTACTACTTACCTGGAGAAGACGACAAAAGCCAAAATCAAAGCCAGTCCAATCGACAAAGAGACACAGAACCAGATCATCCCGCGAGAGAAGTCTTCAAGATGTCCCAAATTTTATGGTCTACCAAAGATTCGCAAAGAAGGAGCTCCTCTAAGACCAATTGTTAGCTCAATAGGGTCACCCACACAGCAGTTAGCAAGACACTTAGCCAGACAACTACAACCATTTGCCGAGGAAGTTAAATCCTACGTGAAAAATGCAGACCATTTCATTGAGTTATTAAGAAATCAGACCGTCCAAGCGGAACATGTTCTAGTGAGCTTCGATGTCATATCCTTGTTCACCAACGTACCCGTAGAGGAGTCACTCGACATTATCAAGCGAAAATATCATCCAGCAGATCATATTCTTAGGCTAACTCAACATTGCCTAAATAATACCTATTTTACATACAATGAGCAACGCTACAGACAAACCGAAGGAGCCCCGATGGGCTCCCCCCTATCTCCAGTTATTGCCAATCTCTTTATGGAGGATTTAGAAACTCGAGCACTACAATCTGCACCATTAAAACCAAGCCTATGGCTAAGGTACGTCGACGACACATTTGTGATTTGGACTCATGGAAGAGAGAATCTCACTAACTTCTTAGAACATCTGAATAGTATTCACGACAAAATTAAGTTCAGCATGGAGGTAGAGATTGACAGTCAGCTACCATTTCTCGACGTACTGGTCAAGAAGAAGCAGGACGGAAGTCTAGGCCACACAGTTTATAGAAAAGCCACTCACACTGACAGATACCTAAATGCACAGTCACACCACCATCCAGCACAACTAAACTCAGTAGTAAAGACATTAGTCACACGCTCGCAGAGACTAGCAGATGCAGACAACCTCAAAGAAGAAATGTCAACTCTTCACAAGGCGCTGCGAAAGAATGGGTTCACACAATAAAGAATACAAAAGTTGTCAAAACCATCTCGGCCGAGAAATCAAGAGGACTCCGAACAACCCATAGCAAAAGCCTATCTGCCATACATAAAAGGAACAACGGATAAAATAAGCAAACTTCTACGTAAACATAAAATAGAAACAACTTTTAAGACCGACAAGAAAATCAGCACCATTCTTCGAAATCCAAAGACCAAAATTGCTCTAGAAAGTCAAGGGGTATATGAAATACCTTGCCAAGATTGCAACAAATCATACATAGGACAGACCAACAGAAAAATAAGTGCAAGACGCGAAGAACACATAAACGCTGTCAGAAAAGACGAGAGAACATCATCTTTAGCTCAACATGTCAAAACTACAGGACATAGGATTGATTTCGACAAAACAAAAACACTAGCCAATATCGAGCATTACAAGTCAAGAATCATCAGAGAGGCCATAGAAATAGAGAAAAGACCACACAATCTAAATACACGAGATGACACCCAAAGACTACCTACCACATGGAAGCCTGCTCTGGTATTGCATGCTGCTGTCCATGAGGAAGCAAGAAACATAACGCAACGAACACACGAAGAGGAACCAACCAGAGCTAATCTAATAGGACCAAGTACACGGAGTCGCGCTCGAAATCAGGAGATGGGTGCAACAGACCATGACATAAGCACAGGCACACGCATGCGCGCCCGAACAGGACCGATTATACGAAGCCGCGCTCGAAATCAGGAGATGGGTGCAGCAGACCATGACGCCCGGAGTGTGTCGAGAGCAACAGAGCGTAACATAGGTAGAGTATATAAAGAACTGCCAGATCCAGAAAACGTCATTTCAGTTCGAGTTACCAGAAGCCGCAGTAAGCAGTTATCTGTTAGAACCTGAAGATGGCAGATGAGATTCTGCCGAAACGTCGTTCAGACAACCACGGTCCCTCTCGGGGCCTATCACCTACGCGGGAGTATGCCCAATAAAATATATACACATAAAAGATTCTGTAGGTGAATGTGATCACTTTCATCGGTACAGGCAGTTATAAACAATTTCGTACAATCTGTAGGTTGTGACAATTAAAATTCAAAAATTTTCGCAAATAACCAAAAACATATATGTGGCCCCGCAGGGATATTCAAATGATAACATTAATGGAACTTGTAAATAAGTGAAATATAAATAAAATGTTCTTATATAAACAATTGTAAGTATTGCCACCCTAAATATTTACACAGTTAAATGGTAAATTTTTCTTATAAATAAATAGTGGCTACTATATTACACTTCGATCATTTATGAATGGTCGAATATATTACTAATTGCAAAAAAATATATCTATATTATATGTGGCACTTAGCTGTGTTCTTGAAGCGTAGAGAGTAGTTTCCACATTACGAATGGTTGTTGTGAATCCAGAATACCACACGAAGGGGTTTATAACGTTTGTTTATAATGGGATGTCAAATATAACGTTGTTCACATCCAATACGTGACGGTGTGCCAAAATAAAATTGAACACCTTACCAATCCTCGGCTAGCTCGTTATATCTCAGGTTGGGTTACCAGTATCATACAGGCGAAACTGGTGCCTTCAGCTTCTCATTCAAGAAATAAACAAGTAATAGTTGATCAGAGAATTTGGTATACCTTACCACACTTTATATTTTTAATGAAACCTATTCTGGGAAATTTAACAACATAAGTTTAATAAAATGTTTAATTATATTAAGTGAAGTTAATCAGGCAGGTTTAAAAAAAAGAAAATTATGTACAATAAGGTACGTGAAATTTTTAAATTTATAAACTATTCCCAAACAAACGTGTATAGTACCAGTAGGTAGATTTACACCAAATGCAATTGCATGTAGTTTATATAAAACCACATAAGAAAAATATTTATATCTAGATAACACTATTATTACATTTATGGTACTCAAAATTAATCGATCTATCACAGATCTAATTTGACTAGACCATATTGACATCATGGGTACCAGTACTAAATTTAAATTTGAACAAATAAAAAAAAATAATAAAATGCACAGAAAAAAAATTAATAATTATTTACATCAAGGTCAAAATTTTTAATAAGTACATAAAATAAAAAAAAGAATAAGACCTCCGAGAGTAGGAAAGTGTGTTTAGTCCGTTTGGTTTCTTCAATACCAGACTAATATTGTTTCATTAACCAAACTGCAGTATTACAGAAACTCGACGATGATATTAATTGGCTTTTTGACTTCCAACACTTGTCGAAAACACAAATCAACCCTCTATTCCAGCTCCCCTTTGTACCTTAGCAAGACTTGATAAAATTCCATTTTCCATGAAATCAAAATTACATAAAAACCACATTCACAACATGAACAAATTATCTAGGTGTCATAACCTAGCGGAGCCATATAACGTTCTTATTTTAAACAATAATTCACCAAGACAAAACCCAGTAAAAGTCTCGTGATGGTAGTCTAAATAAGCCCAGTGAAAACCGCCTAAAATTAAATAAGGAACACAAGTAAGTACTTGTTAATTATCGTCCTAATTTAATTAACTAATTAATTGAGCGGCCGAGAATCTTCTTATGTATGTGTGCAGTTGACTTTCTATTTAACTTACACCCTTGTTCTATGCAGTTTGTAATTTGTCCAATTGAAAAATACTGTAGTTTTTCTTTTATTTGAAAAGTATTTATTAGGGGCTAAACACAATACTAGGGTAAGGGTCAATGTAAACTACATCAAAACCTACCCCAAAGTCACCCTCAAAATTGTATTTTTACGTTTTATCGAATTTTCTCGAAAACTTTTGATTTTTAGTAAAAAAAGTCAGCTGTGCTAATTTAATTTGAGAAAGCATAGAAATCTCGATAATAATTAAGAAAACAAATCGAATTCTTACGAAAATTACTAATTATAAAATACCGATTTTATACATATTGTATAGATTGCAAAGATAGATAAAGAAATGATACAAATTATTTAATCCATCATCCATATTACTATATTTTATATAAATATACATGACCGATATAAACTTATTTACAAATCACTGAACTGGATATATAAATCGCCTGAGGAAGGAACAAACCATGGGAATTTACTTTGGTTTGTCAAAGGAATTTGACGATTTGTCTATTCCAACATAATATTTGAAATATGAGACGAGGATGATATTCGTTATCTACTCTGGTATAAATTAAATTTGAAATTTAATCATTCTTAAAATATTTTGAGAACAATCTAAAAATATTTAATAACCTGAAAACATTTTAAAAATGTTATTATATTTTCAAGTTGAGTGCGAGAACATAATATCTTAAATATGAGTACTTTTCAAAATTTATTTGGAGTTTGATGATTTCCCTTAGTTCTATATTTCACTTGGGACAAATATGTTTTTAAATAGTGAGAAATAATGCACAACTGATGTTTTTACCAGAAATTTGGAACAATTTGTAACCAAATACAAATAACATTGACATTTTTGTACATTGAAATAATCTTAGCGGTGATACTAATATCTGTATACAATATACTGACGTATTGTTTACACTCTTTTAGAAAGATAGCCATTCATATGCAACTCCTCGTATACCATATGGGTAAAGCTTAGCCAGTAATTTATTATTGCCAACACGGTAGAATGCCCTGTTGAGATCACAGAAAATCCCAACAGGGTACTAGCTTGCCTCAATATATACTACTAATTTTGGTGAAAAGAGTGTACAACAGCATTGGTTGATTTATTTATATGATATCCATGTTAATACAATATATATTAAATGCATTTGAGAGGATTTCGACTTTGATACCTATAGATATTATTTTTAGTATTTATTAATATTCTGTAAATTAACTTTTACCTAAGGCTGGGAATCGAATACGAATAGTTCGAGTATTCGAATTTTCGAGTATTCGAATACAAATTATTCGAATGAGAAATTATTCGAATATTCGAAATATTCGAATACTCGAATATATTTGAATACTCGAATACTCGAATACATTCGAATATTCGAATACTCGAATACTCGAATACTCGAATACTTGAATACTCGAATATTCGAATATTCGAATACTCGAATATTCGAATACTCGAATATATTCGAGTATTCGAATATTCGATTATATTTAAGTAAATTTAAATATTAAAATATATTTTTAAATTATGTACGAATAGGTATGCAGTATGCATCCAACCAAAGTAGGTAGATAGTAGGTATAGGTAGGTACCTATTCTAAATTCCAAATATATAAATAGACCACATTAGTGGCACGTTTTACTCCCAGTCAAACTATTCCATCTCTTTCTCGCCTCGACCTTATTCTTACTGTACTAAGGCAGGGGTTAAAATTAAATTTAAAATTTTAGAAAACCTGTAAATTTTTAATTATTGACTTTTCATGTATTTGTTTTACCTTCAAAATCTGCGTCTTTCTTAAAAACATTCTAATTTTAGAGCACTTTTATTTTTTTCGAAAAGGAAAAATAGTTATGACACAGAAGTATAATAAACTAGCTCTGTTTTCGTTTTATTTAAGCTTCAATAGTTAAATGTGAACAATAGCGCCTCAATCCTAAAATGAAATACTAACTAAATAATTCTGATCCTTAACCCATTAAATCCCAAGCATCGAAAAATTCAAAAAACGAACATTTTTGTTTGTAAATATTTATTTTGTTACACTTAAGAATACATTCCTTGTGTCAAAAAAAATTAAAAAAAATTAACGTATATAAAAAAAAATACTGATGCGTAAACGAACCACTGGGAGGGAACATGAAATATTATTTTGAGGCACATAAGACATAACTAATAATTTTAACGAAAATATATCATAGAAAGTTTCAATCTTACATAAAATAACTAAGCATAAATTATTTTCTACATAGAACTTTACTTAATAAAAAAAACATTATAATATTTCATGGTACGTGAACGCACCACTGGTAACACCCGGTTTCATTTTTGGTGATACTGTACAAAGCATGAAGTATGTAAATGTACATTACATTTACTACAAATGTAAATTGTGTGGCTATGGCAAATTCTACAGCTCCTTCGTGCTTTATTGGCATAAGAAATCATGAGGTGACCTGTATTATCATAACGCAGTTCATCTATAGCAGGAGCAAGATTCCTTTCAATTATAGTTTTATCAGTTTTTAAAAGTCGCAAGGCTACGTAAGATTTAAAATCTACCTGGGAAATTTTTTTCATTGACATTATAAATTTTTCATGCGTTGACGACTAAGCTATCCAATGAATTACAAAATAAAGGCCACCACCATTTTTTCCCAAATACTTGGCATCTATAATTAGCAATTCCGTTGTCGTGTAAATCTACCCCACCCATATATTTATTGCATTGGGCAATTACATAAGGTTGGGGTATCTGTACATCTCTTCGTTCTTTTCTATTATAGCGTTTAACATTTTGAACAGGAGCTACACTATAAACATTACTTGCCACCGTTACAACCGAATTATCGTGCCAACGGACAATAGAAACTTTTGATTCAGAATCATATGCTGAAATATGGGACTCGTGGTCTTTTTTACCAAATGATTTACAATTTTCGATTGAACACTTATTTGTCTTATTTTCGCGGATAGTACCGGTGGCAAAATAACCATTATTTTTTAAATGTACGAAGAGTTTGAATGACGAAAAAAAGTTGTCGAAAAAAAATTTGGTGATTCACTGGCTTATCCACAATAGAAAGTAGACTCATGACAACATCACCGCTAAGACCAAATCTAGAATGAGTTGTATCTATAGAATATAAAAATACGTAAATACGAGTAATACGAAATTCATCATTATTCTCCAAATCCGTAACGATCTCCTCCAGAGCCGTTTCTAATTTCCTGTGAGTCAAATACCTCGAAAACGGCATATTTTACTGATTTCAATTAAATATCACGTGTACTGCACAAGAAACAAACAAATACTAAACAACACACTAATCGGCGACTGTTTACGCTACATAGGCTGACTTGTCAGACTGGCAATAGCTTGGTTTTATTTCATAGATAAAACCAGTGGTCCGTTCACGCACCAGTAATTATTTAATAAAAATAAACCATAATCTATATTATATTTTAAATGTATTTTTTCTACCATGTAATCTACATATTATAGACCTACCAAAAATGACAATACTTTCCAAAAATAAAATATTTTACTGTTTTAGATTCACTTCAACCTTTGACACAAAATTATGCAGCGTTTTTCTTGATTTTTGAGGTGTCATAAAATATTTGTTTTAAAATAAAAATCAACAGTTCGTACGGTACTAAGTTCTCTAATACTGATAATAATAAAATTTATAAATGGATATGCAAAAATATTTAACAAAAAAAATCATAAAATATGTGGTGCGTTAGCGCACCACTGGGACAAAATGGGTTAAAGCACATGTACAGGAAACATACCCTATTGTGGGTATGGAAAGCAAATCAAATTGCCTGCTTAGTGGATTACGTCACTACTATTGTGGTCTATCCAACCAAATACTTAAATAGAGTATTCACTATTCACTAGTATTCAGTGCTATACCTATTAATAATGAATATTCGAGGATTCGGATTATTCAGATACCTATTCGAATAATTCGTATTATTCGAGTATTCGAATATTCGAATTATTCGAATAGGTATTCGACTAATTCGAATTATTCGAATATCCGAATACTTGAATAATTCGAATATCCAAATAATCGACTATCCGAATAATTCGAATACCTATTCGAATAATCCGAATATTCGATAAATCCGAATATTCGAATATCCGAATAGTTTGAATACTCGAATATTCTTTCGAACGAATATTCGAATACTAAAATCTGGAAAATTCCCAGCCTTACTTTGTACCCCTGACACATTGCTGTGGGGGCGGACCAACAATCATAAGCGGTGAGTCTTTTCTCTCGTCTACCTCCGGCAAATGCAGACGGTGTGTGCGACTAACCTCCTCTAATCATGGATAGATCGCTTCATCTGACGTTCTTCTATCTTATTTCATTCCTCGCCGGTATGGGATTGCGGTAAATGCCGCCTTCCATCCTGATAGCTTGGATGCATAGTATTTGACTGTTTGAACCTAGGACGGCAAATGCCGTCACATTCCTTGGCTTGTCAGGATGGATGAGCTGTAAATCTCGAGAATGGGTACGGCCCGCAGAATGATTTTTACGTTGGGTCTGGCACCTGGATTAGGGAACACAAGCAGGTCGAGGAAGCAATTCGCTCTCGACCTGCTTGGTATGTTATGTCTCCCTAAAGTGTCCTCTGCTTCTTCTTAGCTGAAACAGTCAAAATCGTATTTGTCAGCTCAGCCTCTGTCAATGACCTGCTCTTCGGTCACCTCGGAGCGTCTGTAGGACGGTAGTTTATCTGACTAGTCGATTTCCGAGAAGAGCATCTGTTGTAGATATGGATGTTTCTCACAAACCAAGACACTCATGAGTTTTACGTTTTCCACAGATTGGATCCATCTTCACAATGTACAGGGACTTACGTTATCTAGCCGAATTATGGTTCCGATTAGCGTAAACTTGATCTCAGATTGAACTGGCTGTCGGTTGCCCTCAATCGGTTAGAAATTAGCTCATACCAACTTGGCTTTCATGACGTCTGCGATGTTTGCTTCCCATGTCAGCGCTCAATCTATGGTCACACCCAGATATCTAACAGTGTAGTGCCATTTGATATCCTTGCCATGGTGACATGTCCTGTTGGGGTCAGTGCACAACTACCGATGAGCATGGCCTTACTCTTTTCGGCGTTAATCTCCACTTTGCCATAGTTTTACATCTCTTTCCAAGGATTATGCCCGATCATCCACTATATCAATTTTGTTCGGCACGGTTTTCAACTTGAATGATTTGGTGGAAGCACATGTCACCAACCAGCCGACAATAATTTCGTCAATTTATAAGAAATAATTATTTTCGAATGACCTAATAATATGTTAAATTCAAATTAAGGTTATTTAAATTTGTTAATAAAATTATCATTCACGAAGATAAAAACATTTAACATGTTAATGGACGCGGACTTTATCTTAAAAATTAAGAAATTTAGTTTGTTAACAAATCACTGTTGTATGTAGGGCGCATGACCTCGAACGTGCTTTAAATAATATAAAATTATTACGAATGCTACAGGGTTGTAAAAATACCTAGTTAGAACACACCACTCAATCAAGGAAACATCTCCCTGTAGTCAGACATACACATGTACAGTTTCTAGCGATTTAGTAGCATTTCTAGACACAATTTCAAAACAAATTTAGTAGTGGGATACAGTTTTGTAATTATTTCGATTTTTATGGGAGATATAAAGTTGATATACATTTCCAACATTTTTGTGAAATTAGTACCGATTTTTTAACTTTTACACATAGCACAATAATATTATGGAACAGTATAGTAACTGTTTCCACCTTTAGGTACAATTTTTCTTCGGAACAAGTATTTAAGAACATTTTCGAAACATACTGTAGCATCTGTTACCTTAGAATCTCTTACCTCATTTCCAACTAAAAACTTGTGCTGATACATTCTTGAAATTGTATCAAACACATTCTTATGTATCTAAATATTTCCAAACTGTTTCCATTTTTTCCATATGTTTATAGACTTATTATAACCTCATTTTTTACAAACATTGTTATTATTACTTACCATAGAAAATACCTATCAGAGATAGGTTAAAGATACAAAATGGCAAAACCAAATAATTTAAATATTCTTCTTGGTATAGTATACAAGTGATGTGAAACCAACAACGACTTTAAAAGAAGTTGGTGTGGAGTATAGAAAGACGAATATCAAATTAATAAATCTTACAACTGATGCACTTACAACGCTTTCAGATAATGTGGCGAAAGTGAAAGAATTTCCTGTTTCTATAGAAAATATAGAGGAAAATAAAATATTTGAGGTACCTATATTGTGAAACAGAGATTTTTTTCTTTGAGATCACGAATTTCTTAGTGATTGTATTAAGAAATTCGTTCGAAACCTTTCCGAAACACAGAAGTTATTGTTTCTATTAGAAACTGGTTATTATTTCTTAAAGTAGTTTTATAAAAAACACCACACAAAAAAAGAAGAATTAGATATCCCTGGCTACTAGACCTATCATTTTACAACTTACTCTCCTCATTCACCAATCTAAAACCATCCTTTTTAAATAAAATATAATTCTGCGAAAATTTATATTTATAAACAAAAAAAAATAATAACTAAAACTAACTTGATGTAAGTAAATTTAATGTAATTTTATTTTTATAGTAGTCATTTTTATATGTATTTTTAATGTAAAATAATTATTGCGTATACGATAAATTGCCCATTTTCATTTTAAATTTATTTCTGTTGTAATTTTAATGATTTTAATTATTTATAAATAAACTTTTTTTTAATTTATCTATACGCCTGAAAATGGCGCTAAAATGTAAGCATAAAATAATACATATTTGTTTAAAATATAAAATGGACCTTTATTTTCCGACAAAAAAAAATCATATATAACATATGGTCAAGAACCTAAAACTAAAGGAGAAAAGGGTAGTGTACCATGATCCTGTTACACCCGGTATAGTGAAAAAGCGATTCTTTCTTTTGAGATCACGAATTTCTTAATTTCGTTCGAAACCTTTCCGAAACACAGAAATTATTGTTTCTGTTAGAAACTGGTTATTATTCCTTAAAATAGTTTTATAAAAAAACACCACACAAAACAGAAGAATTAGATATCCTTGGCTACTAGACTTATTCTCCACATGCACCAATCTAAAACCGTCCTTTTTAAATAAAATATAATTCTGCGAAAATTTGAATTTATAAACAAAAAAAAATTAATGTTTAACTAAAACCAACTTGATGTAAGTAAATTTAATGTAATTCTATTTTTATAGTGTTCATTTTTATATGTATTTTAATGTTTTTATAATGTAAAATAATTTAAAAATAAAAATAAATTAGGTTTCTTGGTAAAAGTTTAAAATATAAAGTGGAATGAAAAAATAATAACGCTGAAGAATTTTGTACTTCATAATAATTAGAAAAAAAAATTTTTCAGCGTTATTATTTTTTCATTCCACTCTGTAAAATAACTATTGCGTATACGATAAATGGTCCATTTTCATTTTAATTTTATTTCTATTGTAATTTTAATGACTAATTATTTATAAATAAACTTTTTTTAGTTAATTTATCATATGCCTGAAAATGGCGATAAAATGTAAACCGAACTGTGGCATAAAATAGTACATATTTTTTAAAAATATAAAATTGGACCTATATTTTCCAACAAAATAAAAAATCATATATAACATATGGTCAAGAACCTTTAACGAAAAAATATATGTATATGTATATGTATATGTATATATATATATATATATATATATATATATATATATATATATATATATATATATATATATATATATATATATATATATATATATATATATATATATATATATATATATATATATATATATATATATATATATATATATATATATATATATATATATATATATATATATATATATATATATATATATATATATATATATATATATATATATATATATATATATAATATATATATATATATATATATATATATATATATATATATATATATATATATATATATATATATATATATATATATATATATATATATATATATATATATATATATATATATATATATATATATATATATATATATATATATATATATATATATATATATATATATATATATATATATATATATATATATATATATATATATATATATATATATATATATATATATATATATATATATATATATATATATATATATATATATATATATATATATATATATATATATATATATATATATATATATATATATATATATATATATATATATATATATATATATATGTATATATATATATTGTTACGCCACTGGACTGTGCAGACTGGTTAGATTAGGCTGGAATTCTACACGAACGGCCGGGAATATTCTGGAGTGCTCTAGACCGGGAGAATGGATGTATAAATAAGACGCACGGTGGGCCGAGATTTTAATCTTAAGTCGAACGTGAACGAGTAAAGAAGTAATAAGAAAGAGACCTATAAGTGTTCAGTTGTGATTATAGTTAAGACATTAATTAATCTATTGTTATTAATTGTTAATTAGTAAATAAAGTAGTGAATAAGTGTTACCTGGACTTTCAATCAACGAATCTACGGGAAGAGGTGTTTGTGTGGATAGCAAACACGTAACAATTTGGTGTCGGAAGTGGATTGGAAGAGAAATTTCTGGAATATTCGAAAATGTTCTACAGTGTTCTTCTCAGAAATTAGTGGTAACACGGAGAATTAAGCTACTGGACAGTGTTTGGAGGACTATTTCTGGACTGAATAGTGACTTTAAAGTGAATTTTCGGGAAAATTCTAGAACATTCTATTTGGAAACTACAGGGGATACGTAAATTGTGTAGACGGGAACGTGTTGTAGACTCAAAACAAGACTTATTAGTGATATTTCGTGAAAATTCTCGAACATTCCGTTGGACAATTAGTGGAGATAAGTGAATTTTGTCAACACAAAAGAAGTATAGACTATAAATAAGACTTTCTAGTGCTGTTTCGAGATTTTTCTGGAACATTCCATTATTAAAATAGACGTGATATCAACATTTTACGGATTTTATAGTGTAATAAACTTTATTTTGAACTGATTTACGTGTCGTGAGTTAATGCCAATAACAAGAAGTATGGCGGAGAAACAAACACAGGACTTGCTAGCAGCGTTGTTGGAACGAATGAACGATCACGAAAGAAGGCGACAGGAAGAAAAAGAAGAACAGAGAAGAGAACGCCAGGAAGAATTAAGAAAGATTATGGAAGATCAAGAGAGAAGACGACAGGAAGAAAAAGAAGAACAAGAGAGAAGACGACAAGAAGAAAAAGAAGAACAAGAGAGAATACGACAAGAAGAGAAAGACGAACAGAGAAAAATTATGGAAGCTCAAGAGAGAAAACGCCAGGAAGAAAAAGATGACTTAAGAAAAATGATGGAGGGCTTGGAAATAAGACGATTGGAGGAAAACCAAGATATAAAATGAAGCCTAGAGGAACAGCAGGCAGCCATTTTCTCCCTCACTGAAAAATTTAAAGGAGATGTTATCGAAAAAGTCACTGAAGTCGCAGGGAAAGTTTGTGAAGTCGAAGGACAAGTTAATGAAGTTAAAGGAGAGGTCAGTGAAGTTAAAGAAAAAGTCAGTCAAGTTGAAGGAGAAGTAGCCCGACTCAAGCAACAATTAAGAGAGAAGGGTGGCCAGTTAGTACTGTCGTCTGGTACTAGGTTACAACCACCTTCCTTCGACGGTCAAAGTTCATGGTCAACATATAAGAGACAATTTGAGGCAGCTGCACGTTCAAATAACTGGAACGATGAGGAAAAAGCAACAGCATTGGTAGTAGCACTAAGGGGCCAAGCATTAGACCTGCTCCAAACAATTCCTGCCGCACAGCAACAAAACTTTAGCATTTTGGAGGCAGCGTTAGAACTAAGATATGGCGACCAACATCTCGCCCAAGTATATCAGGCTCAGCTCAAATCACGCAGACAACGAGGTGGAGAAAGCCTCCAGGAGTTCGAAGCTGCGGTAGAAAGATTAGCCCATCTAGCCTATCCTGATGCACCAATGGAATTTCAACAACAGTTAGCAGTTGGTACATTTATTGATGGAGTAAGGGACCAGGAAGTTAGGCGAATTCTTAAGTTAGCCAGGCATAAGCTTAGTAGTGAGGCTTTAGTACATGCACTGGAGATTGAGGCTGCCTATAAGGATACCACCCAATCAAATCAGAGAGTACGAGCTGTGAGTGTGGAGGAAGACAAGCCAGACAACACAACACAAAATCTGATATCTGATATACACAAGATGATCACCCAACTACTCACAAAATCGAACTCCCAGCAAAGACAAGACCAACAACAAAATAGTGGGAGACCGAATGGAAGCATCCGTTGTTATAGGTGTGGCAAAGTGGGCCATATCAAGAGGAACTGTCGTCAACGCAGCCCAGAAAGGGTAAATGCTGCTGTGGTTGAGGAGCTACAGGAAAACTAAAGATGGCTGGCAATTTGGGGGCTGCGCTGGCCAAGAAATGTTGTGACCCCCGAGAAATAAAAGTTTCCCAACTTCGGAGAGTTCAAAGTAGTCTGTTGTTGGAGGGTTATGTAAATAAGAAGAAATGTGTGTTCACAATCGACACAGGAGCTACGTCATCAATAGTACGGGCAGGATTCATAACGGGTTTCAAAGTAAATAAAGGACAGAATGGATTAGTCATCCGGACAGCTACGGGAGATAGGGCGGCGGTTCATGGGGAAGTCGACATGGAACTGCAGATTGGCCGCTTATGTTTTAAACACCAAGTTATCGTAGCTGACATTACAGATGACTTCATTTTAGGATTAGACGTTATGGAAAAATATGGATTTGTACTTGACGTTGGAGAACGAGTTCTCAGGATTGGAAATGAAGAAATTATTTTGTCAACGGCAGATGAAAAATTCCATAATATTAGGCTACTAACTTCGAGGATAGTAAAAATTCCTGCACGAACAGAGAAGGTAATTGAGGCAGTCCTGGAGGAAAATTCTGTGGGATACCGCTTTGGCCTCGTTGAGAAGGATGACTCAATTAAAATGACAGACAATGTAATTCTGGCAAGGACGTTAACACAGACTACAGACAAGATACCGATTAGAATGGTTAACCTAAATTCACACTCAGTGACGTTCAAGGAAGGCGAAGCAATTGGCACCTACGAACCAGTCACATGGATTGCGAGATGTGAAGAGCAAATCATTGGAGCTTCGTCTACAGATATGGACCAAGAAATTGTAAAGATGTTAAATGCCCAGTTAGACCATTTAACTCCTGATGAACATAGAGAAGCTTTAAAATTTTTGAAGAAAGAAAGTACAGTATTTGCAAAGGACACAGAAGCTCTTACAAAGACCAACATAGTGCAACATCGGATAAATACTGGTGAATCAGCTCCTATTCGTCAACCACCTAGGAGGCTCCCATTAGCAAAACAAGAAGAGGCTTCTGCAATGGTACAGAAGATGCTTAAAGACGGAGTTATTGAGGAATCAACCAGTCCTTGGTCGTCTCCAGTAGTTTTGGTTGCTAAGAAAGATGGAACTTTAAGATTCTGTGTCGACTACAGGAAGCTGAATGACGTCACTAGAAAAGACAGCTATCCGTTACCCCGAATTGATGACACACTAAGTACGCTGGCAGGTTCACAGTGGTTTTCCACTCTAGATCTTCGAAGTGGATATTGGCAAGTGGGACTTCATCCAGATGACAAAGACAAGACAGCCTTTTCGACAGGAAGTGGCCTTTATCAATTCACTGTGATGCCTTTCGGCCTGTGCAATGCACCAGCAACTTTTGAAAGACTGATGGAACTGGTACTACGAGGACTAACTTGGAAGACATGTCTAGTTTATCTTGATGATGTGATGGTTATGGGACGGGATTTTAAGGAGCATTTGAAGAACCTTCAAGAAGTGTTTGGAAGAATTAAAAATGCACACCTGAAATTGAATCCCAAAAAGTGCCTAATGTTCCAGAAAGAGGTAAAATTCCTAGGACATGTCGTGTCTTCGGAGGGGATAAGAACAGACCCAGACAAGATTTCCTCAGTACGAGATTGGCCGAGGCCTTCAAATGTTCACGAAGTACGAAGCTTCCTTGGCCTATGCACTTATTACAGACGATTTGTGGAACGATTTGCCGATATTGCGAAGCCACTACACCGGCTGACAGAAGAGAAGGTTCAGTACCAATGGACACAAGAGTGTGAAACATCGTTCAGAACACTAAAATCAGCACTGTGTTCGAGTCCGGTTCTATCATACCCAGAACGGAAAGGTCTGTACGTATTAGACACGGATGCCAGTAATTCTGGACTTGGATGTGTTCTTTCCCAAATTCAAAATGGACAGGAAAAAGTAATTGAGTACTTCAGCAAGACGTTGTCGAAGCCAGAACGTAACTATTGTGTGACACGGAAGGAACTATTGGCCATTGTCAAGTCCATAGACCATTTTCACAAGTACCTATATGGACAACACTTTAAGGTTCGGACCGACCATGCTGCATTAAAGTGGTTATTGCAACTGAAGACTCCGGAAGGCCAACTAGCTCGCTGGATAGAAAAACTGCAGCAGTACGATTTTAAAATCGAACATCGTCCTGGAAAATCCCATAAAAATGCAGACGCTCTCTCCAGAAGACCCTGTCGGGAAGACTGCAAGCACTGCCACCGGGTAGAAAAACAACAAGGGATAATAATTGTGAACACCGTTAAAATTGATGATCCTGACGACTGGAAAAGAGAGACATTAAGAGAAGAGCAGTTAAAAGATCAAGAAACTGGTCCTATTCTGGAATGGAGAGAAAGAGGAGCCCGACCAGGCTGGAAGGACATTTCAGACAAGGCAGTGGGACTGAAGGCTTTGTGGGCACAATGGGATTCCCTTAGAGTAGAGGATGGACTGTTGAAAAGAGCTTGGGAAAGTTCAGATGGGAAGGAAATTACTTTGAGATTGGTAATTCCCAGGTGTCGCATACCAAAAGTACTCCAGGAAGTGCATAATGGAACATCTGGCGGACATTTTGGCATCAACAAAACTCTCACTAAAGTACGCGAACGATTCTACTGGGTGAACAGCCGCCAAGATGTGGAAGCTTGGTGCCGCAAATGTGAAGTTTGTGCGGCAAGTAAGGGGCCACGGACAAGAAGTAAGGGCCAAATGAAACAATATAACGTAGGGGCTCCTTTTGAGCGAATTGCGATCGACGTAGCTGGTCCATTCCCCGTGACAGATGATGGGAACAAATACATCTTAGTTGCCATGGATTATTTCAGTAAGTGGCCTGAAGCTTATGCCATATCCAACCAAGAAGCAGCCACTGTCGCTCAAGCTCTGGTAGATAATCTAGTATGTCGATTTGGCGTGCCCCTAGAATTGCATTCGGATCAAGGAAGAAACTTTGAATCAGGGGTGTTTCAGAAGATGTGTCGCCTACTGGGAATTCATAAGACAAGAACAACAGCCCTACATCCACAATCAGACGGAATGGTGGAGAGATATAATAAAACCATGGAGGAGCACCTATCCAAAGTGGTTGAGAAACATCAGAGAGATTGGGACCGTCACTTACCTCTTTTCCTTATGGCATACAGGGCCTCCATTCATGAGACAACAAAACAGACACCGGCTCGCGTGATGTTTGGACGTGAGATTAGACTGCCATGTGACTTGGTGTTTGGCACACCGGGTGAGGAGCGACTTTCCGTAAATGACTACGCCGATGAAGTTGGTGAACGGCTAAGGAACATTCATGAGCTGGTACGAGACCGAATTGCCATAGCAAGTGATCGCATGAAGGCTCGTTATGATCTTAAGGCGAATTCAGGAGGGTTCCAGGCTGGAGATTTGGTTTGGCTATATAACCCACAACGAAAGAAAGGCAGGTCCCCGAAGCTTCACCCGCCCTGGGAAGGTCCTTACACTGTGGTCACCAGACTAAACGACGTTGTATATAGAATTCAGCAAAGTCCAAAATCCAAGATGAAGGTGGTGCACATAGAGAGACTAGCCAAGTATGCAGGGAATAATGAATTGCCTGATCGGGACGTTCAGGCTTAAGGAGGGGGCAGTGTTACGCCACTGGACTGTGCAGACTGGTTAGATTAGGCTGGAATTGTACACGAACGGCCGGGAATATTCTGGAGTGCTCTAGACCGGGAGAATGGATGTATAAATAAGACGCACGGTGGGCCGAGATTTTAATCTTAAGTCGAACGTGAACGAGTAAAGAAGTAATAAGAAAGAGACCTATAAGTGTTCAGTTGTGATTATAGTTAAGACATTAATTAATCTATTGTTATTAATTGTTAATTAGTAAATAAAGTAGTGAATAAGTGTTACCTGGACTTTCAATCAACGAATCTACGGGAAGAGGTGTTTGTGTGGATAGCAAACACGTAACAATATATATATATATATATATATGATAAAAAGTTTATATTACAGACGTTTATATTTGTAAGGCGCATTTAAAATATCGAAGATGCTCATAATATTGAAACATTCTTATTAGACATGAAAGATAATAAAACTTTCCGAAACTGATTGCACATATTTCGATCCCAACAATGTTGCAAAAACATTGATCAATACAAAATATAATATGGTATCGATAGATTTGCGAAACTGTGTAAAACCATATGAAATTATATACATATATATATCAAAAGTTTATCGCAACATGGCTGAAACAGCTCTCATTTGTAACACATGGTAACAGACACACATTATTTCAAACGTTTGCAAAAATGTTCCTCAAAATGCTACTTGGGTTATCTTCAATATTATCGCGAAGGAATCCCCGACTCCGTCAGCCTAGATGTGTATTAAACCAGCAACTTCCAAAACAACTCATTTATTCCCTTTATTAAGAACTATTTCAATAAATTTTCATAAATGCCTGACTGGCTCATACACGGCGAACATTTCAACATTTTGATAAAGATGAATATGTTTTAATAACGAAAAAACAAAGAACAGTAACAAAATGCTAGTGTATATTAGTCGAACCTGTATCATGATCGTTTATGTTTAATATAATTAATTAAATTAACTTATAGTACTTTTGTTTCTTCTCAGGTTGGTATAACTCAAATGGAAAAATAATTCCGAAACATCGAACTCGTT
Organism: Rhamnusium bicolor; assembly: GCA_029963845.1. Taxonomy (NCBI): domain Eukaryota; kingdom Metazoa; phylum Arthropoda; class Insecta; order Coleoptera; family Cerambycidae; genus Rhamnusium; species Rhamnusium bicolor. The sequence continues at coordinate 180,185 of JANEYF010004722.1, forward strand.
AGCTTCTTGGTTGTTTCGCTTTTTGTGATGTATGGTATTAATTGAAGTGGATGAAGGAAAAGGAAAAGTTACAAAAATCTACTTTCAAGTAAATTGACATTATGCAAATTTTATTGTTATTTTTAAATCGATTCATCAAGTGATTTTAAATTTTTATCATAAGTTCTTCCTTTGGCTTACTTTTCAGTGAAAATAAAATATTAGTTTTATTTATGAGGTTTAAAAAAAAAAATAAAAAAAGAGTGTACATAACACCTTTATCCACTTATGAATTTCTGTTTTTACAAAGGAGAATTTATGAATGAAGGAGCTAAGTCAAAATTAAGTTTATTTATTGCCAAAAAATAGTCATTTTTAACATATATTATTTTGTTTTTCGTTTTTTGATTTACCTTACTCATCTGGATTATTTTCTTTTAAAAATTTTTCATAGAACCATCGATGTTCCTCTACGACAAATATTAATTGTGCCTGCAAATTTTCAAGTTTTTCTTTGCTTATTTTCCCTGCTTGCCTTTCTACTCTTTGTAATTGTATATTTGGAATATTACCTGCTTTTTTTTTAGTAGAGGTACTTTTTTTAAAAGGAGTATATTCGTCATATGTTTCTTTGTAGAGATATGATCCATTTTATATTACGAAAGGGTACGATCTCCTGGAGTAGGTTTTTTTTTCTATGTATAAGACCTAATCGTGTCACAAGGGTTTCTACATCACGAAAATGATTCTCCATACATTTACGATAGCATTTTTTTTAAGCCGATCGTAAAATATCTCTGTATTGTTGTGGTGTATACATAGTTTCGTGCTTCCGCAGTAATTTTTCGATCCTCCCAAAATCCCGGTCAGAATCGAGATAACTATGAGCCACCTCTGGAAATTTATGATCCATTCGATCAATTATATTCTGTTTTATCATCAGTTGATACAGGGCAAACATATTGATATTTTTATTTTGTCCCGACTATGAATTTGACCAGATAACTAAATGTTTTTTATCTTTAACCTCATCACATATTTGTATGAAGTTCCACAAACAACTGGCTATTTCGGAACAACCTCGATCAGCTACGTCTTCCGTCCATGTTTGCATAAACGATCTGTTTCCATTGACTGTTACTAGATGTATGCCAAAATTGTAAAACCATAATTGTCTAAGGTAGAAGGCTTTAGATGTCCTTAATTTTGGCAGTGGCATAGTCTGCTGCAAGTCGATAGTTATATAGCAGAAATTTGTATCTCTTCGCGCCAATTCTCGGTCTTTACGCTGAAACTCAAATGAATCCGCAGTATTTTCTTTATGTTCCTCATTCCCCATGCCGCTATCACATTTGCTGCACGTGTCACTTTTGGGTTTACTGAATGATAAGTTGAAATGTGTAGAAAAAATTTTCGCAAATGAAGCTTTCTTGACAAAGAACTTGACCGGTCTATTCTCTGCTGTACTTTCCTTAATGTATAAACGAAACATAATAGACATGTTCAGTACTGGTGATAAGTATTTTTTGTGGGGATTATTATTCCTTGAATAGTGGGATGTCTCAGCCGGAAATTTATTTATATAATCTATAACGGTTTGTACTACCTGTTCATCCATTTTATGAGGTCTAGTAGCATGACGTCCCCGCATATCTAAACTAGGTGCTGAATTGCTCTTTTTAGTTTTTCCTGTATAACAGCTACTTTTCAACATCCAATCTGATACAGCATACAAAAAGCAGTTTTGCAGACAAATACTTATTTCGTGTTCAATGTTACTGTATACTTATATGTATAAGATTTGTGTTTTTTGATCGACTTACGTTCACGAGCCACTGCTAACATTAAAATACTTTTAAACAAAAGTGCATTTTTTGCATCAATATTTAGCTTGTAGAATTCCTGGAATATTTGTTTTTTCTCATTATAATTAAACTTTTCATTATATTTTAGTTTACAAATCTCACCACATAGATTACCAGCATCCGGAGACTTTGCTGGTATTTCAATATTTTTATAATTTCTGTAACTTCTTCCTTCAGCCCGAGCTATTGCCGATTTTGTTTTCTTCCAGTCAGTTACATTCTTTTCTCTTTTTTTAGATTTTTCTTTCACGCACTTGGTTTTAGCATTATCCATGGTTGGCTCTCTTTCCCCTGACGCCAACGCTAATTAAAGTTGATTTTTAATTGAACTCAAAGAGGCATTATCATCGCTACTGCTGGATTGTTCGTCAGTGCTGGGTTGAAGATCTTCGCCACTTGAAATGTAAGATGTTTCCATTTCAACCTGTTCTTCCCAATTCGAATCCAGCTGTTCTCGTATATAGAAAGATTTTCTTTACTTTTTTCTATATGCCTAATATATACAGTAACAAATCATACCTGTTAACTCTAAATCGTTCAAGCTACTAACACTTGGCTCTTCATCGAAGTTAATGAGAGTCAGTGTAGAATACGTCTTAATATTGATAACGTCCTTATCTTGCCTTGAAAGTAGTTTCATTTGTTATGATATAAATTTTAAACAATCTACTGATTAGTAATATTAAATACTTACAGTTATTATTATTCTGTTGGCCTGCAAGTTCTGAATGTTGATTTTCCAAACCACTACATCCTCTAAAGTCTGTTTTTGTTCACACACTATTTTCTTACTATTTTCTTTTTTTGCCAGTGCCAAATTTACAAGCAGTTTACCCCTTGATGACGTTTCTATGCTAATTACTCGCTTTACACACTTATTAAATAATACACAACAACGAAATCCACATATTAGAACCGTTTGTTATGCACGTTTTGAGAAAAGTAAGGTTATCTTCCTACTGAGCATGCACAGTTTGTAACATAACACCTTCATTCAAATTAGATGCAATATATTTATATTATATTGCGTGGAAGAATGTGTCATGGGCACTTAACACATCCATCCAGTGAGTTCGTAAGTAAACCATATTACATGACACCTTCATACATTGTGAAAGTCTTATAAGAAGTGCATTTATCATTATGAATGATTGGGTTAAGGTAATTTAACACATAACACATTCTTCCACGTGAAAACATAGAATATTTAAAATTTGTGACTTAGCACCTTCATCCACTTGCCCCTTCAATTCTTTTTTATGTTAACGCTTAAATCCATTGCCTCTCACGCCGTCTTTTGAATATAAATTTGTTATACACACATAAAATATAAATGTACTAATACATTTAAAAATATAGTAGAAATAGTTGGTAATTCTATTTCATACTATAAAGAACTATAAACATTACGTTTCCCTTCAGGAGACGAGTTGACAGTTTTAATAAAAGTTTGACTTTATTTCTTATATAATCTGTTTAAATCCCTTTTTATTTCGGCACTTCGAAATCTGAGCTGTTGAATTTGACAACCCGAAACTCTTGGGTGTCTTTCCTCCGGCAACGCTGTCACTTGTTCACACATACCTTTACAATTTTCACGTCAAACTAGAGCCACTAGTGAAGCTTTACATCAAATGAATATATTTACGGAGATGCATCAAATTTCAAACAAGTGTTACATTTAATTTTAAAAAATCATTTGAATGGGGAATTAAATAAAGTTATGTTAAAAATAGTAGGTATAAATTAATTAATTTTAAACAATGAAATACATGCAATAAATTATTTCAAAATAAAAATTATTGCTAATAGTTCAGTAATAACTTTGAGAATCTTATCAAGAACTTACACCAAACAAAAATATTTTCTTTTAATTTTGGAATGGACTAATATTTAGATTATGTTCTATGGAATGATAGGGTACAAAGAAAAGTTATTTCGTTATTCCATACGGAAGCTATCACAATCGCTTAAAAGTGGCAATAAGAACATCTTTATTTGCTAATAAATATCAGTTCATGAAAAAATTTAATTTTGTCAATATGGTGGGTAGTTTGATAGATACATACAATAAGGTCCAAAAATAAGTTACTCCTTTTAATTTTTGAGGAGCTTGACATTTCTATTTTAAATTTTGAGGTAGCGTTCTTAGTTATATTTGCGCCCTTTTGAGTGAAAATTCAAAATTTATGTCAAGATTGTGCTCGGCTGCCATATTAGATTCATTTTTCAATGTCTGTCAGTGCGTATGATACCTTATATTATAGGCCTACTGTTCAGTAGTAACATACCAGGATTTCATGTCAATCAAATCGCGTTCACAATAACGTATGTAACTCTATACCATATTCTACTTTCTAAATACAATGTAAATAAAATAAATTTTGTATTGTTGCAGGTAAGAAAATCGTCTATCAGAAAACGAATGTTTTTTGCGACAGTAAGAAATTCAGGTTAGTGTTGAATAAAGTAATCAGAAAATAATAGTATATTATTCATCCAGTATGTAATGGGGGTTATTATTCACGAGGGTGAAATTTACGAGGTAGGCGTGTGTCGTCAATCGCCCTAGTGAATAATGGTCATTACATATGAGTAGATAACTATACTTCATCTATGATTGTTAAATAATAACAATTTTTGGTAGAAATATCGCCATAAAAATTATAACAAAATATGACGTTTCAAATCAAATAGCAATTCCATACTTAGACTGACATAATTTGAGAACCAGTGAATAATGAAATCATTGTTCATTGCAGTGTATAATGGATACCATTTTCCTTGAATAGAGGCATACATAATAGATACATTATTTAATAGCCATGGATGAATAAAATATTAATACCATAAACAGTACTAAAGTTTTGTATCTGATGTTATTTTTTCTTATCGCAAATCTAATTTGTAGTGTGAATTGACATTAGTGAAGAGGACAAAACAAAGTATAAATTAAAACGAAAAAAAATGTGAAAAATGATTCTAATTGCACTAGTGGGACTACTTGTTTCTTGGCCATAACAGACGGAATAAAAATGATATTGCAAATAAGTGTAGAGTGCGTAATCTAAGTGACAATAAATGTTCAAAGTGTTACCATAAATATTCCTTGGGAATATTGCGATTATCTGATATATAGGGTGTCACACTTAAAACTTCCGCGGCCATTTTCTTGAAAACTAAAAAAGATATGTGAATTCTGTAAAAGACATTCACTAGAATATATAAATGACTTCAGGTTTGGGTAAAAACGGTCTTTTTCCACATTGAGGTGTAGATGGTGTACATGAAAATGTACAGAGTGTTTTATTCAAAAATGAACAATGTAATTTCCGTTCAAACCGGAAGCTGAATTGAATTTGTCTCTTTACTGTTTAAATCTGTCTGATTTACTATAAAACACATTCCAAAGGACCTATTATCTAAAATTTATTTTGTTACTTAAAAAATTTAAATTTAAATTCAAATATCTCGAAAACCAGTGATTTTTCCAAAACTGTCCACATTATAAAATTTACTAATAATTCGATATCCTGTCACGTGCACCTCTTTTCAATATTCTTGAGATTGAATAGCTTCTTTGCATAGCAATGCCATCTATAGGTACCTCAATGTGGAGAAAGACTATTTTTGCCCAAACCTGAAGTTAATTGTATATTCTAGTGAATGCCTTTTACATAATTCAGGCTCTTTTAGCTACAGAGGAAATGGTCGCGGAAGTTTTAAGTGGGACACCCTGTATATAACGATAAGAGTTTGCTCAAGATCACCATGATTGTCATCGTTGGTACTATCAGGTGTCTGAACATATCTGAAAATGAAATAGACTGTACATCCAGTAGACCATTCTCAGTCTGAAAAACATACGAAACCTGACTTGTAATAAATTGTGTTAAGTTATAAGCAATGCATATTTTGTAAGAAAAAAACATACTACCCAAAAGGAAGACAAATAGATGGTAATCGTCAATGGGTATGGTCGGGTCAATGTTTAACAAAAATTGCATTAAGTCCATCACGCACGCTGCTGAACACATTCACCTTATTTACTTTTACTTTCTCCTGAATTCATGGTCACTGGTTCATTGTACACCTGCTTCACAGTGAAGAATCTACTTTATAGGTAATTCTCTATAATTGACAAAGACACCACTGTTTGAAGATTTTGCATTATTTTTCTTGTAACCGCTTGTAACAAATTTCTTCTAACCATGCGACATTATTTCAATTTGCTCTTCAGTAAGAATTTTTGGTTTTATGTCTCCTTTTGTCAACACCATATTACGTCAGATCGCACCCAGTAAAATACAGTCTTGACCTTTACACCCAAACCATCACTTCTGTTGACAGACGTTATTATTCTTTTACGATCCTGATCAGTATGTCTGTTATTGTATATTCTTTCCTCCATGGGTACTTACAATTATTGTTTTCTCATTTGAAATTGAAAAATTTGACAGCTAACAGTACTTGACATAACTTTGCTGGCCTGTCACGCATAAACTTTTGTTTTCAGGGATATGCTGATTAAATAGATTTATTACAATGCAGTTTGGGAGGACATCTACATATGTCCTGATGCTTTTTGAATTACAAATGACGCTTTCTGTCTTACAATTGACACTTTCTGAAGTATAATTTACCAATCTGAATTGCAGTTGACGCTTTTTGAAAAACATCTTACCTCTGCTGAAAAAGAATGATTGCTGCAGTTTTAAGTTAATTAGCTGTTCTTTCAAATATCTTCTAAATAGCTATTACTAACTAATGTGACTGTTATTTAAAATAATAAAAACTATGTTACGTTGTACCTGCCGTTATACCATTTTTTTTATAATAAATAACAAGGTTTCTAAAAAATAAAAATAGATGTATGTTAATTTACAATAAATTTTCATTTAATGATTTTTAACGTTTGGTACAAAACTTAGATTCAGGTTTCTTTTTAATCAAATCCCAAAAAATATCTCACAATGGTCATTTTAAATAAATATAGAATTCATTACATAAATCGGGACCTTTACAAATCATAATTTTTCAGAACTTGATAACTGTCTAAGCCTTAAATAACAAAATAAAAATTTTGAAAGGAGTCTAACATCAAGCTAGTAAAAAATTGATATTTAGAGGTGGTGAAAAACGGATATTGGTATTCTGAGGTCTGAGTGAATATTAAATTAGAAAAGGTCTAAATTTATAAAACTGTATCAAAGTATTAGTTAAAAAAAATAGAAAAGAAAAATATTAGAATAAATTGTTTTCTATGCCTCCCTTAAATTTCAAGGATTTTTTCAACTTTTTCAATACGAAATATTCTATAAACGTAAATAAATACCCACTTAAGAAACGTTTCATAGTGTCCCAATGCATAACCTCTTTCCATACGGACTTGAATTTCAACACATTTACTAGATAATTGCCAGATAAGAAAAGTGGTTATCTTTCCGTAACATTTGAGAGATATGACAATATATTATATTTTTAATTTTTTTCAAAACAAATTCATTTCATCAATTTTAAAATTTTGCTGCAGATTGGTTCTAGGCGAAAATTATATATTTATTTACTTAATTATCCGAAAAAATAAAATACATAAATTAATAGCAACAATCGAAGACTCAAAAGTGAGACAACCTGTATATATTGTGTACATTTGTAGGCTGATAATTTATTAGGTAAATTTTTGTATTTTATTTAGCTCTTTCCACTTAGTAAAGATAACGTTTTGTTAAAATCATTGAAGTTTGAAAAACTCACCATGAAAGTGTATTAATTCGAAAACTTAGTTTCACAAAATATATTATATAAAAACTTTCTAATAGTTTTTAGGTTCAGAAAGTAAGGTAGTATCTACAAACTTATTAAATTTTTGAAGGGTGGCAAAGTGGTAATCTCGAAAATTGCAATTTAAGGAAAGCCAGGTGTTGCAGACTGAATTAACGCAAGTAATTGCTAATATACTTGGGTGAGATTTACTGTTCTCCCTATTAAACATTAGTTCGACACGGAGCGCTAGACGTTAAGCGCATGTTTCTCTGCATACTTGATTGAACTTCTTTCATTTAAAATTTCAATTAAAGTTTTAACTCAACTTTTTCTTAATCTCTCAATTTATTAATCTATTTTATTCAATAATTTTAAACACCTTAACGGATTTGTGATCGTTAAGGCGTTAAACGAAAAACAAATGAACCACATTTTAGATTAAATTTATTATATTAAGGTTTTTGCCTTGACTAGTAAAATAAAGAGTTTTTATTAAAAATAGTGTGATGTTTTTTCTTGCTGGTTTAGTTACGAAGTACGGTCTCGAGCATCTATTCCGATTTTCAAGTGCAGGAACACCAGTTTATTCTATCAGCCGTACTGATTGATTGATTTTATTAGTATTTTTAGCTGATCAGAATCACATAATACATGTCAAGATAAAAGAAGAAAAATATACATATACATGTAAAACATAACAAGTACGACATAATTACATCACAGAAGTCAAAACAGTATATAGTCCACAATTATTACTAAAAGGTTTGAAATAAATTGTTTCAAAAAATAATTGTCTGTATACAAGTTAAATATATTAAAGGTTAATTTAAAAATATAAAGTAACAAGTTGGCAGTTATATATGTTTAAAAATTTAAATAATTGAAACATGATATAAAGTATTAAAAACGAAGAATATTCATCAATGCTGTAAGAAGTGCCATTAATCAACATACTCTTGATCTTATATTTAAATGCATTATAATTATTTATTTTCTTCATATCAGATGGCAAGGAGTTATATAATTTGATACGAGTATAATAGTATTTTTTTCTAGTAATATAGTGTATGGTTTCTTGTAATATAGTTTTTTTTCTTTTGTTGAAAATGGCTTTTGGAATGAATCCATACAGCCAGTCACACTTTTTATAAGTAATAATAAATACTCCTAACCTAAGCTAGCATAAACTGTATATCTGTAACATAGTTGTGTTGCGAAGAGATAAATTCTGAAAAAGTTGTGGATCTTTTTTGTAAAACATAAACTTTTATTAACGAAGTGTCATCTGCATAAATGGTGACTGAGCCGCTTTTTATGTAGTCTGGCATATCATTTACATAGAGTAAAAAAAGTAGTGGCCCTAGTACCAACCCTTGAGGTACTCCCGTTGGAACTGTATATTCGCTAGAATAGTGGGAACCAACCTTTATTTTACGTTCCGCTAAGAAAAAATAAATCCACTGCAAGATATTTCCACGAATGCTGAGATTGTAAAGTTTGACCAGAACATCGGCATCCACCATGTCAATAGCCTTAGAGAGGTCGCATTAGATCACTACTACATATCTACCTTTGTCTAGGTTGGTAAAGATACTGGATATTAGGTGGAAGCAAGCAGTTTCCTCCGATTTACCGCCTCTGAATCCATGTTGAAACGGAGTCATCATATTATGTCCGGCCAAAAATTCATAAAGTTGGTCGTAACTTTTGACAGCGAGCTAACTAGTGTTATGAGTCTATAGTTATCAACATCTAAAGGATCTCCAGTTTTTAATATAGGTACGACATGTGATATTTTTAATATGTTAGGGAAAGTACCATTTTCAATTGAATGGTTAATTAAATATAATAGGGGAGCGTGTAACCAAATAGTTAATTTGTTTAAGATCCTGAAGCTAAGGTTGTCGTTTCCAGAAGAATTTTTGTTTATAAGGTTATTGTTATATTTATAAGTTGCAATTCTGTAACTGGTGTAAAAAGAAATATACTAGGGTTTGTGCTAGAGACTGTACATGGAAAGAATAAATTTTCTCCAAAATGCATATTTTGTCTATTTTTTCCAACAGTAACAAGATGTGAACCAAAAATGTCTACTATTTGGTTTGTTTCTGTAACTATTTTATCGTCGTGAGATAGTTTTGTATGTTTAAATTTTTGGTTACATCTACCCAGCTTATTATTTATTATTTTCCATATTTCTTTAGTTTTATTAGACGAGTGCTCATTTTAGTTTCGTAGTAGCTAATCTTAGCATCTTGTATAGCTTTGTTGTATATTAGTTTCTTGTTGTTATATAATGCTTTCGTATCAGGATAATCTAAGTTATTGCTTAACCAATAGAGATTCTTCAGCTCAATTCCTTGCTGAGTAACATCAAGTGTTAGCCAGGCTTTAAATTCGCTACCTATGTTACTTTTTATATTAGATGATTTTATTGGACAGAAAACGTCGAGATACCAATTTATACAATCAATAAAATTAACAAAAGCGTTATTTACATCATAATCAGATATACATTCCCAATTTTCCAACCGTAAGCTATTTATTAAGTTTTGCATATTGTTTTCAACAAAGTTTCGTGTTTTTATAGTGATATTCTTGCTATTGTTACACTTTTTATGTGTTGCTGCAAGATTCCATAAACTAAATATATGGGCTAAGTGGTCAGCTATATTAGAGTTTGTTAACCTACAAATATATTGGGAATAGGGTATATTTGAGACTAAGTAATCTATTGTACTAGCGGTGGTTTGGCCGTTGGAATTTGTAAATATTCTGGTATTTAGATTTGTTGTTACCTTTAATTCAAAGGACTGAAATATATCAAAAAGAATGTTTCCATCCCTAGAGTTCTTCTTGAGTCTATGTTCATATCACCACACACTATTACAAAATCTGCCTTTGTGATGGCTACATTCAAGGATAGAGTCAAATTTGTAAAAAACATATCTTTATCGCCAGTTGGAGGGCGATATACCGGGTGTAACAGGATCATAATACACCCCTTTTATCCTTTAGTTTTAAAGATAATTTATTGAAATTTGGGACATCCAATATACATAACTACCGGCACTTTATGACATACAAGTGATTTTTTTTCACTTCCGGTTTCGCCGGAAGTGACACAAACTTCCGATTTTTAAATGGAACACTCTGTATGTTATTGCATTTTTTGAATTCTGCATAATTTTCTAAATCCAACGGTACCAAATAAGTGACATTTCAAGCCTCAATATTTTTTATAATATAATTTTTAGTTTTCCATTTAAGTGTGCCATGACGGTTCTGATTTATTCTAAATGTGTTAGTATTTTTTTCCGTTTGGGTGTCCATGGTGGCATAAGTTTTATTCAGGTTTAGTGTCTTTAATATGTCCTTGTAGTGTGTTATAATTTCCACCTTGTTACTTAATTCCTGTTTTAAAGCTGCTATTTTTAGTTTAAGATTTTCACTCTCCTCCGTAAGCTGCTGATTTTTTGTTCAGTTTCAGCCAGTTCATTTCATAAATGATTGTTATTACTGATTATATGGTCTTTATTACTTCTTAAATGGTCCTCTCTCGTTATGCAAACATAACTATTTTTTGCTGACGCATGTACAGATACATTTTTGACCTTATTCTTCTCACCAGGTTTTCTCTGGCTTGTCTCGTAGGTTTCTGTTGTTGATATCTAGTAATTATGTTTTTGCTCATCTTGAAATTTCTTTGCACAAAACAGAAATTAGAAGTTTATATCTATTTGTTTATTTATTTCTTATACCTATTTGTTTATTTATTTATTTTATTAACTTTGCATTTGGACTAAGTTCGATGCATGTTGTATGAAAGCGGGTCCTGTATGAGGACAAATTTGTAAAAAAAATTTTGTTTATATATAAAATGTTCAATTGAGATTGTATATAAAATTATACATAAAAACTTCACTAGATAAAACATATAGTTTTTATCATCATTGTTTATAATAAAATTGACTAATTTTTTCCTTTCATCTTTGGTTAAGTTTACAATTTATTTTATATCACGACTTTTTGGGTACAGTCTTAGCATCAGTTTTATATAAAATTTATATATTTATTCAAAAATTGTCCCACAGAATTGCTTAATAATGACTCACTCACTCACTCGCTCTACTGAAGATTCATACGTAAAATGATAGAAGCTTGGCAGCTACAGTGAAGAAAAGGTATGTCCAGAAATTTGTTTTTATGGTTGTTGGTTTCGTAGAAATGGACAACTTACCAGCCCAAAATGATTCTTGGTGTACAATCAGATTTGTTACTTATATTTATGAAAAAACTCAAAATTTCAACTTTACTCAATTTTTATTTAAGACGTTTCTCTCTAGATAAAAAAATAAAATATAGCAAAAGTATTAACAGATATAAGAAGAATACAACAATGAACCAAGCAAGAGTGTGTGATAATGCAAGCACGATGTTCAGCTGTATTAGGTAAAGCTAAGTTATTGAAGCACTATTATTAGAGTTTTATAAGCAGGCAATATATAAACGTTTACCACATGTATTTATAGAAGCTTGTGATACTACGGATTAGGTGACTGGTATTTATAGTAAGTGGTCAATGACTCTATAGTCACTAGGGCTGAAGGCGGTACTACGGCAAGTGGTCGATGCAACAATGTCCAGGTGCAAGTGATTGTGGTGTATAAGCGCGACATTACAGCAGTATATTATTTCAGGGACAGGTTGATGATGCTTTCTAATCGACATCATGATATATCTTTAGATTGGTCCTTGACCCCTTATGTCCCGTATTAGGGTTAGTTTTAAATGCAAAAATCTCACTCGAATTTCTCTCTTAACTATGACACTGAGTGGATTCTATTTTTGAACGATAATACTAGAATCCTATCAGTTTATAGTATATTAAACATTAAATAATGGCAACTGAAAGTTCCCGAAGGACGTCCTAACTATATAGCACATTTTTTATCTTTAATTCGTTAATTTGCCATAAAATATAGCTAATTTGACCGAGCTTGAGATATTCGTGAATATTCGAATATATACGAGGTTAATAGTTGGTAGTTAGTTATATCTTCAACTTTTAAGTAATCACATCGGTCCTGCAAAATCACGAAATGTCATTTTATATAATATGCAATATTGTCAGGCGTCGTATACAAAATAAGGCTACCTATCAACTATAATAAATAATACAGTACATTTAAAGATTATTATTCGTTATAATACAGTGCTATTATCATCGACACATTTTTCTTTTTTTACGCATTTTTTTAACATTGGCCTATTTCCGCTATCAGGGCCAATCACGTCTTCCCCTTTTTTACTTGCCTAATATCTAATAGACAAGGGATCAGCTGCTGTACATCCTCTCTAATGGATGGTATATCACCTACACAACCCTCGCCTAGGATTACATAGTTTCTCCGTATACGTTGATAAAAGGATTAGTCAGAGGTTGATTTCCGGAAAAAATCTTTGTTTTTATCGAAAAAAATGTCCCACACCCAATAAAATATAAATCTGAAAAATAAAACTTACTTAATTGTCAAATATTTTAGATGATTAAGAGTTGAAGCTTTGGAAGACTCTCTGATTCCGTTCTCAAAATTAGATGAAAATAAAAGATTGTCTTTTGTAGTAATATCAAACATGATAGTTTTCTGTTTATGTATTTCCATAGACACGTGAAAGCTATATTACGATATATTGATATTTTGTCTATTTACTCGTCTCTAAGGATTGATAACCAATTTGTACAAAAATCTACAAATTGGATACTTACACATTTATCACAGTTCAACAAAATAATGGCGGAATCTTTTAGAGTTCTTTTTGTATTATCACTTTCTTTTTCCAAAACTTTAACAAAATCCCACTGAATAATGTGGTTGCTATTCCACGCACGTTAACATATTTTTGATTTTTGAAATTGTCCCTTTCTAGCATAAACTTTGTGTTCAGCGAGCCGCACATTAAAAGGTTTAGATGATTCAAGGACATAAAATTTACCACACTCACATGGAATACTATAAATACTATTTTTTGAGTTTTGCACGTCATTACCAGTTCAGTCTTCGAAAATATAGATCTATCTCAATGTGTTACTGGTCTTAAACACCGTTCGCACAGAAAACTTATTTCCAATTCTATGTAAGGTCAGATAAAATACGTATATACAGAATAACTGCTGTGGAATGAAACTCAGGTCGTTGTATTTGTGGTATGTTTACTCTACTTTTAATATTTGAAAGCTCCCTATCGATAAAACTCTGGGGTATTGGTTATTTTTTAAAACAGTTTTAAGAAATTTCTTCATTTGATGATACTATTCTGGCTCTATTATACAGTAACTCTACAACACCTTTTTTAATGCCAGTATGTTGATTAGAATTGAAATTTAAATATCTCTTGGTGTGAGTGATTTTTCTATAAACTTGGGTCTCATACGTGTTGTATATTTTTTTAATTAATCACCCATAGTAAACTTAATTGAAGTTTTTTTACTGTTAATATGATTAAAAAAATTAATCAAATATTCAGTGCTCTAAGGACAAATTGAAAAATCATCATAGACATATATCCATCATACAATTGGTTTATAAGTTCAGTTATAAATATTGTTTTTCAAAATATTCCATAAAAATATTTCGTAAAAAGGGAGACAATGAAGAACCCATCAACAAGATTTCGGCAAAAGTTTTGGAAAAGAAAGCAATAATAGAAGAAGAAAACTAAAAGAATCCGGGATTACTTTGTTAAACGGTGGTAAATGCGTATCCAGTTACTCTGTAGATGTTTGTATGAACTGGTTGTCAATCCTTAAGTCTGGTTTAGACACTCAAGCAATTTACACAAGTCGGTTTGCACAAGTAACTTTGTGCAAAATGCTTGACTAACAAGGTAGGTTTAGACACTTAAGTAATTTGCGCAAATTGGCTTGTGTAAAGTCACTTCTACAAGTAAATTAGCATCAGCATCAATCTCTTTCATTTTTTCCTCCAGAATATCATATGCTTAAGATTTTGCATTACAATCACTGTACTCTTTGCACTTCATTTTCCAAATACATGGAAATGTTTTGTAAAGTTCTCAGTTCTACAATTAACTAAAAACTCTCTTTGTTGACATTATGTCAAATGAAATAAAAACAAAGCCTGTATTAGAATTTAACACGTTATGTAACAAGAATACAAACAAAACTACCAGATGTTTTTAAAAACTAGTAATATATAAGCACTTAGTTTGACCTTGTTTACACATTCAGTTACTTGCACAAACCTCAGTTATTTTTCAAGCAGGGACAGATTTTGTACAAGCCCAACATTTCTACTTGCGCAAATAGAACATTTTCATTTAGATGTAACAATTTACTTGCAGAAGTGCTGCATAAACTGATTTACGCAAATTACTTGAGGGTCTAAACCCACCGTTTTTTTTCCGATTTATTTTTCTGTTGCCAAACTTTTTCCATCATTTTCAGATTTTCAGTATTCTTCGTGATGTTAAGTATCATAGCTTTTGCTCCCAATGATAACTGCTGAAGCATATTTCAATAGATGGTGTCTCGTTTTCTAATCCTAATATGTAATGATCAACGTTGATCATATTTTATTATAGTACAAATTAGTTTTTTACCTAGCAAAATAGCAATTGTTTCAGGAACCAAAGAAACAAAATTGATAAGTCAAGAAATATACAAGTTTCAACAACAAGTATACGACAGGCAAACTAAAGAAATTATATATATATATATATATGTATATATATATATATATATATATATATATATATATATATATATATATAAAAGAGAATTTCATATTCAGTAGAGCATGTCATGTTAGTGAAACACAAAAACAGCCTAGATAATAGAAGTTGTACAAAATTTTCATCATTTATATTTTCAAGTAAGCAAGAATCATGGAAGCATGAAAAATGGATTTATAGGTTTATTGTCCATATTTTTTAGTATCCAATTTTTAGACACAGAATATTTTGTTTTTCAGTTTTCACATATTAAGCTTTAATCATAAAATACACCGTGTAATATGCTTAGAGATTGGCTCTATTTATTTCGGTAAAGGATAAGAAAATGTAACGATTTCAAATTTTCTTTTTTAAAATTATGCTTGAACATAAATCTGATTAAGGCAACTTCAAATATGAAAATTGTACACATTGTAGTGGTAGATTTGAATTTAAAGTAATTGATACATTACTACTTAGATGTAATCATAACTTAAGCGTTATTTAGGTATATAAAATAAAAATTTCGAATCAAATGTGACCTATTGCGTGCATAATCGTCTCAATTTACCACAAATTTCTTTCTTTAACGATTCTGAAAATAAGCACAATTTTATTTTTCTTATGCATAATATCAACCTTAAAGAAACTATTTTCAACTGTTAAACTATAGTCTATTGTTTTTTACTTCCTTTAGACATATTTTTTTTTAAGTTCCTGATCGAAAAATGTTTTAGATGTTTATGAGAATGTATGTTAAATTCAATAAAATTTTTTACAAAAATCGTTCGGAAGTGACAAATTACACTGGTCTGCAACGAAATCCTCCTTTAAAAAATTATGCTATAAGTATGAAGATTTTAATGCTCTGAATCTATTCCCGTTGGCCGATTTTTTCTATCACATCTAGATTTTTTTATATGAATTTTTTTTTTAAATTTCATAAATTTTGTTTTTTTTTTAAATTTTTTTTTGTCAACATCAAGAACAGTATACATACATACAAAATAAGTTTTAGCGAGTTGTAAGAGAAATAAAGAAAGTATTGACAGTGATTTTTATGGTAGTAGATATGCACATGCGCAGTATTCGCTGTGACTTTACTTTCTTTCTCTTACAACTCGCTAAAACTTATTTTGTATGTATGTATACTGTTCTTGATGTTGACAAAAAAAAAAATTTTTAAAAAAAAACAAAATTTATGAAATTTAAAAAAAAAATTCATATAAAAAAAATCTAGACGTGATAGAAAAAATCGGCCAACGGGAATAGATTCAGAGCATTAAAATCTTCATACTTATAGCATAATTTTTTAAAGGAGGATTTCGTTGCAGACCAGTGTTATAGTTTCTCTGTTATGAACTATTACTTAAATTTTTGGGAAAAACCTTTTTACTAATTTGACAAGATTTTTTTTTCAAACAAGTAAAACATTTTTACAATGCATATTCAGAACTGAAAAAAAGAGATTTAAAGCTATACATTTCAAATGTAAAGAGATAACATAAAGACTGGTATTGCAAATCACAAGATAACAAGTTGTTCGGCGATTGAAAATAGTAACCTCCAGTAGTTACTATAAAATCGCTACTTAGATACTTTTACATATACTTAAAATATAAAAACTAATGTTAGAATTGAAAATAATGAGAGGAAAATTAAAACTTTGGGTAAAAGAAGTTGATAAACTTAGAAAGAAACCGCTGCCAATTACTTGGGGATCAAAAATTCCTCACCGTAGTAAAACTCAACGTGTGGTGGAGTTTGTAATAAAAGTAATTTTTGACGGTTCAAAAAGTCCCATTGGTGGAATGTCACTAGTATTTTTTTAGACATTTCAAATTTTAAGAAGTGTAAATCATAATCAAATTTTATGATGTTGCCAAAATGTTTACAAAATTTTAATTTATATCTAGCTTTATTTAAACATTTGAACACCATGTTATAATTAGTTTGTATAACAGATCTGATTTATAATCTTTCATCACGAATACATTTGTTTGTAAAGTTAGAAATACAAAAGTTGGGGCCCGGTAGACTCCGTTCCAATAATTCCTCAGTCGTCGTCGAATTTATCTCATATCTAAAAAAATCCCCCTTGTTCCAAAATAAGGAAAGTTAAAGACCCTTAATTGATTTGTGTATGGAATATAGAGAGGAACAAAATATTTTACGATACCATTTAAAAATAGCAAGATCACAGAACTGTGACGGAAAAAATCAGGGGCAATAAATTACTCATAAATAGACAACCATACAAGGCAAGAATACTCAAAAGCATAGAAAAGAAAATTAACTTATGAGTCCAGTAACAATGAGAGTAGTAATGAGAAAGATAAAGAACAAACAAAGACAGAAATAGAAGAAAACAAAGGAGAAGAGAGACTTACAAGTAAATAAATACGTGAACCAACTCACAGCGAAAGAGGTACCTACCAAGGGATGGGAGTATGTAAAGGTTGGTATAGGATGTAAATAGTGGATAGGAGCGTGTGTCTGTCGTTATTCGTGGCGTATTAGTGTTAATCAACGGCTCAGCGAAGGATGTTCATGTTTCAAGAATTTCATATTAGGACAGTATTTTAAATGTGTAATACTTTGAGATCCAATTTAATAAAAACAAAACAGGTAAATTGTGAGCAAAATTAAAAAAAAAATTATTTTCAGTATTCAGTGTGAGTGTAATAAACATTATGTGGAGAGTCATCCAGACCTCTCAGTGTAAGGTTAGGTGAACATAAAAGTAATATTAGAAAGGGTGAAATTGAAAAATCCAAAATTTGCGAACATGTTTGAAAATGGACATAGCATAAACTGGGATTCGGTAAAAATTTTAATGAAAGAAGCGTATAAAAAAAAAAGAAAAATTAAGGAATCGATAATAATATTATTGAATGAAGAAAAATGTTTATAGCATTGCTCTGTAGATTTTGGTACAACGTGGTTATCGATGTTAAAAGAAGAATTGTACAAAATTAATATTGCATAATTTTTAATTATCAACAGTTCTATGTAAGTATCTATGGATATTACATAAACAAATAATATATGTGTTATGTTTTACGCTTGACATATTCTAAAAAAGAAATAAATAACTTTGAAAAAGGAAACAGATTCGTTTTCTGAAACGTTAGAGAATTATATTGTTATGTTTGTATCTCATATTAGTTGTTAAAAAACACCTTCTGAATAATCTTTTGACGTCACACGCGCAGAGGTTTATTTTTGCAGTAACAAATTGGGTAACTAACTATATTTTTTAGATAACGAATAATTATTCATGTGTTAGCAAGTCCCAAAAAAGAGAGAGAAATAGGTAATAGTCTTTGACCTTGTCTCGTTTATTATAATCTTCTATTTGTCGTAATATTTCGTAAGTATGTCGAGGTGATAACGTAATTTAGTTGTCGCAGGTCGTGCGTAAATAGTCGCATCGTCAGCGTACATAATAGTATGCGTCAGGGAATGGGTAGGAATGTCGGCTCTGTATAGATTGAATAACGTGGGTGAGAGTACCGTACCTTGCGGTACGCCCGCCCTTATGTCATATATATTAGAAGTTGCGTAATTTACTTTAACGCAGAATTCTCTATCAGACAAATATGATTTTATGAAAGTTACATAATAGTCGGGTAATTTATGTGTCTTGGAGTTTATCGAGGAGACCGGTGTTATGTCCTCTCCTGAAACCGAATTGGATATTTGATATCAGGCCCTTTTTTGTTGAGGTTGAATAGCACGATTTCCAAAATGCTTATTGTGTGTGTGTGTAATGTGTCACTTTGGCACCCTTCAGTACAGTAACGGTACTTTGAACTTTTTATTTCGGTACGGCCTCGAGCGCCAGTTCCTGTTTTAAAGTGTAGGAACACCATTTTATTCTATCTGCGGTATGATAGAAACTAGGGTAACTCAGTGAAGAATTTGTGCGTGGTTGTCGGTTGCGTAGCAATGGACAACTTCACCTGATTTGCCGAAAATGATTCTCGGTGTACATATTTACTTACTACCTTTGCACTAAATAAAAAGCAGACTTTCAATTTCACTTACTCTATTTATTTAAAACTGCTTCGCAGAAGAATAAAAAAAGATATGTATATAAAAGGTGTTTCAATAAGAGTGCAAGTCTTGAATTGCGCGCCAGTTTGGCTGTCATGATGTCACAACAGTTACGTTAAAATACAACGTAAATATTAACCTATATTACAAGTAAGCAACCAATGAACCAAGCAAGAGGTTATGAAAATGCAAGAACGGTGATCGGTTATATCAAGTATAGCTATGTTATGGAACGGTATTACTATCAAATGTTTACTACAAGTATCTACAAAAGCAAGCAAGCGGTGAATCAAAATAAAGCAAGGGTACAGCAACTGCTACTACTGGTAGCTACAACAAGCGATTAATGGGGCGGTATTACGGTAACCGGTCGGTGCAGCAATATATTTAGTGATAAGTGATAAGTGGTTACGGAGTACTAGTAAGACACAGTGCAGGAGCTCAGTCTAGGAACAGGCGGTATATGTGACTGCCTTATCACCAGTGTGCTATATTTTTAGATTAGCTCCTAATGTCCGTTATTAGGGTTTATTGACTACGTGTGTCAGACGGAACGGCTAATACATTGCACTTGGTGAGATTCTATCCACATACGAGATCGTAAAACCTCACTTATGATGTTTCGTGTTTACCTAGTAAGATCTTATCCACAGACGAGGTCTGTGGCAGTGAAACTATGACTGAGACGGACCTCTATCCATATACGAGTTCTATCTTTACGGCGGCTACAACAAATAATGACAACCAAATATTCTCGTTGCTCTTCTAATTCTATAGCTCTGTAGTTTAGGTTACTAACTCGTATTTTAATATGAATTGTGTCTTAAACTGACTAGACCAGAGATATGCGTGGATGCATGAACGTTAACACTCGGTAATTATTTGTGTTTTAGTGCGATAAGTTATCACATCATCTTCAAGCTTATCTTCTTTACAATTTAAATTCAGTGAGCACGGCTGACGGATGGATCGTTTAATACATGACTTTTGGGGCACGGCGTGCGATTCTATCCAGATACGAGGCCTTAAAATCTCACTTATGCCACTTCGCGTTTACCTAGTGAAGTCCTATCCACAGACGAGGTCTTAGAACCTTATTGGTAATTAAACTATGACTGATACGGAACTCTATCCACATAGGAGGCCTTAGAGTTCTACCTTTACGTCAGCTATAACAAATAATGACAACCGCGTATTCCCGATGCTAGCGGTTAAATAGATAACTCTACTTTCAATGAAACGCGAATTTTCCCAAATATCTCTGGTTTATTCGGACAACAGGCACTTCGAACAAAATAATACAGCAGTAGATTCTGATGCAAATGGTAAATTCGGACACAAACGGTAAATGACGGAAATGCAAATAAAAACAGTAAAACGGTCAAAGTAATTCTTACCACTATCGGATTGCGGAAATTACTGGGGATCGGAAGTTGAGTGCTGTTAACTGGAACGCTCACTGGAGAATAAGTGATTCTTTTAAGCCGTGTGCACGGTTTTGTTTTCACCGGATGACGCGAAAAGTCACGTGACTCCCTGCGCAAGGACGGAATTGCGGTTGATGTGGAGAGGCAAAATTCTTTAAGCAAGCATAGCGAAACACGTTTAAGCAAATTATGATTTACTATAAAATAACGTTTTCAAATATACTGAAGGGGGAAATTGATTTCTCACAATTTTAAAACTATATTTCCGAAAAGAAATAATTTGAAACGGCTATGTACTAATATTTAAAATATATAAATGAATAACGTATTCGGTAAATTATTAAACAGATAGAAACATTTACCATGTATAAATGATTTCAACTTGCTTTGAAATCAAACTAAATTAAATTAAACTACTTTCCTCTTACTTGATTGAGTACAAACACAATAATATATTTATCATTAGGATAATACAGCAGACTAAGATTACGCTGAAAAGAAATCGGTTTGAAACAATTATATTAGAGAAATAATTGTTATTTCACCTACTGGACTTGTAAAATTAATTTAGCTTTGGATAACATAAGTTATCGTATACTAGGTGTACCAAAGTGCACTAACAACCCACTTAGGTCTGATTACAATAGAAAACTATTGACGGAAAAATCACTTCGTTACAAGGCACTATATCTGCAGTTTTCTACGCTGTTGGGAAGTGCTGCAGTCGTATCTACGCGTTAGTAATGTATGTTAATTGTACAATTATTAAAGTGGCGATACGACTGCAGTATTTCCCAACAGCGTGGAAAACTACAGTTATAGTTCCTTAGTGCTGACAAACACAATGTCGCCATCTAGATGCTCTCGAATTCTTGATGTTCTGATGTGTTGGAACAATTATTTTTCGTCTTTGGGCTGCCGTTTGCATACCATCTTTTGGTTTAAGATGGAACAGACTGCTCTAAACTGTATATATGCTGTGACTACAGAAAGCTTAAAAAAATTCATTACCTTAATAGAATTACTTTTAGTAATTAGAAGAACAGTTATACAAATTATACCACACTGTTGCTTTATGGAAGAATCTATTAAAATTTGAAATTATTAATCATTATGGTACCACAACGATAAATACCGACACCAAGTGAGTCGTACTTGAATTAATTGTAAAAATTAGCGAGAACCGTAAACGTGGAGAATGGTGGTGTATCGTGTCGAACTTTTTCATTATTTGAGTATATAGAGGCGGTGATAGCTAAGGCATAGGGAGCTACTCGCAGAGAAAGTTAAGATTTGAAAGAAGAGTTTCCCAAATTGAGTTCCAAGAAAACCTGCATTATACGTTGGAAAGGAAGTAGACAGGGTTAAGAAACCTATAGCCTGTTTTATGTATGATGGTAAGGAGGTGAAAATAACGTTTACTACGTCTTGAGGATAGCAGGGAAAGGTAAAACATTTAGCCCGTCTGGAGTGCAGAAGAAACGGATTAGACAAAGTATACTATGTCTTGTGGATGGCAAAATATTGACCTCGAAATCATGGATCGTTTTGTATAACATCATAAGAACAATGCAGATAAAAAAACGGGTTTGATGCTGAGGAGTCTGAAATAATTGATTTTTATGAAATTTTACGATGTAAACTTTCGACCCTGTGGTTGTCCTTGCGTAAGGCCTATCCAGTTTCACAGACCATGGTTGATTATTTATATATGAATTTTAAGCTATGTAAACTTTGGGAGGCCGTGTATAGTTTTGTCAACTTTTAAAGATGTTTTGATAAACCCCGTGTGGTATTTTATTAAGTGAATATTTTTATAAATTAATTAACTACGTTTTCCTTCCAAAACTGTAAGAAAAACATATTTCATTCGTATGAAATACTTTAATTTATAATTTAATATTATGACATTTCGAAAATAATTTAGTTATATGAAAAATATAGGAGGAAGCAATCCTTGACTGGTGTGCTTTAGTCTTTGAACACAAATAACATAAAATAAATTATAAATAATCAAACAAATCTGTGGTACTAAGCCAAAAGGTAATAAGTTGACTTATCCCCAAAAGTATTTTTTTTTATTTTAAAACTCCCAAGCGTGATGTAGATATCCGAGCAAAAGGGGCTAAATTTACACACACGTAAACTATTTTATTATGGACACCTTTTAAAAGTTATAAGTATACATATCCCTAAAAATATTCTAAATTTGTATATATGTGAAAAATGGTTAGCTAATATAAGGGGATATGTTTATAGTCGGGGAGCTGGCGACCAAAATGCGCAAGAGTTTTCTCAAAGCTAATTTTTTGAGATTAGGTTACTTTTTAGTGATGGAAACTAACTGTAGAGTCAGCACTTCCGGTACCGAGTCATCTGGCGCTGGGACGCTCGCAAAGGTGTAATATTAATTAACGTCTCTAAACTGTTTTCTCAAAGCTCAAAATTTATAGAGAACGAGCAAATATGAAATAAAACAAGAATCCAACAGTCAGACAGCATAATATAGAGACACGTGGCGTCAGCGCTACTTCATACCTGTCAAAAAAATGACGTGTGTCAAAGTGATTTCTCAAAGCTGAAATTCTCCGAAACATTAATTAAAACTATAAAGTTAATAAAGGAGACAGTCAGACTCATTTATGATAGGACCACGTCAGTCAGCAGTCGATAGATGTGAGAACGGTAACTGTGCGCATTAGTACGCCTTTTCTCAATACATATCGTTTATTTATAACTCAATGGAATGTGGGTTACCAGGGCCGGCCCGATGGGCAGGTGAGCCAGGCGGTCGCCTGGGGCGCTGAATCTTGGGGCCGCTGACTTGCCGCAAGTCGGTTGTAGTTTCTGAATAATTAAATTTAAATTTTAATCCAAAGCATGCACTCCAAATAAGTCCGCACCTGCTAGCCTATCGGTAAGCGTGCTGTATGATAACAAAAAATCAAAGTAATACCGGCCGGCGGAGTACAAAGTGTTGGCGTGGCCATGATGTTTACGTTTTATTGTTTTTATATAGAGCGCCGACTGCCGGTCTTCTTTGACCGAGTTCTGAATTTTCTGTATTTAATTTTATTATTTGTTCTCTAACTAAAAACAAAGAATAAACTACTCTTTGCTAAAGAAGCGAATTGTTGAAATCAGTCTATTATATTAATATTATTACTATAACAGTATAGTACGGTACGCGTTTAAGTTTCCAGTTCTTCAGTTAGCATATTAATATATGTATAATAGATATAACATATCGTGTCATCTTTTGTTGCAGCTTGCCAGCTTGTACTAGCTTTCTTCGGACTTTGTATATTAGTTATTAAAAACTAAATTTGCGTTGTGTATTGTGTTTGTTGACGTTATAATATTGACATAATTCAAAAAATAATAATGTCTTCGAAATGGTCTGGGGCGCAAAATCGTAAAAGAAAAATGGTAGCTCTGAAAGAAGCTGAAAAAAGTTCACCTTTTATGTTAAAGTTTGTAAAAATTTCGACGTTTTCGTTCTCGAATGAACCACAAATAAATTTTAGTGAAAGCGAAAGTGAAGTCAGTGAAGTGTTTGAAGAATTTAAGGGCGGTGAAGAATGTGTAATGGTGCAGGTGCTTAAAGACGACAATGAGAACGTTGGTTGTGCTCAATATCCTAAAATTGAAGCTGAAATCGAAACTGAAACTACGAAAAATAATGATAAAATAACCAAAGGAAATGAAAATGATAATACACCGATGTTATGACTATTCAGATATAGGAAATTGGCCAAGATTTTTAACTGTTTCAGCTCGAGATGAAATAGTTATACATGGCCCAGAAAAACATGAAGGTCCTAATTCACGATTTCCCAGGGATGCTAATCCAAATAATTCAAAAAAATCAAAGGTAGGCACTTTTCTCTTTTTCATTGTCATCGTATTTTATCTAATGGAGAAATGAGTTACAGAAGTTGGCTTCAATATTCAAATTCCAAAAACTGTGTTTATTGTTTTTGCTGCCGACTTTTTGATAATGGTTAGCAGTTGATCGATGGCCGATATAATTTCAGTTGGTACGAAGACGATCAGCTACCTAATTTCATTTCTGACGTTTTGATTCAACCGAATGATACACCTGCAAGTAATTTTTGCCAGTCGACTCGCAAATGTGATTCAAAACCTTACTTATTAATGTAATGTATTGCTTAACGCCGAATTTTTGATTTGTACACAGATTCGGAATCAACCACCACTGATGACGCCGAAGAATATGGTGCAATCGCGTTTTATTCTGATGAAGATAGTGGCGAAGAACACGACGACGGCAATGATTCTGACGATTAGATGTTTTTTTTTTTTCAATGAATCTATGATTCTTTTTTTTTCTGTTATAAAATAATTAAAACTATTTTTTCCTGTATAAAATAACTGATATCTATATAATAACTGATATATAACAATTACAATTATTAAGAAACAATTAAAATTATTTTTTTTATATAAAATAAATGATATGTATTGAGAAAAGGCGTACTAATGCGCGCAGTTACCGTTCTCACATCTATCGACTGCTGACTGACGTGGTCCTATCATAAATGAGTCTGACTGTCTCCTTTATTAACTTTATAGTTTTAATTAATGTTTTGGAGAATTTCAGCTTTGAGAAATCACTTTGACACACGTCATTTCTTTGACAGGTATGAAGTAGCGCTGACGCCACGTGTCCCTATATTTTGCTGTTGGATTCTTGTTTTATATTATATTTGCTCGTTTTCTATAAATTTAGAGCTTTGAGAAAACAGTTTAGAGACGTTAATTAATATTATACCTTTGCGAGCGTCCCAGTGCCAGGTGTCACGGTACCGGAAGTGCTGACTCTACAGTTATTTTCCATCACTAAAGAGTAACCTAATCTCAAAAAATTAGCTTTGAGAAAACTCTTGCATATTTTGAACGTCAGCTCTTGGACTATTACTTATCCAGCTATTTTAAATATTTTGTTTTAAGTCAGTATCAGTGAAACGGATATAAGTATACATAATGCCCTTTTGTCAGGTCACATTTTATTGGAAATATCACTGGATATGACAGGATATGTCTAGTTCTCTCAGTTTAAGCGTAGTTAAATATTATATTTTGTGGTATTTACTGTGTAATATTACATAACCTCTCTTATATGAGCAGAAAAACGTTTTATTCGATTAATATAAGTAAATATTCTCATTGTTATGCTATGCTGAGCAAGTGCTTAATTGAAATACCCAACTCTGAAAATTCTGGTAAGTGGATTTTTTCTATTTACTATTGATAGCGAGTTTTAACTAGGTAATCGCTATTTTTCTATTAAAATAGTTTTCTGAAGATAACATAATCTATCTAAATTAGATAAATCTCAATCTTGGATTTTATTAAAAAGGGGTATATATACCTACCTTAGTATTTCTTCTATAATTTGTATAAAATGTATAAGTTTGACATAAGGAAGTAGTCTGATCGGACAGTGCCGTACCATATATTTTAAAATTAAATTGTAATTAATTACTTATGAAATATTTTTTAAAAACTGATACCTTATTGGAATGTGTCTTTAATTTTAGTGAAAGACACTAATACGCTGGTGCATAAGGTTAATGTTTCCCAGGATGTTGACCCTAAATATGATGTCCTTCAACAACCAAAAAGCTTACCTAGGTAAGTTAGGTTAGGTTAGGTTTGTTGTGAGTGGGTCTCAGTAGATCCTCCACTGCGGTCATCAGCAGGCCTATTGTGGCTCACGCCTAATTATATTTCACCCAATAAGTTCAGTCTCTTAATGAAACTGATAACTTTATTGGGTGAGAATGTGTCCAGATACTCTGGCAGCAGTTGCCCTTTGCCAAATATTGAGAATCGGATCCTCTCCACAGCGGGACAGGTGCATAAGATGTGGTCTGCCTTCTCATCATCCTCCAGGCATAAGCGGCACTCGGCGTTTTCCGCTAGGCCGAGTTTATGCAGATGATAGTTTAGTCGGCAGTGCCCGGTATATAGGCCTGTTAGAGTTTTCAGGTTTACCCTGTTTAACTGTAAAAGTTTTTTAGCTCTTGATTTCAAAGGGTATTTTATAAACGCCTTCGAATGAACTAATCCTGGTAACTCTTGCCAATACTGGAGAGTTTGCCTTTCAGCCCAGGTTGAGATAGCCATCTTGGCAGTACTTGAGGATATGCCAAATATTGGTTCTGGTCCAATGAATCGTGATCCCGCTCCTTCTCTGGCTAAGGAGTCCGCTATTTCGTTACCTTCCATACCAGAGTGGCCGGGTATCCAGACCAGAGTCACTTTGTTGTTTTTGCTCAAATGATTTAGAGCTTTCTGAAAATTCCATACCGTTTTGGAGTTACTAGCTTAGGTAAGTACTATTTTTATTGAGCCGATTTTTTAATTTAAGTATCTAAAATTACCTATTTTTAATGTGCAGATTCTAATGATGTTTCTGTGTTACCACTGCAAGACATAAACAATTGCTTACAATGTATAAGTCTTGGTGATCCTGAATTAATTAGCCAGCTGGAGAGTGATAATATATCAAACATGATAATTGAAGAAAAAGTTATCATAGAAGAGGTCATTCAGTTACCAATAAATTTAGGGTTATTAGAAAGTAATATTCCTGTAAATTTCGAAGGTTTTAATGAAGGGGAAGGAATGAATAAGATTGACGATGTGGAACTCTGTCATGGCATGGTTGCTGAACGAAATAGCAGTGCGGAGAAAAATGATTACATTGAATTTGACATAGATATAGGAAAAATGAACACTGGAAAAATAAGACCAATATTGACAAGAAACATGAAACACCAGACATTGATGACCAATGTGAAGACGAAGATAGAAAATGATTCGGATGGATATATATCTAGTAGTGTTGAAGAAATTTTTGAAAAAAATGAAGAAAAGCAGAAATTAGTTAAACTCAAATATAAAAGAAAACTATCCAAAAATACTGGAAAAAAATACAAAACAGCAAATGGGAAGTCAAAAAGACAAAGAATTGTACAACCTTTAGGAGGCTGCAGAATGAGGTGTGCTGAGAGATTGGTTGAAGAGACTAGAAAAGACATTTTTAACGAATACTGGAGTTTAGGTAATCATGACAGAAGAGTGGACTTTGTATCAAGACTAATAGATGTGGAAGTAAAAAGAAATAGAAAGAAGAAAAGAGAAAAATAAGCTGCACAAGAACAGAAAAAATTCATACAATTATTGCTTTTATGTTAAAGTGAATAAAATCTTGGTTTGTAAGGGTTGCTTTCTAAAAACAATTGATGAAACCTCTAAATTTATTGAAATAACTATTAAGAATAAGATGCAATCTATTTCGGGAACACCACATGTAGATAAGAGAGGGAAACATATTCCTGCAAATGAGACATTAGAAAAGAAACTCCAGTGTGTAAGGGATCATAAATCATCCTTTCCTGCCTATATATCTCATTACAGTAGAAAACATACTGACAAGAAGTACTTAGGAACAAATTGAAATTTAACCATAATGTACGATTTATATAAAGATCAAGAAATAAAACCAATATGTAAAAGTTTCTACATAAAAGATTTCCATAAAATGGGTCTTAAATTCAAAAAACCTGCCTTGGATACATGTACAACTTGTGACAGATTACATATTACAAAGAAGAATTCTACACGAGACGTTTTACTGGAAATAGAAGAATCTTTAAAAAAGCATCAAGCTGATCAAGCATATGCTTCAAAAAACCTGATATAGAAAAAAGTAAGTCAACCCTTAATATGCAAGTTGTAACATTTGATCTTCAACAAGTTCTTCCAACTCCAAAATTAACAAGCGGCAATATTTTTTTTACAAAAGACAGTTAAGCACCTATAATTTAACTGTTCATAACTGCACCAATGGCGAACCATATCACTTTATGTGGCATGAAGCCATAGCAAATAGAGGATCCAATGAGGTAGCTTCCTGTATTTACAGATATATCATGGAGAAATTACCATCTCATATAACGCATCTAGTGCTTTACTCAGACACATGTGGCGGTCAGAATAAAAACTCCACTGTGATTTCTATGATGACATATGCCTTACAAATACACCCAACTTTAGAAGTTATGGAACACAAATTGTTGGTACCCGGCCACACTCATATGGAGTGTGACTCAGATCACTCCTTAATTGAAAGAAAAAGCAAAAAAGTCCTTTTCCCATATATCATCTAAGAGATTGGTATCAATTGGTAAGAATATGTGGTAAAAAAGAGAAATTTAATGTTTGCGTTATGGAACAGGAACGCTTTTTTGATTTTGTGCTTTAATGGGGAAAAGGGAGTTTTTTAAAAGAAAAAACTTGATGAGCAAGGAAAAAAATTTGATTACAGAGAGATTAAATTTCTACGATATGAGAAGAACTTTGGTAAAGTACATTACAAAACAACTTTAGTAAAAGAAGAAGAATTTTCTGTAATGGACTTCAAGAGAAAGAAAGGACAAGGAGAAGTTTGCTTAAAGCAAGCATATACTCCACAACTCCCGATTAGCAAATTAAAAAAGGAGAATTTGTTAAGCATTTTGGGTCAAATTGATGAGGATATTCGGGACTTCTACAGAAATTTACAAACAGAAGAAATACCAGATATAGATCCCGATTTAGACCGACTAAATAGTGATATCGATGATATCTAGTTATAATGAACCGTATCCATATTCTGAAAATGTTATTCTTGTTAATCTAAATAAATGTTTTTCAGTAAAAAGTGTTTATTCAGTAGGACTGTCACATAAAATAATAAAACCAGTAAGTTTACTTGTACTGGTTTCGTGTGTCAAAATAAATTTAAAGCAGTAATAGCTAGTACAGATCAAAAGGGGATAAGTATACTTACAACTCTTTCGTTTGACAACTTTACTTACGTTTAAAAGTATAAGTGGGATAAGTACAATTTATTTAATAAATACATAAAAACCTGATAACAGACACTATATTTATTGTAAAAACAAAACATCCTACATATTTATTAATTATCTTGAGTGTAGTGCATATGAAAACAAAACAAAACCAAACCAGTTCTTTGTATTTCCTGTAAAATTAATATTTTTGACTTACCTACTTTTGACTTATTTCCACAGAAATATACCAAGAAAAGAAGTTCGTTGTTCAATAAATTTCATGACAAACAAAACCTTTCCATCATTAAAACAAAATATTACTGAATATGCTAAATATTCTGTTTTGTAACATGTTTTTGTTAAATTATATTATAGAATGTAAAAGTACACTAGTGAATGCGGTTGAACTATCAATTAAAATTGCATAGCTTGTTGGTTGGAGGGTTTGGTGAACGTAAAATAAAGGACAGAAGATGAATATCATCGTGCCATTATATCACGTTTACGTTAAAACTTTAACAATAAACTGTTCATCACCGAAAGCATGCAAGGTTAAACAATTTGAGAATTTGGTCGAAATATTGATCAATCTTAAGACTACCATTATAATGAAGGCTTGGCCAAGTTGGCATAGCACGCAAAGGAACTACTCTATAGTCTATAATCATCGTTCTATTTTCTATTCTACCTTATTCTATGTTACCAGAAAATTGTTAACAAGCGTTTACAAAAATGTTCTTTGTGCAGGACTATGATTCATATTATATTTAATATTTAATTCAGCATTCATAGATAATCATAATATCCAGAAGTATTTTCTTTAACTTAAACTTATGACATACAGTGAAAGAACATAAGAAATAACTGATATTTTTAAAAAAAATTTCTTCGTAAAAACGCTTGGAGACAGATATAAGATAATACTACATGTCACTAAAGTATACTGTGTGACACTGAAATTGAAACTGATAAAATTTAAATGTTAATATTGTATAACAGAATTTTCCAAAGGGCCAAATAACTGTTTAATTGTTTGTTACAATTTTATTGAAAGCAAACAACATGTATGACTCATTACACTTGAATTCTATTGATATTAATAATAATTATACAATTAGTTTTATATTAGATCTTATCAGGGATGTGATTAGCTGCGGTTGGTTTTTTAATCAGATACTCATAGTGTTTTTCATTATGTATTACTAATGCAAAATAAGTTATTATGAGATAAAATTAGAAAGGGTGATCTAATGGGTTTTACATATATATTATTTACTGCATTGTGCAAATTTCAAAATGTCATAACTACAAGAAATAAAGATGTTCGATAATCAAAAAAAAAGATTCGATGAATTTTCTTTCCTTCTGATTGCGAAAAACAATATTTTGCTAGTATTTTACTAATGGTCTAGAAATAATCTGAGCGTTCTGCGAATTTTCGCAGCTTTTTTCTTACCTTTCTATTGAATTCTTTTTCTGCGAAACATTTTAATTTAGGACTGATAGTCACACTTTAAAGTACTGCTTGAGTTTGATTCTCCAATATTGAGATATGGCATAACTTAAATCTGCCACTGATTTAAATATTTGTTGGGATACTTCAAGAAAGCCTTAACCACAGTTTGCTTTAAATTTCTTAACCTTTGGCATATTAAGCTATTCAAGAAACGATATACCCCAAGACGAGTATAAATTGTATCCCAAAGAGGAGTACAAATTGTACCTCAGTTCTTTTTTACCTTTTCGACAGGTTTAATGGCACCGTTCGACCATAAATAAACATATTACACATTTTATTGATAATTTTAATTTAAATTATTATTTCTCTTACAAAAAACATTGTTTACAAAGTTTAAGTTGAGGTATATTGTTGTTCTAATTGCCATATGTATTGCATGTGTTACAATAACTCATTTTTCTTTGTTGGCCATAGTTTTTTGCAAAAAAAAATTTTGCAATTTGTACAATAACTACGACACTACTTATCACCCTTTCTGGGCAATAATTGCAACATCCAAATGGTCGCTGTGTGTTTGGCGGAATGGGTTTTTCTTCCTAGGAAATCATTTGTCCCATAGCATCTACAACTCCTTTTGGAAAGCAATTGATATATTTCATTCTTTTCTTTACATGAAGTTCTATTAGCTCAACTCCTAATTGAAGTAAAAATAATCTCCTTCGGTCCGATTGTTTTTTTCCATTCAGCATATTTTCTTGTCCATAATAGTGCAAATGTGTTGGAAGTTTAGAGAGGTTTACTTGATGAATATACCATAGAATGCGCAATGCGCGTGCGTATATTTTATTAAACAACTATCTCTAACCCCAAGCTTGGTACAAAGTGTACCCTGCCAAGAAAAAATGCTCTAAGTTAGAAGAAGAGAAAACATGCATGGCCGGTTATAATCTTATAGATTGCAGGAGAGCCCTATTGAAGTTATGGTAAAAGGGTTATATTTATGAAAAAAAAAACTATTTTAATTAAACGCAATTATGTACGCTTGGGGTACAAACTAATCCAGCTTGGTACGCCAAAGGTTAAACCAAATGTGATGTAATTTCCGTCAAAACCAATCCTAAGAAATGATCGTAATATATATCAAATTACTCTTATGTCCTCTTATACTTAGAAATGATTAAAAAGTTTTTTCTGGTTATTTGCTTTAGTTGATATTTCTTTGTTTTAGTACTTCTATATTCGGATTCTTTAGGAAGAGAACTACAACTTGCGTTTATGATTTTGTTTTACTAGCCAGAAAATGAAGTGAGACGCCTAAAATGTTCTGTACATAATACAGTTCTATAATTTATAAATTTTCTGAAATAGGAACTGTAATATTATGAAAATGACAAACTATTCTTTTTAGCTTTCTAATGTGGTATCTTAATTAAAGCAATACACAGCAGGTTCTATTAAACTGCTTTTATTCTGGAAGATCCATGAATAAGAATCTTATGAACTGCTGATGCCATGTAATAACTACATAATAAATATATTTTTCTGCAAATTCTTCAGTATATTTCATAACTTCTAGTAGTAGTGCCTTTAAAGTATTTGGAAAAACCCGGTTACTAAAGATGATGGCTTTAAAATTTTTAGTACTTTAAGTAGCAACGACAATTCTATATTACTTAAGAAATTACCTTGTAACCGTCTACTTCTTAATCGCCCCGTAGTTGGCCTAATAGAAATTTTGAGTATATTTATGACCCTATGAGTTAGGCAATTTCAAACCTGCAAAATTAAATTTTGGGTTGACTAGAGCTTTGTAATTTTAATGAAAACATATGTATATTTAGAGGGCGCGAAAAAGCCGGAAGAGCGAGATAGCTTGCGTGGGGAAGAATTCTGCAAGAGGTTGAGGAGAGAGGTTTTTAAGTATAAAACAAATTTTTACGTACCTGAAAATGCTTGATTATTGATTAATGTGAAATTAGTATTAATTAGTTGTATACTGTGTTACTTTGTACGCCCCGTGAAGTGCTAATTTTGGTGCTGCGCAGGTAAAATTTTTCTCCTGTAGGGAGGGCTAAAATGCATAACCACCTGTAAGTACCGCCATTTTTACTCCAATGTAAAGAGTTCCATGAAAGAGTTACAAGCACCACATTGTGTTTAACCTCATGTTTGACTGAGGGTGTGAGTTATTATTATTATGAGTTATTAGCAGTGCCCTAAATGAGATGAAAATAGGGCATTATATGTACTCTTGCATATCTGTGGCAGCTTTTTACTGTTGGTTTTATATCTTGATAGCGGTGTTTCCACCTAGAAACTACAAAATAATTTTTAGTTTGCTTAACTTTTCTCGCCTAGTTCAAGATTTAGTGCAGAATTCGATAATATTTAGCTTTTGCGTAGATTTTATGTGTAACATAAAATATCCCACTTTGCTGTATTAATGTTATAGTTAAATTTCTATTAGTATAGTCACTGTTTATTTTTTTTAAGGTTGTAAGAACCAGAGTTGTAAGCTGGTATTCAGTTATTGACATTTAATATATTTAAATTAGTGTTACGAATGTCTTATGTATTTTGCCTTATTTATCAAGTCATGTGGTAAACACAGAAATTTATGTGAAACTAAAATAAGCAGCAGTAATTATTATGTAGCCTACTTTTAGTATACTGAAAGTTATGTGGAAAGCTAGGAATAAGATAAACCTCAGTTCAGAACCAACCCCACCGTTCTTCCAGTCTTGGCATGGAATGCATTTTAACGTTTTGGTTAAATAATCTCAAGTTTTTATTATTATTATTATTATTTTTTTTTTTCGGAATATCCGATGCCGGTCAGTCCTTCCGTGGCCTCCGACGCCTCACGGAAGTCGCGCCGGCGCATCAACTACAGCCACTCCCCACATCCCGCAGGGCTAGTGACTGTAGATACCAGAATCGTGTGCCCTAAGCAGACGGAGAGAACCAAGAATGACCGCCTTCTGCATTTGGCCTGCCAGCCACTCGGCTGATTTTTGGCGGGCCGGTATGATCTTCAGTTCCGAGAGCAGCGTAGGCTTTATCCCTCCGAGTACACCGATTATTAGGACGACCATTTTAACCGAGTAGCCTGGGTACAGCACTTGGAGCTCGTACCGTAGATCGCGATATTTGGTCCGTTTCTCCTCCTCCTTCAAGGTGATGTTTTTCTCCGCAGGTGCCGAGAACTCGATGACATACATCACTTTGAGTTGATGGTCGACGAGGCCTATGTCAGGCTTGTTGGCTTGGATTAGCCTGACAGTCGGGAATGAGTAGTTCCAGTAAATCCGGCATTTCTCGTTCTCGACAACGGACTCAATATCTCCGGGGACGTAAGGCAGCACTGGTGTCTGGTCTACCCCGTACGAGTGCCTTAGATGGTAGTATAGCACTCGTAACGCCGCGTTATGCCAGTGGATGTAGGCCGAAATCGCATATATAGGGCATGCAGATAGTAAGTGCATAAGCGATTCCGGCACCTGATGGCAGGTCCTGCAGTTGATATCAGGAACCTCTACTTGCCACACGCGGCTACGGTAGACCAAGGTGTTGATAACACCATCTTGACAGGCCATAATGAATCCCTCGGTCTCCGACTTAAGCCCTGCTGACCTTAGAAAGGCGAAGGTCAGCCTCGTCGATAAACCCAGTGTTTCTATATTTTTATAGAAGACACCATGCTGGGGTTTATCGACGTGTTGCCGAAACAGATTTTCCTGTTCGGCAGCTCTGATTCGGGCTTTCAGACGATTTGGCTGAAGTTCGGTGACTGACTCAACATCAGCACCTCACCGGCCTCCTCGCCTGATGTCAAATGCGAGACCGAGTTCATCTGCGGCTCTTTTTGCTGCCTTGAACAATCCTGCTCCCACTCCTACAGTTTCGTGATGTTTTACGAATCGCAAGAGGGGATCTGAGCTCCTGAGTATGTTACATGCCATACTTAGAACTACTCTGCCATGCATACACTCCAGGCTCAAGAGTCCTCGACCCCCCCGTTGACGTGGGAGGTACACACGAGGAACGGACGATCTAGGATGAATACTTCTGTGAATATTCATCATCTTGCGGGTATCCCTATCTAATTGGCACAGCTCCTCTACTGTCCACTTTACTACTCCGAAGGAGTAGAGCAGAACCATAAGAGTAGGTGTATTTGGAGAGTTCCAGCACCGGCAGCGCTGCCGCAGCGGCATCTTACCACCTGTCCACATGGCGCATGTCTGTTCTTTAATATATTAGACGGGGTATTTGTTTCCGCAATAATGATCGATATATTTATTAATTACTGCAGAACAAGATATAAAGAATGAATATCATGATAAAGGAATAAGATATTGTTATATAGTGAATAATTAATCATGAGCGAACAAGAGGAAAAGTAGATATGGATAGTTAATTAATATATGTATTTATAATTTTTATAATACAGTTACTATGTGAATGAAAATAATTATGGAATAAAAAGAGACTTGACGTAAAATAAATAAGAAACAGTTTAAAATTAATAAACGCAAAAATCAAATAACCAATATAAAATGTGTCAGCCTTATGATAAGACAATGAATTCTTTATAAAAATAAAAATAATGGTATAGGATGTGACGACACTCTTTGTTCTCACAAAATTCCCGACGAGTTCTAACAAGTCGGATGGTGAATAGTCGAGTAAATGTATTTAGGTCTTTCAAGCATCATTTATAAAAACAGATTATCAGATAGTTTTTGCTAATTGGTATTACTGTGTAGACGCGTTGTGACAAGCTTACTACAAATAATATTTGATTAACATGTGTGCTAATAATGATAATTATGTAAAAAACTTGACTACTGCCATAGAGACATTATTTATTGAATTAGACACTCTTCGTTTTATTGCGAGTTGTGAATGTTTTAAGAATAATAATTATGATATTGACCCATTATGTTGTAATGAAGAGGAAGTTCAAATTCTACAGGAGCTTATATCTTCGTATGAGAAAGGGGTAATTATTTGTCAAAAATATTTCTATGATATTTTAAACCTGGAGGAATTTTGTGAGGAGATGGTAAATGCAGATTTGCGACGTTTCTTAATAAATACTCTGCTAGAATTTCTATCCAACGAAATAATAGAAAAATATAAATTATATGAGGAAAAGTGATGTGATGTCTGTATTGTTTTTACTTTAAATAAATTTGTGATTTAATGTATGTATGTTTTCTTTTTAAAATAATTAATTTTCCACAGGTCATAATATATTACTGCTTTCAAACACAGGGTAAATAAAAAGTCATAACTATCAAATACATATTTATTTATTTATTTATGTATACAAACATTTTAGTATTTTTGAGAAGAAAAAAAAGTAATACATTTTTATATTAAATTATTAATGTACCTAAATAAATATTAAACATTCATAAAGTAACAAGTGGCATATTTATTATAAAACACATATTTTAGGCAGATTGGTGTAAAGATGCTTTTTTTCACATTGTCAATGGAAATCCATTATGAACAGATCCATCTAACGCATTATAACTTAAACATGAATCATGCAAAATCAATGCATAGACTTTGATATTCTTCGGAAATTTGTTCTTGCGTGTTTCAAATTCTAGTTTAATGTCCACCGTGGAGGATTTCACGGCATCAGGCTGATGAGAGCAATCAATCACAAATAATGGATTGTTTAAGAAGTCTCCTATGCTCATCATTGGTTCATTTGTTTCCTTGCCATAATAGCTGTTTTGAAAATTTTCATAAGCATAGTAAGCTACAGCATACATCTTCTTAGAGAAATCAAGATTCCATCGTTCATATGGAAATACGGCTGAATTTAGGTAAAGCCGAATACTGCTAATGTCAGCATGAACAAATTTTGTTACATCCTTTATTCTATTATCGGACTGATCAGTGTTTTGGAAACCAATGATGATGTAACGAGGTCTTTCTAAACTAGTACTGGTTTTAATGGCCCAGATGTCCGAAGATGTTTCACGCAAAGCAGGCAATTCATATAGGTCCCACATGCGATAGGTCATTTTAATATGAGCTTTAGTGCCTCTATTTAATCGGGACAATATTTTAATTTTTTTGTCTATCTTCAGGTACAATGTGGCGGATTTTCCATTCAATCTTGTTAATTTCAATCTGAGCATCTACTTCTCCCATATAACAGTTTTGATAGGAACGAGCAATAATTAAAATCAACTCTTGCTTGACATTTAAAATACCTTTGGTATAATCTTCAGCGAAACCCATGAGATATTTTAGCGGTAGCCTACCACTAAAAACATGACTGGCAGAATCCAAAATATTCTGATTGAAAGCACTGAGGCCCCAACCCGATGCCAGAAGACTGTGGGATTGCGTATTACCAAATGATACCATTGTTTTCAATGTAGTAGTTATACCAGGCCTTCGTACCACGGCTACCTGCTCGCCACCCATTTCATAACGAATTTCATCAAAGAGAAATGCTAGTGCATTATTGCCAAGGTAGCATGATTTCGTAATATCATTAGGTGTAAATTTACCTTCGATATATATGTAACTGTCTGAAATGTCCAATATGAGATCTTGAAAATGCACTGGAATACGTATTTCATCAGAATTTCTATATGTGGGTGATCCATATGGCTTATAAGTATGTTCATGTAGACTAATGAGCGACTGGTCAAACACTGGTTCATCAAACACTTCCAATTTTTCACTTATGGTACTGGTAGCCATTGTAATTATTTTGGTAACTGCGTACTTTCAAACCAATAGATTGTAGAAAAATGTAGTCTTCAGCAGATAATCTGTGTGCTTTCACGTTCGCGTTAGGAATGAAGCGACTTCGACTAGCATTTGTCTTTTTATCACTTGTGACTATATTTAATTGACGTATGGGACGCAATTGCAGTAGCTGGTGGTTATAACGGAAACCCATTGGAGTAGTTAGAGCAATCTTTTCAACTCTAGCTTCACAATAATCTTCTCACCTTGAAAATTGATTAATTCACCGTTATCATCCAAGATGCGGAGAGTAATGTTATCGATAAACTGATGTCCAGCCAGTCTAACAGGCATATAAATAATATTTTGCGGCTCCTTGGAAAGTTTGTAGCCAGGTTGAACATCAATGTCAAATTCAAAGAGAGTATGTGCCTTCTCACCATTCAAATATGCACCAGATACAATATTACAATCTACACGTATAATTCTTACTTTCATAATATCAATGGGCAGCGTGGATACATGTGTTTTATTTGGTTGCAGACGTCTCGGTTCAAATCCCAAAAGTCTTCCTATAGAATTTTGTTGTTCAAAGTTAATCTCATACTTTGATTGAATTTCGCACTTTAATGTATTATTATTTGCTCGTAATAAAAATAATTTTTCATCATCTACTTGTACTCCACCTCTACTCTTGTCGTATTTTAGGTATTGCTGTATCGCTCTATTAATTTCATCAATTTCATAGGCACCTGGCGGTAAATAATGAATTACGGGAGCTGCTTTACCGTTAGTTCTATAGGAAAACTGATTATTCTTCTCATCTACATTGAATATGGAATTATAAGAGTAGAATCCCAATAGGCCTAAACCATAGTAACTGTTGCTGTCCAGCTCGATGGGAGGATAAAAATCAGCGCTCAGCACACTTGAATGACTTGATATAGTGAATGTATGCGACATGACTGACATCATTTGCTGGCAGTATGTTAGTTTTATTGATGAATGCAGCGATGAGGAATTGCCAGCCTTCGTCTTTTCGGAGGTTTAGGTGCTGAAATATCTTCTTCATCTACCTCGTTATTGGACATGATATTCACATCATCCATCTTACAATAGCAGCAAAATATTTTTCTAGGAGATGGTCCGTCATTAACATCGGCATTGGCTTCTCTGCCATTATTTCCATAATGTTCTGTACAATACTGATACTTTAACACATCAATATCGTTCTGCAAATGTTCTGGTAGTTTATTCCACACTAATGCAATTTCCTTTGGAGCACACGCAATCATAACTTCTTTTGGCATATTTTCAAGTTGTTGCCGGCTCATTTTCGTCAAGCTGCGTAGTCGAGAATATGCGATGAGTGAATGTCCCATTCTTTTAATAATTTCACGGTCCATTTCTGGCGTTAAATCCATCACACTTTTTAACGCACGTTTGTTGATAGAAACTTTAAACATAAGTGTCCGCACCAGACTGTATCAAAGTCTTGCTGGCGATCATAGTTGTAGCAAATTTCACTCGCCGCTTTTCGACCTGCGCGGAAGTATTTTAAAAGTTCAGTGGGCGGAGACAAATCTCCAAAGCTATCATAGTAATCTACTAAGTGTCTACGTTTTCTATATGCCACCCAGTGTGTCCCTGTCCCATCCACACTGTCCAAATTTACGATCGCAGACTCATTATGATGGGGTCCCATTGTTGGTAGAGTATCACGCATAAATACGCCTCGAAAATGTGATACTTTCATTTTTGTTGCAAAATGTTTTAGATCAAGGTTGGTAAGCGCTCTCCGGGGCAGGGTGTCTAATAGTTTTTTGAATTTAGTTCTTGATGTTTAAGATAAAGTCCTAATCCGCTGCGATATGGTTTCAAGTATAATCCTTTGCCACTTTTACCCAATGCTATCGCTTCTATATGTCTATTATGGCGTTGTGCTTCTTCCAACTGATGTCTTCCAATTCGCACATCGTGTAGAACTTTTGCCACACCTGCTGCTCCGCCAGTCAAAGCTCCCAGTGCTGAAAGTCCGGCAAATATGGGCAGTAATGGTAAGATTCCACCCACTTTTGGGATTGGTATTACGCGTGGAGTACGAATCTTGCGTCTCCCACCTGAAGATTTTAAAGAATGACGCGCTGCATGTAACGCAATTTTAGCTGCTTTACTTACATTCTTCTCAATCAGTCGCTTACCGCCAGCTTTTCTCAAAGCACCGCGAACATTGTGAACAATTCCCGCTCCAAATGACACCTGCTTTGTTTTTCTGCACCTCTTCTTCTTAGTATTTGAGGATGATGAACGTGATGACGATGACACCGGCAATTGACTGCAGCCCATTCCTAACTTTCTCTTCACTTTCATGATATTTGTGACCAGCCAAGCAGATGTCTTTTCTCCTACACTAGCTTCCTTTGATTTCACTCGATTCCAAGCACGCTGTTCAAGCTCGTAATCTGCTTTATGTCGCGCTGACAAATCTTTATTTTCATACGATATGTCGTGCTGTTTGCACGCAGCATCTAAAGGGTTTATGCCTCTATCACGTCTTGTGAGTCTCTTTTGTAGTTTGGTACCTGGACCACAGTACTGATAACCTCCAGGTAAGTGCAACTCAAATGGTAGCTTGTTGATTAAAGAGTTTACTATGCCTTCGCCGACGCTAAGATGTCGAATACCATTACCACCTCCACAACTACTAACTTTACGTCCCTTCTGCTTGACGAATGACATTTAAATAAGCCTAATAAGGCATTGTTCAGTTTATATATTCTCAGTAGTTGCATGATGCGCATTGTAAAGCAGAAGCAAAACCTCGATGTGGAAAACTTGGACGAAAAAGTGGGAAAAGGATTTAATGACGGAGGGGCTGCTAAACGACATGGAACGCTTCTTCCCTCAACCGTTCGCTCTCTCATAATTGGACCATCAAACTGTGGTAAAACAAACGTAATGATTTCATTGCTTACTCATCCACTTGGATTGCGATTTGTTAATGTGTACATATACTCAAAGTCTTTGTATCAGCCCAAATATGAATATCTACGGAGTGTGCTTTCACCGATCCGAGGACTAGGATTTTTCACTTTTGATAGCAAGGCGAAAATAATGGAACCATCTGAAGCCCGACCCAATTCTATTTTCATATTTGATGATGTAATTTGTGAAAAACAGGATGTCATTAGATCATACTTTAGTATGGGAAGACACAAGAATGTGGATTGTTTCTATCTAGCACAAACATACTCACGCATTCCAAAGCAGCTGATTCGAGACAACGCTAATCTTCTCGTATTGTTTAAACAAGATGAAATGAATCTGCGCCATATATTCACTGACCATGTGAGCCCCGATGTTACATTTAAGCAGTTTCAGGAACTGTGTGCAGAATGTTGGAAAGACAAACATGGGTTTCTGGTCATTGACAAAGACAGTGAGATCCAAAAAGGGAGATATCGAAAAGGCTTTGATAGCTATATATATCCATAATTTTTTTACGTCAAAGCTCATTCACATGACAAATTGCATCACGTTAAGATCTATGTGAAAAAAAAATGAAAGTTGCAAACAATCATGAAAATATCAATAGTGAAATAAGTTTGAAACGTAAGTTAATTGAAGCTAGTGACGCAGTTAGGAAAAAGTTCAACTCAATCAAAACTCAACATATCGCAGACAATGTAACGCTAGAAAAGGTATATGAACCCATAACAAAACCACTTAAAGCAATGACTGCAGTAATCACAACTCCTTCAACTTCAACCGCACTACAGCCACATTTGTCTCTTAAGAAGAAAAGGAAAATGAGGAAACAAAGTGTTGGTGATGACATCCCTAGATCAATTAAATCTTGGCAGACCATAACCACCGAAGATGATTTTAATAGCAATAAGGATGACGATGATAATAATTACAAAGGAGATGAAACACATTATGAGACTGATGGAGATAGTAAATTATTACAATCGCCTTCCATACTGCAAGCAATTCCTTCTACATCATTAACACCGCCAGCATCTACGACTTCCCCAGGTTCACCATCCACTAGCAGTAGCAGCCCTAAAGTGCCATATTTGGTAAAGTTACATAAAGAAGGTTTACAGTCTCGTGAATCAGTTTATGATACAACATATGGAATACGCATAGATCCTAATACAGAAAAAATGTTAATGGGAAACACTGAGGTACGTTTCCCTGGAAAAAATATTGCATTTTGGCGCGGCAATATCAGACTTGGAACATATCGCGGTAGTGCCGATCTTTATGATTTAATATTTCTAAAATTACCATTGGCAGCACTCAATGGTACAATCAGCAAAGAAGATATCGCTACATATCGCGACATTATACATAAAACAAATGTTATATACAATGATTATAATAGTGAACGAGGTCTGAAAAAAAACAAGAGTAGAAAATATTTTGAAATTATAAAACCTCTCATTGCAACTAAAAAAAATAGTCTGTCTACTGGAATGAGAACCCGATCTAAATATTCTGGGGAAGGAACAAGAAAGAACAAACGAGTAAAACTACCTACTAGAAAATCATTCAACATTAATAGTAATATTAAAAATAGACCCATAGAATACATCTACTGGAATAAGCCTAAAGAATTAGTGGATCGTCTGCGGTTGTTGTGGAGCTCCAAGGCAGCTGGTCATACTGGTCATGATAACGAGATTTTGGCAATCATCGATGAAATGCGCGAGGAGGGTATAGTGTATTAGCACCTTGCATATGACATAGGAGTATAAAATACTGCAACCATTTCTGTTGTACATCAGTTAAAGTTGAAAATGGCTACCATCAACAACAATACTATTGATAAATTTGGACGCAGAAGAGGTGATCATGGCGGAGCAGCGTGGCAGCGTGGACCTCCTGGCGTGGGATTTAAGCTTACCGCAGATAAACATTTTGATATCCAAAATAAGCGATTAAAGAACGTTGGCGATCCAATAGATCAGAGAGATGGTGTAACACGCCAATATTTAGATGAACGTATCGACAAATGCATACAAGAAGCAACACAGATAATTATCAGTACAATGGAAAAATCCTTGGTTGAACAGAATACAAAAATTAAACAGTCATATACCACATTTATGGAGAAAGAATGGTCTGAATACAGTAAATTTGTACATCAAAAAGTTTCAGAGATGATTGATAGAATGCAACAAAATATTGATAAAGAAATTACTAAAGTTAAGGACTTACTTAAAAAAAATCAAGATACTTTAACTGCTAGAGTAGCTAAAATAGAGCAGACTAACGAAGAATTTCATTCAAAGAAGACGTCATCTGGAAGGTTAGCATTTCCTCCTGAATTGATGGAAGAAATATCAAGCTAAAAATAATAGATGTGTGATGGATCTTAATAATAATAAGAAACGACAAGTTGTCAATGAATTGCATAAATCTTGTAGGCGAAATTTCCATAGAAGAAGAACTATAATTAAAGGATATGGTGATTTATGGCAGATAGACTTGGCTGAAATGCAGCCATACGTCAAGAACAATGGAGGTCACCGGTACATTCTTGTTGTAATCGATTGCTACTCAAAGTACATGTGGACTCGAGCTGTTGTAAACAAAACAGGAGTGGAAGTTGCTAAAGCTATGAAAAGTGTTATACAAGAGGCAAGATATTCACCAAAAAACATACAGAGTGATCATGGGACTGAGTTCTACAATCGCAATTTTGCTGCGTTAATGAAGCAACATCATATCAATCATTACTCTACGTATAGTACAAAAAAGGCAGCCATTGTAGAACGAGTTATTCGAACACTGAAAAATTTACTGTATAAGGATTTTTCATTTAGAGGACATTTCAAGTGGCTCGATATTTTGCCTGCTATTACGGACAAGTATAATAACTCAGTTCATCGTACAATAGGAATGAAACCTGTAAATGTTACAGCACACACGCAAATAAGTGCATATAATCATCCAAAAGTCGCACCTTCAAGATTTAAATTTCATGTGGGCGATATTGTTCGAATAAGCAAATACAAAAGCATATTTGATAAAGGATACACCGCCAACTGGTCCACGGAACTTTTCAAAATAACTAAAGTAAATATAACTAATCCCCCTACATACCTACTCGAAGATATGAATAAACAACCTATTAAAGGATGCTTCTATGAGACAGAGATGCAAAGAACCCAAAACCCTGATATTTATCTCGTGGAAAAAATTTTATGTCGTCGAAAAAACAAAGTATATGTCAAATGGCTTGGAATCTCCAATAAATTTAACTCTTGGATAGATAAATCTGATATTGTTTAAGA
This sequence comes from Rhamnusium bicolor, assembly GCA_029963845.1. Classification (NCBI taxonomy): domain Eukaryota; kingdom Metazoa; phylum Arthropoda; class Insecta; order Coleoptera; family Cerambycidae; genus Rhamnusium; species Rhamnusium bicolor. The sequence continues at coordinate 224,372 of JANEYF010004722.1, forward strand.
AATAATTATTTTTTTTATTATTTTATGTTTTTATTATCAAATTTCAGCCTTTCTGTTTTGTAATAGTACAAGGTATTTAACTCTTGGATAGATAAATCTGATATTGTTTAAGAATTAACTATTTTTTTATTATTATTATTTTATGTTTTTATTATCCATTTTCAGCCTTTGTGTTGTAATAGCACAAGGTTTGTTCCATTAAAATAAATAGATGTATTTATATATAATTATCGTTTTATTTAAAAGAAATATGAAGATGTTGCTAATTATGTTATATGAACAAAGTTCCAATATTATACAAAATTAACGTTTAGTTTATAATTACAGCACAAAATATAAGAATTAAGTGTAAAATATCTATAACTAACTATATTAAAAATAAAAGTATCTTCTCCACATTGTCGAAAAAATAAAAGATTGAGTTAAACTAGTCATATAAAAAGTATTAAATGCGATAGTTAAATATAAAAATTTTTAATTATTTTTATAATAAAAGTACCTACATAGTACCAAAAAATAAAATATCAAGTTTTACAAACAGTTGACTATATACATAAATAAGAACAGTGGTTATTTTTACAATTAAAAAATATGAAAATATATGAATATGTACAAGACTAAACATGTATAAAATTTTTTATAATTTAGCAAATTGAACCTATAAATGAATAAAATATACAACATTTACATGAATTGAGTTACACAAAACAATGAACAAAATAAAACACACATTTACTATTTTATATAAGATAGCCAACAAGGCGTTTATTTTAAATGATGATTTCCCCACGCTAATGTACTTACACCATCAGGTAAAATACATCTTTTGTCATCGAAAGGCGATAATCCCACTTTGTTGATTGCCTGGGTATGTATAATGTGTTTGATGGATTTAAATATATTCTGTCGGCACAAAAAAATTTTCTTCTTGAGAAGACACTGTTTGTAGTCTTCGTGCTGTAATCTTTTCACTGCATGTTTCTTTACACCTTTGGCTTTTTTTATTACAGTGTTACAACCTACTACTATATCATACAACTTCGCACGTAGTCCAACAAATTCGAGCATTGGCACACCAGCATTCTCATCTTTAAATACACCTAAAACTGCTTTATTTACAAGCGGCATATCATACGGATTATCAGGAGTAAAATTGGACGTATCAAATTTTTCAATATTTTCCTTAATGTCACTATAAATATCATCACAATTTATGCTGTAAACAAGAGAGTCTGTATCTGTATATAGCAGCTTTGCCTTCTCCCCATATTTGTTTTTAATAAAATCATAATGAAATGAGTACATCGTGGTTTTTGAAATATCGAGAACACTGAAACCTACATATATAGGCTTATCATATATACACTTTATTTTTTTCATTTGAATTGCAACAAAATTTTCGTCAAATATAGCCAAGCTATGAAAATTAGGCTTAGCAATGAGATCTTCGGCTCCCTTCTTCTGTTTAATATTTTTTCCAGTGATTGACGAGTTTGACATCTACACGCTTCTCCACTGCTTCCATGCATTTTCCAAAAATGGCATTATTTGCCAACTTGTATGAGCTTTTTTCAAAATCATTTTTGGCTTCTTGACGCTTTTTTGTGTTTAAGTCAATGTACTTCTTTAACCAATCAGATTGTTTGAAAGATAGAATACGATGAATTTTAGTGACTTGCAAACCATGTTGTATTGCCTGAAAAACATTGCGATAGTGGAGAACATATTTTTCTTTATTGAGGAGATTTGGAATTAATTTTGACTGCTTACTCCGGCCATCGGGTGGAACCATGTTTTGTGGGCAAAAGGGAGCTCATCATGACTATCATGAAGTTCATATGGGTAGTTTATGTCGACTTCAAGAATGAATCCAACTTCACTGTTGTAATCATTGCATCGAGTGAAGATGTCAAAATTAGCTACTTCTTCATCTGACAACCATTTAAATTCCGAGTGCGGTAAGTATTGCGATAAAGATAATCCATATAAGTTGTTAGCATCCAGATAAATTAAGAAGCGTGGATCCTCATTGCAATTATATACCAAATGATTAAATTTATCATTGCTAGATCGTGATGGCATATACTTATTATTTGCCACTGCATGTCTGTGAGAGCACTGTGCGACTCCGCCTCTGATGGATTTTCTGATAAAGTGCAACATATCAACATCCGTTAGTAGCTCGAGTTTAACCTGAAATAATAATAATAATAATTAAACAAAAAAAAAACAAATATTAATTAATTGCAAAAATGCAATCTACATAAATAAATATGTAATAAAGAATATTCACCTTTGTGTATTTCATCATTGCTTGCCATGACAAGCCTGGGAGAGTCATAAAATTGCATGTCTCCAAACCATATATATTCATACAAACGGCTCGGAAGGCTTCGAAGACGTCGGTGAGAAGTAGCACATCTGTTTTTAAGTATAAGTCAGAGTATTCGGCTAAATTCTTACACTGGAACGTTTTCCACACTTTCCTGGCATGTTCATACTCCTCCTCGTCAATAGCACTTTCAGTCAAAGTACTATAAAATTTATCTTGTGAAGGCAGCTCTACAGTTGATTCCAGTTTTTCATATGAATCCACATATTCATATGGGAATACCCCTTTTCTAGTAACCAAACTGAATTCCTCGTCATTGGGAAATGCTCTTCTGGTTTCAACAAATTGATGATTTTCCAAATTGCTTGCTAGACTATCGAGACTGCAGGCCATGAAACGATAAGAATCTAGAAACCTCATAGTCAGATATCGGGTATTTTTTTTTAGCGTTATCGTCATTGTTATCATCATCACTATCAGCATCATCTTCGCTATTGTCATCATTGTTACCTTCATCATCTACTCGGATTTTCGCAAAGAATCCAATGTATTTTTCCTTATTTTGGGGAATAACGGTAACACTTTCTGCTTGAACTGCTGCCTCTCTCACGAATAAATGTACATCATAGTTACTCATGTTATGTAGAAATATAGGCACAAAACTGGGTTTACGATATCTCAAATTACATTTGCTATGAGCGGGTCCACGATAGTTTCCTGAAAAAATAAAAATATATAGCAAAGTAAAGATATTTATTTATATAATAATATTGAAAATATCCTCTCACCGGTAAAATGATCATGGTCTCGCACTTTCGCTAAAGAGAATTTCTTTGTTCCATTATCGACGACAATATTTTGAAACTTTTCTCCGCAAATGAAGCAGTCTTTCGCAGTATCATGTCTCTTTTGTTCTTCAACTGTTAGAGGCTTCATGCTCTTATAATTGATAAAATGATCTTTGTAAATACGACGAACGTCTTCTATTAACCATTTCATATATACGTTGGTACAATCTTTGCCCCTATATGATCTAAAAATGGATAGTGAGTCATTGTAGGAGCATTTGATGAAATATGCAAAACTATGAGCCTTATGAATATGAGTGTTGATGGTATATTTTTCTGTAGGGTTTGAAGTGCAGCCATGAATGGGGTTTAAAATTGTCTCAAAATCAGAGTAGATCGTGAATGGCATTTTAAAACTTAAATGAAAATCTTTGAACTGCAAGAAATTGTTTCCTGGTTCCGGTAGTATTGTACAGATTTTTTTGACAATCACCCTGACTAATATGCTTCTGTAATCCGCTTTCTTCCCTAAAAAATACTAAACACCCGTCGCAAATATGTATAGCTCCATAATGTTTAGTTAACTGACTTCCTACAAGCCTAGATATATTCTTGATCCAGCAGTAATGAGATTTCTTATTAGGACCTTCCAAATACAACAGGTTCACCTGAAATAATAAATAAAATGTTTTAAAGCAATAATAAAAAATTTGCCATTTATCCTTAATTGCATTAATGGCATATGTGGCAATGTATTAAAAAATACTTGCATGAGTCGGCTTTCGTTCCCTTGTGTGATATAGCGGTCCTACAATATTGCATTTATGTTTTCCTTGCTCCAAGCCAAATACATTGATACTCAAACCATCATTTTGTTTTTCAAATTTAACAATGTCTTTTACACTAACAGGAAATGAAATGTCTTTCATGTTAAGTTCATGTAAATAATTTTGGTAATGAGTAATGCGTTGCGCATTTTGTGCTGGTGGATGTAAAGCACTAAGAATACTCCAGACAAAACATTTATTATCTGAAAAATAAGAAAAAATATAATAATCAATAGTTTTATAAATAATATGAACATGAGTGGAAAATACCTGAATTTCGAACATTGATAACTGCATTTTTAGCAGCAATGTCTTTAGGTAATGGTAGATATGAAGACGCTCGCAGTGGATTGTACTTGGCAACATTAATTTCTAAATATAGTAGAGACACCAATGCCCATCCTGAATCCTTTTCCTAAAACAAAATAGAAACAAATATAAAATATGAATTTTAAAAATTCTTAATCAACTTACTTGAAATTCCTCACTTTTTGTCTTTAATATATCACAAAAGTTAGTATAAAGTTCTTCTAAATCAGTACTAATACTAACAGTCTGGTACTCGCTATTAAATGATTTTATTTCTTGTCTGACCTCATCTTTTCCTTCTTCTTCTTCTTTTGTTGAGATTATGTACCATCCGAAAAGCTCAAAATATATTTTTATGCAACTTTTTTGTTCTTTTAAGACGGATTCTATTAATAGTAGAACTTTTTCTTTAATGGACTGAAAAAAAGATTCCACTAATGCCGAATTGAGATCTGTTACATCTTCATGTTTAATTCTGTAAGTTGCAATTCTGTTTTTAAATGCAGTTTGTATCAATTCTATATTATCTCCGAGAACTATTGTGTCACAGTTTTGTTTGTGAGTTACAGTTCTTTGATGTGCAGCCATTTTACCATATGGTATAAGCACGTCGCATTTTGTGCAATTAACCATATTAGCAGTCTTATCGGTTTCTTCACTGCCAATAATATTTTCGCTAGTTGATGTTGATGGTCTCGATTCTGCGGAGGTGCCTGGACCTCCAATGTGTTTCACTAGTAGTGGTGAAAAAGTTTCATTTCCATGCACTTTTCTCATATGAGCTTTTACGCTTCTTTTATAAACACTTGCCATACTACATAATACACACTGATACATATTTTGTATATTGTCCTTAGAATGCAATGCACTTATATGTCTATTTAAGTCATCTCGACGACTGAATGTTTTTGAACAATTATCACATTTAAAGTTAGTCATGTTGTTCCTGATTTTGTTTTTCTATTATTAAAAATCATGATGTGTAAGAGGGACAGAGAGAGAGAGGTGGGGATGGTTGGAAATATGGTTTATATATATATATATGTATATATATATATATATATATATATATATATATATATATATATATATATATATATATATATATATATATATATATATATATATATATATATATATATATATATATTCTTAAATAAAAAAAAAAAAAGTTTTATCAAAGTAATTTTGTGCTTATATAATATATTTGCTAAGTACTGTAATATGAATGTCTTACTGGATACAATGAAATAATTTATTTACTTGAAAGCGGACGGATTAGAAATAATTAATGTCGAGAAAAGTAATATGCATATAATAATCCACTTCATGAGTAAATTATTTAAGTTATTCAAAACATACATCTTATATATATATATAATTTATAAATTTAATAATATAAAAAAAATTAAATATCTATTATTTTAATACAAAATAATTTTTATTTTTTTAATTAGCAAGGATTATATAAAATTTAATCTATAATATTAAATTCAATTAATGACATAGTCGAAGAATTTGCAAATGGTTTTTGACTTTCTCCATTGTAAGTTAAAGTATACTTCTTTTCTGATGACATTATTTTAGTGATAATTTCATCAGAGAAATTGTCAATAATTCTTTTAGGTAAAAAACATTGACAAACATTATTATTATCATTACTGTCTTCTAATTTAACCGCTACTGCACGATCAAATTTGGTTTTCATTGAATATATTTTTTCTTATATAATAAACTCTATGAATAATTAAATCTGATATACGTTTTTGTGGAAAAAAATTCAAAGTATGATTGGAAATTGCGTTAATTTTAGCTAAATCGATATCTGACATTTTGAAAAATGTAAAAATATTGCAAATAGAAAATATATAAAAAAAATAGATATTTGAATACAGTAAATAATGCTTACTTTTAAAATGTTGTATTTTGCACTGAACTAAGTAAACTTATAAGTTTTAGTGTAAACTTTAAATAAAATTGGAATAAGGAATGATAGGATATATGGAACACAGGCACTTCACATAAACTACAAGCACTAACATGTAGCGTACTCCAGCAGTGGTCTTTTATATAAAAAGCAGGCAGATCCTCCTACCTACCTCACACAACCCTACTCTTTTATGTGTCGTAGAAAGTTAATTTAAAAAATATTTAGTTTGATTTCTAGCACTCATATAATATTACAATAAATAATAAAACTATTCTAAAAATAATACACAATTTCATTTAAAGTATATATTTCGTCCTTTATATTTATAATGCGGAGTCAATACAATCTTCCTTAAATTTAAACTTAAAAATAGTGGTTGTGGCTGACGCAATTCGCACACCACATATCTTCGCTGAAAATATATTTATTGAACGCTTCTACTTTGCTAATTACATCTTGTTCTACAGCATTTTTATAATATTTATCTTTCACATTGTACAATTTAGACATTTCTATTAGTATATGCATACAACTGAAACGATATCTGACTTCATTACATTCATAATATTTGATGATAACACAATAATCTTATTCATTGTCTGTAATAAATGTAAACTCATCATTAATATTGTACTTTTAACTATCACACAAAAGAATTCTGGGTAGTATCCTGTATTTTTAACGAATTAGAAAAAACTTATTCACTATATTATTAGCACTAAACAAAAAATTAATAACCTATGTAAATTTTCTATGCAGTCTTCCTCACAACTAAACATAAATAAACTTGTGACAGCACAATTTTGACATCACATATCTTCTTCGAATAAATAATTATTAAAAGCCTTTGATTTATTAATTATTTCATGTTCTAGACTGCTGCATTTAAAATTCCAGTACAGCTGCTTTTCTACGTAAATCTTCCAAATTATGTTATTGTTGTATTGTCTAAGCTGAAAATGGAACATAGCATAAAGAGGGAACGTATTTTCATGCTTCTGAATTAGACATAGGAATCTACTTATTGACATTTCTATTCTTTTCTAACTTTGTCACTAAATAGAATTATTTAGAAAGGGTTGTATCGCACATTGTTAAAGATTAAACAATATCTAGACACAGCAGCATGTAATATTGTCGACTATTACCTAATACGCTTTCGAATTATGAATTGCACGTCCCATAGGTACCAACGGCGTTTTAATCTCACCGTATTCAGTATAGTTCCTTTTTCTATGTAAACCAAACCTTCTGATTTATTGTCACATATTGTCTAAGTTGAAAAAGAAACATGACGTGAAAGAATGAACGTGGACTTATTCTTATATTAGTCTTTTATTATGTTTTAAAAGTTCTCGTGCTATATTTTTATTTCTCTGAATTAGATAGTCCACATTTTTTTCTAACTTTGTCAGTTATACAATTACTTGGAAAGGAATAACCCTTTGTACATTGTTAAGCACCAAACAATATTAAGACACAGCAGCGTATAATGTTGCTGGCCATTGCTTTTTACCTAACACGACGGTCAATCTCCCGCTGTCACTGACATAGACGTTTCCGCCAGAAACCAATACATAAATAGTATAGAATAATGACAATGACGCTGTACAATAAGAAACTTTTCTGTTGTTTGACATAAATGTTTCAATGTTTTTCTTCTTTAAATTGTTATTTTTAGAAATTTGTAAATGGTTAGATGCTATTCTACGACACAGCAATCAAGAGTTATTTATATGAATTTTTATTTTTTTGTAACTTTCTTGAACTGAAAATAAAAGACGTAAAAGTTTACGTGATATTCTAACCTTGCAAACGACAAAAAGCAAAATTGTTTGTTATTCGAGATAACAAAGCCCACAACACCTTTTTAGAACGTTTGTAACAAATGGTCAAATTTGAACGCAGTAATATATTATGACCTGTGGAAAATTAATTATTTTAAAAAAGAAAACATACATACATTAAATCACAAATTTATTTAAAGTAAAAACAATACAGACATGTTTAAATAACAAATATATATATTTTAAATAACAAATTTCTTAACTGTATTCCTTCATTCATTATCACATCACTTTTCCTCATATAATTTATATTTTTCTATTATTTCGTTGGATAGAAATTCTAGCAGAGTATTTATTAAGAAACGTCGCAAATCTGCATTTACCATCTCCTCACAAAATTCCTCCAGGTTTAAAATATCATAGAAATATTTTTGACAAATAATTACCCCTTTCTCATACGAAGATATAAGCTCCTGTAGAATTTGAACTTCCTCTTCATTACAACATAATGGGTCAATATCATAATTATTATTCTTAAAACATTCACAACTCGCAATAAAACGAAGAGTGTCTAATTCAATAAATAATGTCTCTATGGCAGTAGTCAAGTTTTTTACATAATTATCATTATTAGCACACATGTTAATCAAATATTATTTGTAGTAAGCTTGTCACAACGCGTCTACACAGTAATACCAATTAGCAAAAACTATCTGATAATCTGTTTTTATAAATGATGCTTGAAAGACCTAAATACATTTACTCGACTATTCACCATCCGACTTGTTAGAACTCGTCGGGAATTTTGTGAGAACAAAGAGTGTCGTCACATCCTATACCATTATTTTTATTTTTATAAAGAATTCATTGTCTTATCATAAGGCTGACACATTTTATATTGGTTATTTGATTTTTGCGTTTATTAATTTTAAACTGTTTCTTATTTATTTTACGTCAAGTCTCTTTTTATTCCATAATTATTTTCATTCACATAGTAACTGTATTATAAAAATTATAAATACATATATTAATTAACTATCCATATCTACTTTTCCTCTTGTTCGCTCATGATTAATTATTCACTATATAACAATATCTTATTCCTTTATCATGATATTCATTCTTTATATCTTGTTCTGCAGTAATTAATAAATATATCGATCATTATTGCGGAAACAAATACCCCGTCTAATATATTAAAGAACAGACATGCGCCATGTGGACAGGTGGTAAGATGCCGCTGCGGCAGCAGCTGCCGGTGCTGGAACTCTCCAAATACACCTACTCATAAGTAAACAAATAAAAAGTGGTGGTGCCCAACAAAAATAAATAAAAAATAAATCTAACACTGACTCCACCTACCCACTATTAGAGATTTTATGTTGGCCTTCAGAGTTAGTTGGGACGTCTTTCGAATTACTGTCAAATTTCTACAAATTAGATAATTATACTTTTGTAGGGAACAAGAAAGTTATAAACTAAGAGTTAGCAGTACTTACTTAACCTACCGTTAATATTTTCTACGACGTCTGAGGGATACCTACCGTTCCTTTCAGATTCTTTTAGTAATATTTAAACTTAATGCAAACGGCTAAACAGTAATTTTCACGACTTATGACATTACAATGACTGAATATTTACAGTTACTTTTAAAAATTATAAGGAAGTTACTTTCACCAAACTGGTTTATTAGTATATGTTATTGTAGCATTGAGCGGAAAATTGCACTTCAAAATAACAGTCACAGAAAGAGGATTTTTCATCACTCATTAACGTTTACAAAAAAATAAGGAAGTTAAACGGCTGATAGTTCTTTAAAATACAAGATAAACATTGTAAAAGATTATTTCGCCATAGCGAAAGTAACAACTTCAGCACTAAAATAACTGTAAATGCAACTATATTTAGTTTCCGTGACAATTCTTACGCAAACACATGGAAAATATTTATTTTGGTAAATACAACTCAGGTGTTTTTTTTATAAGACGTCCCACTAAAAATAGCAAATGAATATATTGTGTCTCACAAGGAACTGCATCGATCGATATAGGGAAAAGTATGCACCAGAAAATTTTGAAAATTTAGGGAGCTACTAACAGTAGTGTGGCCAATCCAACTAAAATAATTACAAGCATCTTGCACTTCCGGTTATACCGGAAGTGCAAGATAGTTTAGTTTTTCATGGGTAGCTCTTCTAATTGATTCCTGTGATAAGTTTTGAAATGTATTTCTTACTCTCTGCATATAATCTTCAATAGCTGTTAATGGGCTCTCATAAACTTTATTTTTAATAGTTCCCCAAATAAAATAATCTAAAATTAATAAATCGGGCGAGTGAGGAGGCCATAGGAAAGTTCCATTATTGGCGATCCATTGATCGTAAAAAGTTTCTTGTAAAAAATTATTTATCAAATACGCGTTCTGTGGGAGAGCATCGTCGTGCTGATAAAACATGTTTCTATGTTCAGCGGGAGGTAAATTTTCTAAATAGTTATTATTCAAATTTTGTAAAAAATTAGATAGCTTTAACCTAAAAAAAAGAAACAGGAAAAAAAGAAATTAACTACACGTATTAACAGAAGAAGAAATCTTTACTGTTTAAAATTCTAATGCCACCAGTCTATCATTTCTTTTGGCACAGTAAATATTAAACTGCCAACTTTCTTGAAAATTTCTTTTCCTGAACACATGTGGATTCGAGTCACTCCAATAATGCGAATTGTGTCGATTGAAAAGTCCATTTTTGATAAATTTAGCTTCATCTGACCATATATTTCCCAAATAAAATTCGTCGCCTACAGACCTTATTAGAATAAATTCACAAAAATTTTCTCTTTTTAGGAAATCTGTTTCTTTTAATCGTTGAACCATTTGGAACGAAAACGGGTGAAATTTATGTTTAATTAAGATTCTGTGAACTAAATTCTTGCATAGTCCCGATTCCAGAGCAGCCTGTCTTAATGACATCACTGGAAATGCATGAAAATATCCCAGAATTGCTATTTCTACGTTTTCGTCATCCACAATAGGCTTCCGCTTTTGAATTCTTGCCTTGACAGAGCCATAGTTTTAAAAACCAGTATACGTTTTACAGTATTTGGTGATGGTTTCCGTTTTTGTGGATAGCGCGTAGCAAATGTACTACAAGTTCTTGATATTACTGTATCACATTCTTCATAAATAATAAACAAATTCAAAAAGGCTTCGTGGGTGTAATTTAAATACGGTGGCATTTTTTTTACATAAGAGAATGACTGATATTACTGATTGTTTCTAATCATGGCTAATTTGATAAAACTTTTACTAAAAATTCTTGAATTTCTAAGATAATAGCAAATATTTCAAAAAGTTGTAATTTAAACCCGCACAATACTTATATCAAAAAAAAAGAAAAGGGAATTTAATGATAAATAACTTAAAGTAAAAAAATATAAGGTGTTCCATTTGACTTAAGCAAGATTTCGCGGTTTGAAGTTAACAAAATATAACGTCAAAAATGGAACACTTGGTATACCATTATTGAATTTCTTTAAACTGTAAAGCGTAGCACACCTTATGGTCTTTCTGCATGTCAAGAAGCAAATGAGTATCTTTTTTACAAAGAAAGTTATAAAGGTTATTGTAAACCATCATACCTGTCAAATTGTTTATAAAATGTCAAATATGTCTAAAACGGCTGGGTTTAGGCATAGGATATTTTACATGTTTTTGACTCAGAATTTTATACTTTTTACGAAAACTCCAAAATATATAGGGTATTCCGTTTAAAATAAGCACGTTGGTATCGACTTCCGGTACAACCAGAAGTGCCAGATGCTTGTAATTATTTTAGATAGATTGACCACGGTGCCGTTAGTAATTCCCTAAATTTTAAAAATTTTCAGGTGCGTTCTTTTCCCTATATCGATCGATCAGTTCCTGACGAGACACCCTGTGTATTTAATGAAGTCACAGGAACAACAGTTCTTTGAATGAATGTGTATAATTTCCATTTTGGTGATTACTTTTCAAACAATTCTAAAATGTATGTTGATGGCGCGTTGCTATCATATTCAACAGAATTCTTGGAATGGTATTAATGTAGGCAATAATGTAGAGGATTTTTTATGAATTCAGTGACGTATAAAAATTTCTCTACAAAAATTATTAAAAAAATCAGGTTGAAAAAAGTTAAATATCATCTGTCAAAAAACGTTTAAGCTAATTTCTAGAATCAATTGAATCATTTAAGTAATTTGTTTTTTTTTTGCACTGGAATCAGATGATAAATAACGGCGCTGCGGCTTGCTCCGTATTTTGTAGTATTCAAAAAATGAATTGCAAATGTTGTATGTCGGTAAATACAATAGAAAATATAATAAAAATGACTATATTAAAATTAAGGCTTACAATGAAAATTTACATATAAATAATTTAGCAAAATAGTGCAAATGAATGAAAATGTTATGTAGAAATAAAACAAAACAAACCTACATCGGCGTTGCAGCCCCATTGTATTATATAAATCATTAGGAGTGGCTAAAATTTTAGCTTAGAAATTATGCCAACTTTCCTTTTATAAATACGTAATTAATTTTATATTTTCACAGGCTTCCATATTGTTCATTTGCAGAACAGGAAATATTAATCAAGACTTTATATAGTTTATTGACAAATTAATTCTACAGTATACTGTGGGTTAACATAAAATATACAGGGTATGGCAAAACATAAACAATATTTTGGACTAATATTCGTCTCTTATTGGGAAAGGTTGACCCAATAATCAATTGAGGGAGGGGTGCAATTTTACTGACCCGCAGTTATACCCTTACTTTGTTTGTAACTTTTAAAATGTAAAATTTTATTATTTTCTAAACAGTAATGAATCACTTAACATATTGAAAATATCTGATGTGACGAGCACATAATTTTCTTATACCAGTATATATCATCCTGAACTAAAAAAATTATTCTATTTAATTCATCACTTACCTCAATTAAATTTTAATAGCGTACCTTGAAATGTTTCATTAAAATTTTGAAATAATTATCAGGGTCAATAATAATTCATGTCATATATTATAATAATTTTTGTTATTGACATTGACATTCTTGTAACTAAATTATATCTTTCAAATGTCAAACTGTTAAATTTATCCTAACCCCATTCTATGAGGCCAAATGTGTAAAATATTTCAGTTTACATCAGCTTTATTTAACTAATTGGAAACATATATTTCATTCGCTTGATATAGTAGACATGATTTATAATTTTTCATCAAGAATATATTTTTTTTGTAAAGTCCAATACAAAAACAGTTTAGGTCCCGTGGACCCCTTTCAGCTGGACAATTTTGCTTATCACCGAATTTTTCATTGTCTTTAGCCTTTAGAACAAGTGTACCAAATTTGAAAGCTTTATCTTAAAAAGTGGCCGCTATCGCGATACTACAGATATGCGGACAGATTTTTTTCATAATGTTATGTTTTTTTTTATTATAATTCGTCGATATTCTTCCAGAAATGCAACAAAATTTTTTAAATTTTTTTCCCGAAATTGTACCTTTTTTCTTCTTTCATTCATTATGTCTCTTCTGGTGGTACCACATTCATCAAATTTAATGTGTCACCTAAAATGTTGTTGACAATATTAACTGCCGAATTTGGGAAGGCTACCATTAGTACTTCTTGAGTTATCGCGGACAAACACACACACACACACACACACGCACACGCACACGATCATGCACACGCAAACGCACGCGCACAAGCGCGCAAACACACACGCGCACAAACCCACACATCCACACACCCACACATCCACACACCCACACACCCACACATCCACACACCCACCACATACCCACAATCCCACACCCCCACACACCCCCCACACACCCCCACACACCCCCACACACCCCCCACACACCCCCCACACACACACGCCTATACGGGACTGGGGTACGTTCTGGGGATCTTGGTTATAGGCATACGTTGCGTGGACCACTTTGAATATCATGTTAGCAGAGTTCTCTCTCTCTCAAACACGCCTTTTTATTGCGCTCTTCTACTATATCTGAATACACACTTCAATTAGAGCTTTATAAATAATATTATGTGTTTTGGTATGTCTGATACAACAACTTTTTTAGAGGACCCTATTTTTTGCTGCCATTGAGAGGACTGAATTTATTTATGATACGTTGTGAGTACCTTGAGGATTAATAACGTTGAGAGGTCCATCGTATAAACGGTTTATTATCGAACAACACAGCAATAATTTCTGAGATTTTACCTGCAAAATTTTAGGTCTATAATTGATACATTTATAACTTTTCTAGGAAACTTCTGATTAATCAACATAAAACTCAATAAGAATATTTTTCTTTTGTTTCGCAGATATTAAATATTTAATATCTAAATGTATCAATTATAGACCTAAGATTAGCAATAAGTTAGTAATAAGTTCAACGGTTTAGTATGTAAAAGGATTTTAGTAAATAAAATAACATTGGAGGAATTCTATCAGATAATATAGATAAACCAGATAAATTACAAAGAACTGGATTATATGAGCTAAAATGTTCTGACTGTGATGCTATATATATTGGACAAACTGGTCGAAATGTAAACAAACGGGTCGAGGGACATAAAAAAATTTATTTTGAACAATATACATAGCACCGGCATGTCAACGCACTGTATAGAAAGTAATTATTTTATAAATTTGGATACATCGACTTGCTTCACTCAGAAAATAAAGGTAAAAAGTTAGATTTATTAGAGGGGGATGAGGTATGGACATCCGTTTAATTTCCGATATTCGATCAGTGAAGTTAAGAAGCACTGATCGAGTCCGGCAATTGGATGGATGAACGATAGCTCGTCTCACAGTCGGTAGGCTGTCAACAGACAATCCCGGGAAGGCCGCTAGCTTGATGCAGGCGGAGACGCAAGCCCGGGTGGAGGATCGAAGAGACCTACCCAGGAGGTTTGCCACTCTGCTAGCGGTGCAGGCGGGCAGGCCCAGGCGGTGGGTTAGTTGACAGTCGAGGACCGTGGTTCGGAGTCCACGCAAAACTGTAAGTCCCTAGGTAAAAAGGGCCCATTGTGGCCTACTTGCCTAGTAAAATAAGTAGCTACTACTAGATTTATTAGAAATATTAAAAATTAAAGAAGCAGTAAAAAATAATAAGAACAAAACAAATGATCAAATAATTTTTACAGGTCACAACATTTTAGATAAAATAGTGTAAGTTAAAGAAATTCCCCATCATTTCATAGCATATAATTTAATATTTTACAATTGTATTGTACTGCCAAAATGTTATATATAAGTAAAGAATACGATTTAAAATCTAGTATCATCTATACTCTTGAGAAAGGCCTAAAAAGCCGAAACACGTGTAGAGTTTTAGTAAAATATTTTTGAAGCATTTAAAAGCAAAAAGTTTCTTAGTTTTTAATAAATAAATAAAATAAATAAAATAAATAAAATAAATAAAATAAATAAAATAAATAAAATAAATAAAATAAATGAAATAAATAAAATAAATAAAATAAATAAAATAAATAAAATAAATAAAATAAATAAAATAAATAAAATAAATAAAACAAATAAAATAAATAAAATAAGTAAAATAAATAAAATAAATAAAATAAATAAAATAAATAAAATGAATAAAATAAATAAAATAAATAAAATAAACAAAATAAATAAAATAAAAAAAATAAATAAAATGAAATAATTAATTTCAATTAATTAATTAACTAATTAATTAATAAATAAATAAATACATAAATAAATATTCCGGTAGGAAGATACAAGTTTAATCTAATTTCAGTAGTTAACTTGTGAACATCACAAGTGTAGTGTACCTACTTTTTTGAATCGGAGAATATTGAAAGTTTTGAAAATGTCGCGTGCACTTCTCTCTCGAAGTAGTGTAGAACGATGGATAAACGATTAGAGTTTGATGCAACCAAAAATCATAAAACACATGTGAGTGTTAATATGCATGACAAACGTATTGGTTAGTGTAGATTAAATTACCAACGCTAGTGGTTAGAACATTTCAAATGTATTCTTTTGGCGGGATGGATGAGCCTGTGCCAACATCAGTTCGCTTAATATCACTTTTAGAAGTAGAGATGTAGACTTTTCTGAACCTAAACATAAACGTGCAATTTTTGAAGCACTTCACATACTTTAAATACACCCCCGTTACGTCTGTATATGTTGAAAGGTCGTTTTCGATATTTATATGGATTTCCAGTGACAGGCATCGAAATTTAACATCTCAACAATTAGGAAAATTTTTACTAATATGCTTTCATTTTAGTGCCATAAGTGAATATCTTTAACGTCAATTGTAGTACACTAGTGTGTCCTGTAAACTATTTAGCTCACAACCGACGTTGTTTCGGATATTGTGAAAATCATTAGTCAAATGTACAAGGCAAGATTATTGCTTCTCAGTTATCATTTCTATGCACATTTTTACAGCAGTATCCTGGATCCACTCTTAATATGTAACATGTAATATTCGGATCCAGGCTCTATCAGTTATCAGTGTTGTTATCAGACTCCATAATATGGTAAGTTTCTTAACCACCACATCTTTATGGTTTTTTGTCCACTAGTTTTCTCTTCTTTTAGCCTAAGTGAAAATGGTGTTAAAATAATGTATTATTTGTATTTTTAAGAGAAAATATTGTAAACAATCACATCCTTTTTCTTAGATTAGTTTCCATTGGAAAATACGGACAACGGAGTAATTCTGAATTATATTTCAATTAAACATTTAATCAATATTGTAGGGGGTTATGCATTAAAAATTACCCACCCCTTATTATAGTTATTATTGCCTATAGAAAGAAAGTTTTAAATAAAAGTTGTGTGGTTATGAGTGAGTTTTGTTAAAATGCTATCAAAAGTACAGTAGCCTATAGACTTCAGGGGATACAAAAAAATAATATATTTCTTTAAATGGGATAAATGGGATATATTATTAAATTTTTGGAATGATCCTTTGTTCCTGATTTCAAAAATATACCATAAGTTGTGTTTACCATATACCGTTTTTGAGTTATTAAACGTCGAATATCTTGGTTAAACTAGTTACTGTAAATATGGAAAAGTTAACATTATTAAAGTGAGCTTTTATGTTTGATAAGTAACATTTCTTTAATGAAATAATCAAAATGGTTTACAGTGAGGAAGAGAAAAAACAAATATTTATACAAAATAGATAACAAAGATTTATATAGTAAATTATTGACAATGTCTTTTAGAAATCCCCAAAAAAGTTAATCCATAGGGGTCAAATCCGAACTGTTAGGTGGCCGTTTAATAGGTCCATTATTCCCTATCCATATTGGGATACATTATTCAAATGATCTAGGACACTACGCGGAGTTGCCCCATCCTGTATCCAAATTATATCATCAAGTTCGGCTTCCGGAAAATTATGCAAAGGAATATTTTCTGCTTCTGGGATAATTATTACCAGATAGGTAATTCCAGTTAAAGTATAATAATAAAATATAGGCCCAACAATTTTGTTTCTGAAAATTCCACACCAAACAGCTTTTCTTCCTGAATTTTTTATTTGTTTTACCAGTCTTTTTCTGTTGTGCTTGTTTTCCCACGACCTTCGATTTTTCCTATTAATAATGCCTGCTATAGAAAAGGATGATTCATCGGTCCATAATATTTTAGAAAAAAAAATCGGGATCTTCATCCAACTTTTGAATCATCTGGCAGCAAAAGTTCAGCCTTTTCCTTTTATGAACCTCTGTTAAAACTTGTACGGGTAAAATTTTATATGGTCTGTAGCTGTTATTTTTTAACGTACGTTGGATTTTGGAATAACTTTTACCTAATTGATCGACTGCATTATTTCTACTACATTCAGAATTTTCTAAAAAATAATACAATGTGTCAAAAAAAGTCTATTCGCGAATAAATATGGATGAACTTACTTTCTAAATGAATCAGTATACCTAGCTGTTCTTCCTAGTTTGCTTGAAATACACACTTTTTTCTACTAAAACTGGAGGTATTATTCACCTTTCGGTAAATATTTTTGAACGTTTTTTCTAATGGTGTTGGACGATTTGGATACAACACCCTCTATGCTCTTTTTGCAGAAACGGTATATGGTAGGGGTAATATGTGGTAAATTTTTGAAATAAAGAACAAAGGATCATTCCAAAAATTTAATAATATCCGATTTAAAAAAAATATTATTTTTTTTATCCCCTGAAATCTGCACGCTACTGTACTTTTGATGGCATTTTAACAAAATTCAGTCATAACCACACAACTTTTATTTGAAACTTTTTTTTCTATAGGCAATAATAGCAATGATAAGGGGTGGGTAATTTATAATGAATAACCCTGTACAAGGTGTTTTTTTAAACTGTACTCTATTTTCATAAATTTTTATTGATTCTGGTTTTTCAATGTAGAATTTAAAAAAAAGCATGAAACATAGAATACACCACATAAAATAGAAAATCCCCAAATTTAAAGGTGAAGCTACACGGACGGAGATTACAATGTTGAAAAAAACTCGGACACACAGCCAGTCCTTTCAACTTTGTGAAGTTCGAAGCTGGAATCAGAACCCCGGAGTCGGCAGACTGTAAAACCAACTACAATCGTCACTCAGTGTACAAGACCACTGCGCTGCCGAAATCGTCATTATTTCTCTCTTAAATCTTAAATAATGTATGAGAAATGTTACGTTTTGTTTATCGATACACCCTGAGGATTTTTACGTATTTTAATTTACATTTACATTTATTTCAAAATTGAAATATTTCTGATAAAATATCTTACCGCTAAACACTAAATTACTATGACTGAGATCTTTTAAAATGTGTAAAATATAATTTGAATAAATAAAAAAAAATTGTCAAAATGAAAAGAAATAAATATTCTAACCATTCGAAAACGTTTTCCTAGACCCATTTGATTGCCTGTTTGCATATGAATCAAGTCGCCAATAAAACCATTTTAATATTTTTTGATTATTTTGTAATCAAATTTATACGATATTGTTCTAATAGTATAAAATCAATTATGAAGCTGTCTGTTGCAGAAAATCACTTTGTACCTGCTTGAAAGCTGCCTTCTCCTGAGCTATCAAAGCTTTTGTGTCATAGAGCTTATTAGTTTTTCGTTACATAAAACCGTCATAACTAAAATATAACAAGGTTCGTATATATCAACTTAACTTAAAAGTGGCCGATATGAATCTTACTTTAAGGCTAATAGTAATTTCAGTACAGACCCTTCTTTAACTTTTCTCCATACAAAGAAAATAGTGAGTTTAATTTATCTCAAAGACAAAGAGGTTTTTCTTTGACATTTTGTTTAAATTTAGAATATATTGACGGTGGAAACTTCTTGTTAAGAATTATTACACGATAGGTTTGTAAATTCTTACAATATTTACACAAGCCAAGTTTGGTTTTTAACTTAATTTTCCATAAAGAAAATTTACTTGAGTGTTAAGCCAGTTTTCAACGTTTGCTTGTAATTTTTATCAGAATGATTTTTAATATTTAAAGTGAATTTATCTTAAATACCGAACAGATTTTAATTTGAAATAATTACTGAACGAATGGACTAATTTATAATTAAACAAAAAAAAAATATTTAAATAATAAGAAAATAATAATAATTAAAATAATTGCATATTGCACAGCTATACATATACAATATAAAATATTGGGCGGAGATTAGCCTTAATTGCTGTCCTAATACTCAATTTTAAGAACTTTCTGGGTACCACGCTGTTCATGTATCTGCTCAGCCTTGCACAGGGGGGTATATTCACGGAAATGCTGATCAAAACCACAAATTTTAAAATCGGCAACTCAAGTCTTTTGATCCATGAGTCATTGAGGAAAACTACCTGACTACAAATTACCGCTAGTTTGCAGGGGAGGGTTGCTACGTACCGATCCCTATCAGTCGAGAGTTGTGTGTTGTTGAAGTAACAGTTTCTTATCGATTATGTTCATATATTTACACTTAAAAATAAACAAACTTTAAAGTGCCCTAATAAAATGAATCCTATATCTGAAGGTAAATACTACATTATACTAAACGTTCCTGTACAGTAATGTTATTTATTGGTAAACATTTAAAAATTTAATTGAACGTTCGCAAAACGTGGCAATTTACGTGATGTATTTTTCTTTGTTTGGAACAAAAATTACCGTGGGACATTTGCGGGCAAAAAGTTTTATACAGCCTGTTAGTACAATGCCTCAGCTATTTTACTGTGAAGAAAACATCCCCGATATATCCGCATTGTGGTGAAAGAAATTTGAATGTGCGTTGTGACCGTTTAATTTTACTATAATATCCGTTCTCCTTCATTCCTAATAGTGGGGTTTTTTATAGGTTCCAAGGAGGAAAATTTTATTTTAAATAAAAGAACATTATTAGACGTTATGTTGTCGTGTCCTTCACACAAATTTAAGGACAGATATGAACACTTGCTTGCGCATGTATCGAAAGTTACTAATTGTCCGCCGCAAAACTTTCAAATAATTAAACATAAGCTTTCCCATTTTACTTCCGACTTTAAAGTAAAGTGGAATGCTGCCCAATCGAACAAGACAAGATTTCTCACCTAAAACCAAAACTGGCTTGATAACAATATTACTCTTACACTGTACGCAAATCCTAATTCGTCAAGTTCGGGTGGGGGCCTTCGGTTGATTTTCTCGAAAGCAGTGAACGTTCTAAACGCAGAAAAACGGAACAACTAAGATCACAAGCAAGTTCTTTTAAACTGGTGTATGTCGCTCAAATGAGTGTGCACAAAGTATAATGGATGATGCGAGTGTACCTAGTCAAAGAAATTAAGTTCTCGACGCCAAAACGGGATCATAAGTATCAAAAAAGCTTACAAAATGAGTCAAATCAAATTAACTATACTTTCTGGCGAGCAAGCTCTATCTGTACTAGTTGAAGCACAACTTACAGATAACAGTCTGAAGTAATAAGGGTAGGAGATAAACAAAGATTTCCTTCTTACAAAAAGATTCAAGAAGCAAAGAAGCACTGTTATCCTGAATGTGAAGCTATTACAATAACAAAAAAGAACACTTCTGTAGGCTTGCAGACTCTGATGGATCACACAGTTAAACGAATTGTGAAAGTACAGGAAGAAGTTTTACAAACACTTTCAAAAAAAGTACCTTAGTAGATTAATATTATTGTCCAAGTGGGGGTGTGATGGAAGTTCAGGACAAAGTCAATACAAACAGAAATTTGAAGATAAAGAAGATTCAGATGCGAACATCTTTCTAACTTCATTTGTACCACTTCAACTTTTATCTGGTGAACCCAACTCGTCAAGCAAAATTATAGTATGGCGAATCCCCGACCGTCTTCTTCTCATTATTGTCCAATTTGTACATGAACCGACGGATATTACTTTTCAAGAAAAATATTATGTAGAAACTCAAATTCATCAACTTGTTCCAATTTCCGCTAAACTTGAAGAAACAGAAATCTTTATTGCGCATACTCTGGTATTTACAATGACAGATGGTAAAGTTTGCAATGCTGTATCCTCCACAACCTCTACGAAAAAATGCTATATGTGTGGTGCTACCTCGAAGACATTTAATAACATAGATTTAATGTTGAAACAGAAGGTAGATACTTCAACATTCCGTTTCGGTTTATCTACTTTACATGCCTGGATACGTTTCTTAGAGTGTTTATTAGACGTGGCATACAAGCTGCCTATCAAATCGTGGCAGGCTTGTGGAAGATTAATAAAAGAATAGTTGCAGAAACGAAGAAAAATATTCAAGATTATTCAAATCTAAGTTGAGTCTCATAGTAGATCGACCGAAATTCGGTTTTGGTAGTAGTAATGATGGAAAGACGGCCCGCCGATTTTTTTGAAAATTCTGAATTTTCATCCACCATTACAGAAATAGACATAGAAGTTATAACAAGATTTAAAGTAATTTTACAAACAATATCAAGTGGATACAGTATAAATATACAAATGATAGAAAACTATGCTTTAACGACAGCCAGATTGGTTGCAGAAAAATATTCTTGGTATAGTATGCCAACAACTGTACACAAGAATCTAATAGCGTATGCAATAATATCGTATGTAATACTGCCAATTGGGCAGCTTTCGGAAGAGGCCCAGAAGCAGTAAATAAACATGTAAGGAAATATCGTGAGGGATATTCAAGAAAATGTTCACATGACAAAAAACCTTAGAAACTGTTTTTAATTAACTTTTATTGTGCTCAGATCCTTACATATCAAGTCTTCGAACACTCCCAAGGATAAAAGCAAAACCGTTCTACAAGGAAGTTGTGGCCTTGCTATTATCTGTAAAAACCGGAATAGAAAATACTGCTAGTGACTCTGCAGAAGACTGTGAAGGTTCTGAAGAATATCTTTCAGACTAAAATTTCTTCATAGTTTGCAGAATCCCTGTCAAAGATTTTTTATTTATAAATATTGACATATATGTATGCCTAAATACAAACTTTTAAATTTTATAAACTAGACCTTTTTAACCGTCAGACATTTAACAAGTATTATGCATTTTATAAAAATCCGAAGTTTTAGAATTTTGCTCAGTTAGCTTTTGAAATTTTACTCAATTCTTTCGATTTCCATATCTTAAAAACCATCCTATTTCATCAGGGATTTTTTTTACTATTTTTTCCGTTAATTTGTGGCACGAATTCTATAAAAATCAGAAGTTTTCTACTTTCGCTCAGTTCTTTCTATTTCCACCCCCTATAAACTACCCTATTTAATTAAAGACATTTTTTTACTATTTTTCCGATAATTTTCGGGGCGAATTCTATAATAATCAGAGTTAAGCAGAGAATGAGATTTTCTGCCTAACTCGTCGAACTACACGTACATCACATACCTACCAAATAAAAAATTATGAAAAACAAAATAAAATGAGCCCATACAATGAAATTAAAATAGGAAATTTATATTAGCTTTTAACCTTGAAAAAAGTCCTGAAACTCGGACGAAACGTAGGATAAATTGTTCATGTACCTGGCTGAAGTCCTCTAGAAATAAAAATAGGAAATAAAGTTTTTTCTGTTTTTTATTGAAGAAATAATATCTTCTAAACGTGTCCTTTAATTAACAATGAACTTTTTTGATTAAGAGCTATTTACTTTCTTAAATAAAACATGGTAAAATCTTTGAATTTAATATTTTCGTAATCAATTTGACTTCGTACCTACACAAAATTGTTCTTTAGTCATGTGCATAAATATAACGAATTTTCAGAAACTTTATTATTTTCACACTACATTATGTTTAATTAATATATACTCAATTTGATTAAATAACACACTAAAACAAGTATCATTCAATAAAATAAATTATTATAGGAATTGTGGTATTTGGTCATGAGGAGATAATAAATGGAACTAGTAAATGACTAGGAGTGTGAAATAGTTGATTGGATATTGATGATAATCAAAATTCGTAATGGGGTAGATGAAAAAAAAAAATTTACAGAAATAATATTATTGCGATTGTTATGCAATAATTAAAGCAAGATACTAAATTTTATAGGTGTATTCTGTAACTATCCGTTAAATTTTAGTAGACTGAATTTCCGTTAACATTTTAGCGCGACTATTTTAACTGTCGTTTGTGTTTTGATACTCTAATACAACAGGAATCAGTTAACTTTTTAACCAACTCTGTTAAAATTTAGCGGGACCTAGTGACATGACTTTAAAATTTAACAGATGTCAAACTTGTAAAAACTGAAAAAGTTAAACTAGACAAATGTATAAATATTATTTATTTTAAGTTGTAATTAATAATATACACTTTGCTTTCTAATAATGGATACAGCGGAAAAAAATGTGGTTAATAGTGGTTACAAAAAAACTTTTTTCAGAAATGCTTCGATTTATTTTTACCGGTCGACAGCAATGTTTGGAGGCTGAGTGTTAGCGAATACCTAAGTCTTTAATATTTTCAGTGACCGGTACAACCTTTAACGTTCGCAATTAAAATAATTTAATTTTTATTAAATAAACTAAAAATCAAAAGTAACGTTTATGTTTCGCGGCAAATCCAACTTGTCAAGTATGATATATGTATTTTGTTACTAAATTAGACGGCTGTGCTATATGTTTGCATGACATTATTTGGCATTATTTACAAACAACCAAACATATGTAATTTGAAATTCAATTTTATTCTAATACTTTCGGTAATGTATTATACAATGAGTGAGCCCGAAGATAATAGTAAAATAGAAAATGCGTGGGAGATCGGATGTGCAGCAATAATTCCAGAAAAATCCAAGGACCCCTATGAAAAAGCCTATAAAATGTTCAAAAATTGGTGTGAGAACAAGGATGGTGCTGGCATCAATGAAAATGTGTTGTTGCCATATTTTATTCATCGGAAGGAGGCATTAAAATCACCTGGTAGTCTCTGGGCGGAATAATATTCAATGTTAAAAAGCACAATTTTCCTTAAAGATGCTATTGATATTTTAAAATTTTCTATCTTTATTGCTTACCTAAATATGTGGTCAGCACATAACTTTCTTATACTAGTATAAATCATCTTGATCTAAAAAAATCATTTTATTTAATTCTTCACTTCAATTAAATTTTAATAGCGTACCTTGAAATGTTTCATTAAAATTTTTAAATTATTAATTATCAGCGTTATTCGATACTGTCAATAATAATTCATGTCATATATTTTAATAATTACTTTTTATTGACATTGACATTTCTGTAACTAAATTAGATATTTCAAATGTCAAACTGTTAAATTTATGCTAACCCCATTTTATGAGGTCAAATGTGTACAAAATTTTAGTTTACATCAGCTTTATTTAAGTACTTGGAAAATATATTTTATTGGATTGACATAGTAGACATGATTTATAATCTTTCATCAAGAATATAGTTTTTTGTAGTCAAATACAAAAAAAGTTTGAGTCCCGTGGATCTCCTTTTTAGCTGGCCAGTTTTGCTCATCGCCGAATTAATTATTGTCTTTGGAATTTAGAACATGTGTACCAAATTTGAAAGCTTTATCTCAAAAACTGTAGCTACTATCGCGATACTACAGACATGTCGACAGATTTTCTTTCTATAAAGTTATGTTTTTTCATTATAATTCGTCGCGATTCACTCAGAAATGCAACAAAAGTTTTTAATTTTTTTCTCCCAAAATTGTATCTTTTTGTCCTTATTTTTGTGAAATAACATATTATGTACTGCATTCATTTTACATATCGTTCAGATGTCGATAGGTAAATTAACTTACCGACGCGACGTGTTAGGCCTAGCAACCAGGAAACATAACCTACCATTTTGGAAACAGATATTGTAAATAAAAAAGAAGTCTGAATCGTGCAAAAACAAATATTGTATGATATAAATACGTTAAAATTAGCTCTCCAAAAAAGTTACACATTTCTCAAAATGTATAGAAGTAATACGGTAGAAGGCTTTCAAACCAGAATATTTATTGTCTGGAATCAGATCGACAGCTCACTTTTACAAATTTCCAGAAGAAGAAGCAAAACCATTGATTCATATGTGCTATAAACACCCGAGGAAAGGCTTGATCCTAGGAGAAAGCAAATGACCCAAGAACCAGCAGATAATATGGAATTGGAGCTATTTAGGTATACGTCGCAAGCTATCTGAAAATATTATTTATATAAGAAATTGCTTGCGTTTTTTGTGCAATTTTGAAATTTTTACTTGTTAATAACACTGACGTAGTTCTCCACTAAACACCAAAACACTATATACTGCACCCGTGTCGTGCGTTTCTCCAACCAACTTGGCATCATCTGGAGATGATTAAATTTTAATCATCCCCAGATGATGCCAACTTGGTTGAAGAAACATGCGTCGAGTGCAGTATATGGTGTTTTGTTATTTCCTAAATAACTACGTAAGTGTTATCTTCACATCAAAGGTTCCTACCCACTCTAGGATTTGTCAATAAATATTAAATTTTTTATTGGGTCTTTTGAATTGACAGGTGATTTTGAACCTATGATAA
This sequence comes from Rhamnusium bicolor, assembly GCA_029963845.1. Classification (NCBI taxonomy): domain Eukaryota; kingdom Metazoa; phylum Arthropoda; class Insecta; order Coleoptera; family Cerambycidae; genus Rhamnusium; species Rhamnusium bicolor. The sequence continues at coordinate 250,418 of JANEYF010004722.1, forward strand.
TTTTGTCATTTAATATCTTGGCTAAGTGAAAGAATTTTTGAGCGAAATTTGGACGATTTGAATTGTAGACATTTGCAACATGTCAATAAAAACCTTATAGTGTAGTCAATCACGTATTACAGGAGTTTCATGCATCATCTATAATTACATAATAATTAATAGTGGACGTGCTAAATTAAAGAAAATATATAAATATTTTTGTTTAAATTAACAATAACACATTACTTATTTTCAGGTCAAAAATCGAGACACCTTCAGTAATACTATTATACGCTTAAAATTTCAAGTGTATAAAGAAATAATGGTTTTGTCTACAATAATCCCCTTTGTTCAGTATTACACTCTTCTCCCCTAATTCGTATGACACAATAATGAATCACTATTGGGTTCTTTTTAGAATACTGTTTTGCTTTCTAAACACAGTACTAAACTATGACAGAACTGCTAAAATTTCTAATAATTCCAACCTTAAACACAACATGTGATTAACTTTATTCATATCGATGATATTTTACACAAGTTGTTGGCTGTTAAAGTAGAAATTATTTCTTCAATAAAAAACAGAAAAACTTTAATTCCTATTTTTATTTCTAGAGGACTTCCAGCCAGGTACATGAACAATTTGTCCTACGTTTCGTCCGAGTTTCCGGACTTTTTCAAGGTTAAAAGCTAATATAAATTTCCTATTTTAATTTCATTGTATGGGTGGGTTTTATTTTGTTTTTCATCATTTTTTTTATTTGATAGGTATGTGATGTACGTGTAGTTCGACGAGTTAGGTAGAGAATCTCTACCTAACTCGTCGAACTACAATTAGGTAGAGAATCTCCACCTAACTCATCGAACTACACGTACATCACATACCTATCAAATAAAAAAATGATGAAAAACAAAATAAAACCCACCTATACAATGAAATTAAAATAGGAAATTTATATTAGCTTTTAACCTTGAAAAAGTCCGAAAACTCGGACGAAACGTAGGGCAAATTGTTCATGTACCTGGCTGGAAGTCCTCTAGAAATAAAAATAGGAAATAAAGTTTTTTCTGTTTTTTATTGAAGAAATAATTTATTCATATCTAATAGGACCACTGCATATAAGAACCTATCACAGACATGCCTAAAATGCTAACTTCATACAACTGAATTAGCGGGTCCGTTAAAATTCAACTGATAACAATTCCGCTGAAATTTGACACTACAAAATACAAAATTTTGAAAATATTTTTAACGGTTCGCTAAAATTAATATTTTAATAGTCTGTTAAAATTTAACTGATAAATTATAGAATACAGCTGTTAATTAACTATCTTATTTATTTACAATGTAGAAAATTGTTTAAAGAGGTTTAGTTATAATCGACTAATTTCTTATTTTTCTATAATTTTTTAAAAGTGGTATAGTCAAAATGCATCTAGAATTTATTGAGATATTTGACGAAAAATATGGTACCTATCTTAAGAAAATATTAATGTGCGCCAACCTACCAATACTCTTCAACAAGAAACAGTGTAGAAACTAATTGGAAAGGAAATAATAGATACTAAAACACTTTTCTGTTTCTTTTATATTTGCAAGAACTGAATATAAAAATACAATATGGACACGTGTCAATTAGTCTCAAAGTTTAAATACTGAGTATTTTCACTACAATAAATTGTGCGGCCTGACCCTATAGTTGGTCTCGAGTGTTTTCCAGAAATACGTTGAGAAGTTTTCGGAAAACTCAATTTAAAATTACTCAGTACCATATTTGCTTTTTTTAAATCCCCACATTTAAACAGCATATATTTTAAATCACTTTCCAGTTTAGCCCATAACATTTCGGATTAAAAAATGTGTCTAAGATTACCGCTAAAAATTCACAGAATAAATAATATTTAATTTCTTGAAACAAACTTGATAACATGTTTTTATCCGGTTCGCTATAAGTTAAAATGTGATAAGTTAAATTATATTCCTATTGAGCTTATTGGACAGGGTATATAACTTGAATTATCTTCATATTTTATTACTTCTTTGATATAAACTATCTATGTTACAATATCGCCAGCCAAACAAATAACGTATAGGTCTTTAAGAGTTTTTGATTTTTCTCTGAGTTCCCTTCATGCGAGTTTATTCCAATAGCGAGAAAACACACATCACACAAACATTTATCACTCTCTAAGAAACGGATGAAACGATTTAATTTTTTTTTAGAATGACTTTTTATGCTAGTGTATACCTCCCCGACGATAACTAAATCGACGTATTTTTTCTCAAAATCGTGTCTACCTCAAATCCAGAGTTTTCTAGGTGGCTAGTTTTGAAATGAAAATACTGTGTAATCATATTTAAATAAGAAATATTAGATGAATTCATATCATTGTGCAGGATTATGTGAAATAAAACTGAACAATATATACAGAAGGAATTTAAATTTTGAAATAAAGATGTCCGCATACCACGATATCTTGCGGTATGCCTTTTGTGGATGCCTTAATATAGGTCTCTAAATAATAGAGAAGTTAAAGCTCAATAGGAACAACTGTATCATTCCTCCGTCACGTAACTGGAAACCTTTCCAGCCTCTAACGATCACTAATGTTGTCATAAAAGATAGTTGGGTATTACAACCCTATAAATGGGGAAATAAAAGGTTTTCTAAATGTGTCTTTTTATATTATTAATATAAAATAATATGCATAGGGTATTTGATAATTATGAATATTAGAGAACATATTAAAATGAATACTGAAGAAATCTGTCAACATAGAATACTATCAATTTAAAAAATTTAAAAAAGTGTAATAAAGGATCTTGTTATTCTTCCAAATGCAAAAAAGGATTTAGTTAAAAATTATAACCTAAAAGGTAATATATGACAATGATAGCTCTATGGGACAACTTGATTTCTATACAAAATTAGTAATACAAGTAGTCTAAATCATTTTCCATTGCAACTACCTTTTTGCCAAAAAAAATTACTGTTATTATTACCATTACAATGAATATAAGAGTAGAAGCCAGAAAACGCTCAGATTATATAATACAATACATCCTATAGGTATGAAAAGCAATAATCAATTTAGTGCAAATATTCAAGCTTAAGTAACAAAAAGTTTTAGACCTACTGAACACATAATACTGCTACATATTTATTTAATTTAAAGAGAGCGCTGTAAGAAAAAGAGTTCTACTATCAACGACTCTTACAGCGACTGCGATTATTTTCCATTTTTATCCTCATCTTATGTCCACGTAGACAGAGGTCCATATTTAGTGTAAAAATATTCTCTAGACAGTGCAAATTGTCGTATAGTATTCTGTAGACAGTTATAAGATCACCACGCGTTCGCCTTTTTTTCTAATGGTTGAAATTTAAAGCCTATAAGACAAACTTCGTAGGGAACCAACTGAAAACCGCCGAGAAAATTAGTTACATGTCTTTGGACATCTATCTGAGCTCCAATGGAGATAATGTTAAGGTCTCTTTGAAGGTGATGAAAACCTTTTGAGGTCATCACTCATCAGCGTAGCAAAGAGTGGTCGATATGCAGCTGTGAATGAGATCCAACATATATACTAAACAGCCATAGCACCGAATCCTGGGGTACACCACTTAAAACGTAGCGGTTTTTAGCATAAAGATTGTAGTGAATTAAAAAGCAGACAATAACCTTGGTAAAATTGTATTTTCTGATAGGGATGATATAATTTTTATTTTAGTGTTGTATCAGAGGAAAGTAAGTAGCATTCATATAGCTAACTATATCTTTTAGTGGATAAAGATGCAGTGTCATTGCTACAAAACATTTTCACCGTGATTAAAGAAAAATAAACATAGTGATACAATTTTGATGGAGATTATATAATCTAGTTGTATCGGAAAAATGTAAAAAATGGGAAAAGAGGAAGTAGCTCAACATGGAGAAGAAAAATCCTTTTTCTGATGATACCAATAATAGTTTCTTCCAATAATAATTTCGTCAGTATAAAAATAAAAGTATTTTCAAGAAAATTATTAATAAAATTTATTGTGGACATAGTGAGTGATAAGTGTATCCCTCTGGTGGTCAGTGCTACTACCCGTCAGACATCATTGATGCCTTAGTGACTGATAGCGACCTGCAAAGCAGGTACCAAGAGCTATGACCTCTAACCCTGGTGGGTTGATTATATACTGAAAAAGACTTACAGGAAACAACTACTCTGCGGACAAAAGCCCCGACCTGCATTGAATTAAAACTGCAAGTCTTGTTTGGTAGCTAAAATCATTTGTCAGTTCCTCACCAGACATAGACCGATTTCGAACTTGTTATGTTTCTGTCAGTATGCCATAAGTAATGGAAAAGACAACTAATAATAGCAAACCAGGATAGCCTAAAGTAGACTAAGGACAGACATAGTGAGTGATAAGTGTATCTCTCTGGTGGTCACTGCTACTACCTGTCAGACATCATTGGTGCCTTAGTGACTGATAGCGACCTGGAAAGCAGGTACCAAGAGCTGTGACCTCTAACCCTGGTGAACTAAACTATATACTGAATAAGACTCACGTTACGATTTAAGTACGTTAAAGATTCCTACCCTAGGACAATTTTATTGTTCAGCAAAAGTTCCAGGTTAGGGGTGCCAGTTTTTACAACAAACACTGATGATCTTATCTCCTATGTCGGTTACATGCATTATTTTTATATAATTATTATTTATATGTTGTAACCCAAAAATAAAAATCTCTCTATAGGTCCTTTTTGCAGTGCCAAGAACCAACACTCTACAGTAGAAAACTGTTAGAAAATACTCTGTTCATGAATTCATATCTGAGAGAATTTGTTGTTACGGTTACATTCACGTAATGATTTTATGATAAATGAAATCATTCTAAAAAATGAAAAAATGTCACCATGGATAAAACAGGAACTCCAGGCGGAGCTCTAACCTATATTGGTTAGAAAATGAACCAATTGTAACGTCGTGATCCGTAGAAGTATATTGTATAGTAGTCAATCTCACTGTTTGAGGACGACAAATACTTACTGGACTTGCAAAATATATGTAGCAATTATTGCAGAGCTGCAGTAGATGTTAAAATGTATAAAAGAATTAAAAAAAATAAAAACGTATCGCATTTTATAGTTTAAGAATCACTGATTTTTATAATACATAATTTTAATAAAGATATAATTAAATTATCTAGCGTTTTTTTGTAACGTTAAAAATTTACACACGTACGGAAAGAAAACGTCTTAATTATTTTACGGCAACATTGATTTATAAAAATTGTAATTGCTTTCATCAATGTTTGTAATTCATTGTTACATAATATACATGAAAGGACTATAGATATTGGCATTAAAATTATTGTAGTTATAAACAACAAATATTGTTTGACTGTTCCTTAGGATGGTAAAAGTAACCATTTACGCCATAGTAAGAAATCAACTAGGATGTACAGAAAATTACGATGAGGTCTTTGTAGAACTCAAACAAACATTATATAAAGTACCTATACACTGTAAGGATTTTAAAAAAATATTAACGGATGATTCTGCTACAAATTATGTGGAACTGCGAAATAATAGGTAGCAAACTCTGCTTCAAATTATAGTAATAGTTTTAATTCAGAGATGTACATACGTAAGCAATAAATCACACTCAGATTTATTTACCATCAGATTGTTACTTTTACATTATAATTACGTACGTATCAATTCATTTTATTCGAAAATGCCACCCAGTCCAGAAAACGTAACACCCAACCCTGTGATTTTGTTACATTTATAATGTAAGTGATATGCGTGGTGATTTTTATAAACATAACTAACCATGGACGATTTTGTTATCTCAATCTTAAAAAGTTGGACATTACTTAAACTAAATGAATCATTTTGTGGTAAGTTTTAATGTTGCATGACATTAGATCTTAATCTTTATTAAATAAAGATTTTAACCTTTTTAACAGCAAAAATTGAGGAAAAAATTTTCGTTTCATTAACTGTGGTGGATGTAAAAGAATTGATTCCGTTAATCACAATGTTGAGATGTGGACAGATTTATTTTTTTCATCAAGAGATGATGCGTTGTGTCAACTGTGGTTTTAATCCACAAGAACAACGAATATTGGTAAAACAAAATGGAGATCAAATCACAATACGAGGCATACCAATATTCTCTTTTTAAAATATTTAGGGTGGCATTACTTAATTGAACATGCCCGATGATTTTCTCATAGTCAAAGAACCCCTAAAGCTTGCCATTTATGACATGCTAAATATACTACTATTGTACGCAACGATTATAACTTAATTTTTCACCGATTTATGTAGGAAATGTTGCTACGAAAGTTCACAATACAGGATGTTATTAAAAAGTACATCAATCACTTAACCAAGAACTCTGTGCGTCAAAAAGAGTTGATTCAGCCCTCTAAAGTTGGAAATAAAAAAATTGTTTTTTTTAATATTGTACAAATGGCTATAGACATTTTTTTTCAATTTCGGTACATTGAAACGTATGCCAAAAGGTAATAGTTTAAAGTAAAAACTATTTAAAATCAAGTTTTCTAAAAGGCTAATTTACGGGTAAACAGATTTCTCTCCTACCCTCTTTTTTTAGTGGTAAGCCTATCACTTTTTTGGTATCCTATATTTTATAGAAAATTTAATTATACACTTTTTTCTTGTGTTTTTCGTTTGAGTAACCATTTTCAATTGAAACTGGCAATACTAAAAACATTGGAAAGCCTATTAATTAAACAGTGAAATAATAAAATCGAGAAAAATTATTTATTTTATCAGTTACTTCTTAATTTCAGTTCTAAATGTACCTACAAGTAACTTTTACTTACTTTTAGGTCAAAATATCATTTCGATATAATAATAAATTTAATTTAATTTTAATTAAAATGCAGAGGAAAATCAAAGGCATCTGTAAATGTTCAGTAGTGAGTTCACAACTGTCACTTCTGTTAAACTACTTTAATGCATATTAATTATTGTTAACAATGGTACGTAATATGAGTTATTTTAATACCGAAATAGTAGATATGATTAGAATACTAGACGAATGTAATGGAAATGGTTCTGCTGCAGCTAGGCGTTATGAGCAAAAGTTTCCAAACCGTCGATATCCCGATAGGCGCACATTTTTTGCAGTCGATCGTCGTGTACGGGATATTGGAAGTCTATCAGATGATCATGCTGAGGAATGTGGCAGACATAGGACTGCACTAGTTCCAGAAGTCGAAGAGGAAATTTTAGATATTGTATCAGAACGGACTGATAGCAGTGTGCATAAAATAGCTTCTCAAGTAGGAGTTTCGCATTTTTCTGTATGGAAAACGTTAAAATAACAATTACTCGTTCCATTTCATATACAGACTGTTCAGGCATTAGAACCCCAAGATTATGGTTCTCGAATGGAATTTTGTAACTGGCTTCTGAGAAAAAATGCGAGAAATGTAAGTTGTGTAAACGACATTTTATCAACTGATGAAGCCTCATTTAATAGAAATGGTATTACAAATCATCAATCCTAATGCGATTCTCTCGCATTTTCATCGTAATTTCTCATTTAATGTTTGAGCGGGGATTGTTGATAATCATCTAATTGGACCTATTTTATTTCCAAATTATTTAAATGGAGCTGCCTATCTACATTTCCTAGAAAATGAATTGCCTGAACAATTAGAAATTTTAAATCTACATATTAGGCAAAACATGTGGTATTTACAAGACGGTGCTCCACCCCATTATAGCCTGCAAGTCAGGCAATTCCTATCAAGGTGTTTTCCAGGATGTTGGATAGGCCGAGGAACAGATGCTCCAATTAGTTGGCCGGTTCTGTCACATGAATTAAGCCCAATTGATTTATGTTTTTGGGGAGCCATGAAGGACAAAGTTTACTCTGTTCCAATAGAATTTAGAAACATTATTGGCGTTTTTCAGAATGAGAGATTTTCTCTCCTAAAGAGAGCGAGATATTGTATACGACAAAATGGGAAACATATTGAGCACATTCTGAAATAAAATTTTAATATTTATGTAAAACTGAAATTAAGAAGTAACTATAAAATAAATAATTTATTGCAACGCCATATCCTAAAATGACATTTATTGGACAGTTTGAATGAATCAAAATAATGTCATTATTGACAAGTAAAAAATAAAGAAAAAAGTGTGAAATAAAAAATTGTTATTTCACAGTGTGAAATAAAACTTAATAGCCAACAGACAACAAATGAGAGTTCTTACATCAAATATGTATTAATTATTAACAAATTTCATGAACAATTTTATTCATAATTTAACGAAAATATATTTGAATAGTACTGTTACTAACGTTATTTATATTTATTCCTGGAATTATGGGTCAGATGTGTGAAAAATATTTAATTCATTTATATTAATATGGTAGTTGGTCTGATTTTCACCAACGACTACATCGGCAGACATAGTCATTTCTGTAGTATTGTTTGAAAACATCTTTTTTTGAAGTCCCTTTTTTTCTGGATGCTATCTCTATATATCCCTCAGCAACTGTTGAGGATTTCCATCCCTTATGGCGTTTTAAGGTAAGAATATCAGCTCCAGAACCAACTAATAGTGATGCCGAAGATCTCCTACCCATATATTGCTCAGGATTAGATAAGTTAAGGTATTTAGCTATAATACTTGATATTCTTGAAAATTGTATTAATACCAACTCGTTGAACCGTACATTTTTCTTCTCGATATTGAAGAAAAACCTCTTTGTGATTCACATGAGTAGGGCGAATAACTGCATATTTATCATAAAAATTTAGTAGACTTATTCCATTAATTGTCTCACCAATTACCGTAAAAGTCCTTTCAATGTGGGTCTTCGAATCAGGTACTTTAACAACCAGTATATAGTATTTTCTCACAATGTCATCAATGGTCATATTGTAGAGTTCCTCTCGACGACAAGCGCCAGCCAAGCCCATTATTAATACAACTTTCAACATTAAAAACTTTTCATCTTTCAACTTTTCAACGTTCGACATCTGCTCTGTCAAAACCTTTAGATTTCTTAGCCATATACCCAATGGATTGTCTTTTCAAAAAAAGCTTTTACTTTTTGATAATTGGATACATCTACATTATTCTTTACATTCAAAACTGCTTTAAGCATCGAAAACTTGGACCAGAGACTTGAACATCTTAAAGTTTTGGCTTTCTCAGATAGATGTCAAAAAAACAGACAGATATATTACAGTTTTCTGCTTACACGAGTGCATAAACCTATCATATTCATTTTCGTACAATTTTCTAGATTTCGTTGGTAATAGATCTAAAGTTACAGCAATTACTTGCTCCCTGATTTCCAGAGGAGTACCAGGAATAAAATCTTCCTCACTATCACTCATTTTGTTCCAAATAATAATTATTATAAAGTAGAATGTGTTAAGTGCGACGTTTAAATTGTTCAATATTTAGTTGTTTTATTATTGGTTTCTATGGAAACAGCAATAGAATTTAGTCATTACGACAAGGTAACTTTGTCAATTTGCCGTATTTTTACAAAATTATACTGTTTTCTAATTTCGAATGGCGATATAAAAAATTTTGTATATAACTCGAGACTAAATTATGTTTTTTTTACTCGTGTGGTTTATAGCACTCGCCTTCGGCCCGTACTATAAACGTAAAACTTGTAAAGAAACACCATTTTAGCCACTTGTTATATAAAATACTATTTCTCGATTTTTATTATTTCACTGTTTAATTAACAGGCTTTGCAATGTTTTTAGTATTTCCAGTTTCAATTGAAAATGGCTACTCAAACAAAAAAAGACACAAGATAAGAAAAATCTGTATAATTAAATTTTCTATAAAATACAGTATACCAAAAAAGTTATAGGCGTACCACTAAAAAAAAGAGGGTAGGAGAGAAGTGTGTTTACCCGTATATCAGCCTTTTAGAAAACTTGGTTTTAAAAAGTGTTTACTTTAAACTATTACCTTTTGGCATACGATTCAATGTACCGAAATTGAAAAAAAATATCTCTAGCCATTTGTACAATATTAAAAAAAAACAATTTTTTTTTACAACTTTAGAGGGCTGTATGTTCATAGAGGTACAATTTTGGATAGAGGTAAATTAGATTGAATCAACTTTTTTTGACGCACAAAGCTCGTGGTGATTGACATACTTCTTAATAACACCCTGCATATGTTAAAACATTATAGTAGAATAGTCAACAAAAACCTGAATATGCTCCAAACATAAAATGGTAAATATTATTACAAGTTTTAGTAGCATCTTCTGCAATATTTCATGACTATAACAACACTTTGTGGTACAAACTTGAACATCGAAATTGAGCGCAGTGACTCTTTCTTTTACAAATTTTAAATTTCAAATAACCTAATAAGTTGTTTAATTTTCCTACAATTTCTTCTTGAAATTTAGTACAATTTGTTGTTGTCCCTATTTGTATCGTAATTTATAGTAAAAGTCCATAATTGTGGTATTTATGACAACACTTTTTTCCGTGCAATTATTTTCCTTAGGAAATTACTTGACAATTAATTTACTACCCAATGTCCAACGGGAAAGTTACCTGAGTTGTTCTTTGTCTAATAGTCTACGTGCGTATTGGGCAGTGTGCACGCACGCACTTGTACCTGACATGGATGACAAAGGGTAATTCTTATCGATGTTTTCTATTCACTATCATTCCACTAAGATCAGCGAATATCTCAGTTTGAACTAACTGAGGTTGTAAATTAGGTAGGTAGTTACTGATTCAATTATTATTTAACTGGGATTTCAAAATTTAAAAGAAAATTGCATATTAAAAAGTAGCGCAAGTATGCGATTGATTGATATAACGAGGGCTAAAAGGCAGGACCTCGTAAGCAGCAAAAAAGCAAATTTTACAGTAGACGATAAAAAAGTTATAACCAATGGGTCGTATAGCAAAAAAAAATTTTTTTCCGTTATGTTCAATAAAAAAAAAATCATGAGATCTAAGAATAATTTTTATAAAAAATGTTTATTTTAGAAAATAATGTAAGTTACGAGGGACTGTTATATTATTGATAGTAGATACGAGTTGTTGCATTTTATATTTAGTTGAAATAATACTTATAATTTAAAGTTACAGTACATGCAAATAAATATCAAGTTTTCTACTTAAAGAAGTTGGTCGTAAAAACTCCAACCATAATAATAATAATAATATTAATAATAATAATACTATTATGAGTGACTTGAGCATTCAGAAAAAATACAACGAAAAAACATTACAAGCTGAATATATCCTACAGTTATTTATTTATAAGGAAGTTGCTCTTAAAAGCTCCAACAATTTTTTGGAATTGTAGTTTTGATTATTTGTAAATGGTCATACTTAGTTTTCGCAATGGGAAGTCTTTCTTTCTAAAGAGGAAAAGTTGCATTTCTTAAATTTATGATTTTAGGTCTATATGGTGGTAGTTCAAATTTTGATTCAAAAGACATTTCATATCTTATCTTTTCATCCAAATACTGTAACGCGCGAATGTTTGTTACAATATTCCCATCACTTCCTGTTTTTGTTGGCCCTATAGAGCTATATTTTAAAAGTTTTTTATTAAAATTTCGAAAGAAACTAAAATCTAGACTTTTCACACAATATGGATTTTTTGCTCTAAGTTCTTTAGTTATTCTTATATAATCACTTGGCAAATAAATCTCCTTCTTTTTAAGAGCAGTCCCAATGATGGCATGTACAGAGTCACACTCCATCTAAGTGTGACCTTTTTCTAAAAAGTTTTTCATAATAGAAACATTATACTTTTCTGACATAAAGAGCAACGCGTTAGTAAGTATGTTGGTTCTACTTTGTGCGGTGCAACCATCAGAATAAATAATAATGGGTTTTTTGTTCTCTAAATTCACGAAATGTTCTTCATATAATTTAGTAAAAAAGTAGCGTAGGTAGAAGCCTGACCATCTGCATTAATTTCATTAAACAAATAACATGAAACCTGACTATTACCTAAATTATAAACTGTGAAATTATGACAGCATAGCTTTTGCTTATAGTACAGGATACTTGAGGTATTTGGGGTGATAATTTCACAACTTGTACGTACATCTACAGTAATAACGTGATATTCTCCATTCATTGTTAATATCTTATCTTATTCTTTTTTCTTTTCTTGCTAATTCCTTTTTCAAAATATGATTTTGATATTCCTCTTCATCAGTATTACCGTTTTTATACTTGAAATACGTGTCGCACTGATCTTTGCGTGGTCTAAACAAAGAAAGATTCATTTCGTCTGCTAAATTCTTTATAGTAACAATAGATAAGGAAGTTTATTGTCTTTCTGTCATTCACTTTCATATACTTTATATAAATCCGACCATAACTGAAAGACTTGTTCTAAATACTGTCTGTTAGTGTCTTTATGACAATAATGGGGCGGAAACTTGTTTAGGTTGTCAAGAAAGCTTATTAAGAACTTTTTGCTGTCTTCAAATAAGTCATGTCGTTTTTCTCTTAAGGTTAATTCTTTCTTATTGCTTGTTCCCATACCTTCTTGAGATTTTAATGCCCAGGATCTAGCCGACCATTCTCCAATGCCAATGGTGTTGAAGTACATTTGTTTACACACAGGAATAATTTTTATGTCATTTTCGGCGTTTTCTACACTTGACTCTTCTATTTTAGCTAATTTTGCCAACTTAATAATTTTTTTACTTCTTCTAGACATTTTTTATTTGTAAAAAAAAACAGTACCTCGTAAATGCTGGTAATGTTTTGAAATGCAGGAACTCGTAATTTCACCTAGAAATAAAATGACAACTTTTAGAAAAATTTATACATTTATATGAAAACAATGTAAAACCACATGAAGACAGATACACAATAATTATATTTTTTAACTTACCAATAAATAAATAGTGTTTTCTAACAATTTATCGTTGATTTACCACAAGTTATCTGATCAGCGTGCCGGTTCAATATAAATACAGATAAGAAGTAATGCTTTCAAAATTGTCAAGGTCGTAAATACGAGGAACAATTTTATTCGCGTAAATACACTAATTTGTTAGTATCTTTATTACTTCATAGATGGCATAACTTATTCTACAGTAGTTACGAGGTCCTGCCTTTTAGCCCTCGATAACGGCAAATTACCAACACATATTATATGTCAGTATAATCAAATTATTGTTTACTTGCTTCCTTAGGAAAATTGATATTTCGTTACAAAAATTTTGTTTTAATATTACTAGATACTGTTGAAATTTTCTTAGGAATTAGTAAAAAAAAAATGTAATGGTGGGGCAGGCTGTTCTCTGGTAAATAGATCGTATATGAACCATTTTTACCCACCCCCAGCCATCCTCCCAGCCATGTATTTCATTTGTTCCCTCGTCGAATCTAACCTATCCTCTAATTCGAATGAAAGTCAGGATGTCATTTCGAGGGAGCTCATCTTCTTCCTTAGAAGCGACACAGTATCGAAAATGCTGTACCTCAGGCGCCAGAACACTGCCTCAGATGTTTCTCCATAACATGTAGGGTCTTTGTTAGTACTTTATAGAAACCACTGATCAAAAACACGGAATTTTATTCAATATTTTTTCACTTTTTGTCTGTTACAAATTCAACATGAATGACATCTAATGTCATATACATAGACCACTCAATTAATTTAAATTTAAAATAAAATAGTTATAGGCTAAACAGTTTTCGTCAACACATATCAACGATAGATGTCTCCAAAGGCTGCAGTGGTCTGCAGAACTTTGATTAATAGATTCAGAGACTTTCGACTCCGTCCCAGTAACTAGGCCGAAATCGACTTGTTCGGCCCCGTCACAAAATCTCGAGATTGCCTACAGGTCCTGTTGGTCTTCTAATACTTTCTTAGTGTCACATTGAGGACCGTCGCGTGACTCGTCCTCTTATGATGCCCAGTATAGGCCCAGGTCCGAGGTTCCAAGTCTAACCAATCCATCCGCCTTCTCGTTACCTACAATATTTGTTTGTAGCTGTACCTCTTTGTTCCATGTACCATCTGTTCCGTACCTCATCTAAGCTGCCACCGTTAGCGGGTGGCGTGAACCTCTGTCTGGAAGACTGTGGTGTACGATCCTAGAGTTAAGCTCTTCTGCACTCCGCTGCCTTCAAGATATATTCCTACCCCGGAGGATGGTCTGCGAGCTATATGAGAACGATCTGTGTAACACAGCGGGGGGGGGGGAGTCAATTCTCCCTTCTATCCACTCCGCCGTTGCAAAATATGTAAACTTTCCCCAACAAATACGGAATAGTTCAAGTTTGCCTAACTCATATGAATATTGAAATCAACGACCTTTCTAAACGGTAGCACAAAAACAATTATATCGCATATTAAGTCTATTTTTAAGTATAATCGAGTGGTAAAATGTTAATTTTGATATTTCTTAATTTTTTTCTGTCTCTCTTAATATGAATATTTTGTAAGAACATCAGAGGAATTTTTTACGCAAATTAATATTCTGAAAGAAAAAAGTTTGTCTGGGTCGTCGATTCTACTCTGTGTAATAAATTTAACTTTCATTAAATGGAAGTCATAATAAATTTTGATATAAAAAATTGTTATTTTTATACTTTCCAGCAGTATGTACTACATGTATCTTTAATAAAAATTCAGACAGTGGATTTTATACAAGAAAATATCTACCGTGGAACTATACTAAACATTTTATTAATATCCTGCCTTCAGTTTTCAAAGTGAAATATGAAATTACATACATCTGTGTCTGACTTTCAAGTGATTTCAAGTTTTAATTCATTTATCAATTCACTTTTTGTACTTGCAGGAAAAAGTTATTTAAAAGAAAAAACTTACTCATAGAATTACATAAATTTTCCAAGAGCAGTTTTGCAGCTTAATAAAATTTATAATTTTTAATGTTTTCTAGGGAAGATTGTCTTCAAAGTGAAACACCGGTATAGTTATTTAATTAAACAGTGAACATTATTCCCTTGAAAATTATTGGAAACAGAACCAAAAGCTGAGAAGAAAAACGCCATTTTGCCAGTATCGTTTATTGTGCATAAACTTCTTCAGGGCTTAATAACCATTTTTATTGTTTATGCTAATTCCCAAAACAGGATACAAAACAATGCTAAATTGTAATAATAATACAAAGTGCACCATAAAAACAAGTCACATTTCAGTGTGTTGCAAGTTAAATGAAAATAATTTTATTAAAAATACCATCTGCAAGGTGACGCCTTCTTCTCCTCAAACCATCTTCCATTCGTGAACAGAAGTTTGCCATTATATTTCTCAGCAAATTGACCGCTATCCTTTTAACTTCTTCATGTATACTATTTTTGAGACCCTGGATGGTATGTAGAAAGTTGACTTTGGACTTTAGGTAGACCCACAAGAAGAAATCTCAAGATGTAAGATAAGGGGACCTGGCAGGCCACGGTAGATCTCCATTCTGGGACACTAAATGTTGCGAAAATAAATTTCGCAAAACATTAACTTTAAGTCGCTTTTTTTGCTTAGTGAATCACGACTGTCTAGAAGGTATTTACACTCAGAAAAACGTGGACAATTCCCACCGACATTGCCAGTGCCACGTGGTGGGATTTCAAACCGCAGCTACCATAGATAGATCTCTAACAACGCTTGCTATCGCACGCTCCAACCAACTATGGCACCAAGCCGGTAAATTAAGAATTTACTGGTTTAAAAAGCTATCACAGCGTTGAAGAATGTCGCTTTATTTTGGTTCGTTTCTAACGACATTATTTATTTGTCAAATTTGACAATTCATTTATTTTTCCTTCATTTGCTATTCAAAGTTTAAAAAAATATGTCAATGACGGTGAAATATATAAAACAATCATGAAATCGGTTCCAAGAATTACAACAGTTATTAACAAGCAATCCCAGTAGCGTCGATTTATGGATTTTTGTGAATCTAAAAATTATTAAATTTATGGAAATACACACACAATTCCTGAACTAGCATCAGTTCTGAAAAATTGGATATTTAACATGAACCGATAAGCTGAATCTGATTATAAGGAATCCGTGATCAAAATTCTTTGGTATAATACGGCCAAAATATTACAATACATTTTCATCAAAGAGCGTAAAATCAAATTCAACTCTTTAGATGATGTAGAATTTTTGAATGCAAGAAAAGTCGGTCAGTGGATCAGTGGTTCAGTGCTTATACGTCAGGATTAAAACCAAGGGGTTCCTGGTTAAATTCTCGACTAGGGTGTGGATGTATAGTGGTACTTTTAAAATACCAAGACGATAGCACAGTTGGCTGGAGCATTGTTGTGTGGCATAACACGGCTAATCACTACCTATCCCTCATGAGTTCGAGTCTCAGCTGCGGTATCTGGCAAATGTCGGAGGGAATGGTTGTTGTGTGTATGTCTGTCCTGGGTGAGTCGTAGAATAGCAATATTCTAAACTCCGCCAGTACTTTAATATAAATAATACGATTAAAAAAAAAATTCAAAATCAAAACGTACCCTCGAAGTTTTACAGAGAAACGTAAGGTTAGTGCTACAGCGACTGCCTTAAGTGATCATACTAAAATGAAATAAAAATGGGATGAAAATAGCCGGATGACCTACAGAAAAAAAATTACATTATTGCTTTCAAAAAATTAGCTTAGAGAGAGGCAGCGAAGTGGTCTACACGAATACGTCTAATTTTTTGAAACGTCTAATTTCAATCTCCCGCATCGCATACAATATGTTCCTATATTCTCCAAAACTATTCAAGGAGGTACAAGCGCTCTACTGACCGAAAATTGTTGACCCAAAATTCAAATGTTCAGTTCGTCTTCATTACAAAATCATGAAGAGACGTCCTAAAAACAGCTAAAATGTTGGATTAAACATAACTAACAAAAAGTTCATAAAACGTACCAACAGATCCACTGCAGTAACGAATCTTGTAAACGCAAATGTACTTGAAGAGCAACTTTTGCAGATCACCGGATACTTAATTCTAATTCTATTCAGTCATATTTATATATGCAACAAAATAGTCACAAGAAAATTATAAATTTAATGAGAAAAATAAAACAGAAAACTCAAAGCAGTGTCACAATTTCTGCTCAAACATACAATCCGGAATTAACTTGACTATAGAACCATATTAGTGTGTGGTTACATAATTATTCAACCTACGTAAATAAATCATGACACACTGGTTGTCTATATGTAACACTGGAATTCGACCCTTATGCTCATGACTATAAAGAAGACATTTTTGACAGTTAGAGCATAGTACAGAACTTTTATTTCTCCCTTGAAAGAAATACTTTAAAAACTTTTACTTACCATCCACTATGCACAAAAAATATTATTATTATTAAACAAAATTTCTATAGTGCATCGTTCTGTATATATTCTAACATATTTTGTACATGGAGGATGGTAAGTAAAAGTTCCTAAATATTTATTTCAAGGAACAAAAAGAAAATAGGATTCTGGGCTGTGTTCTGTCGAAAATGTCATCTTTACGTTCATGAGCATAAGGGTCAAATATCCAATATTACATACAGGCAACTGGTGTAGCATGACTCTTTCACGTAGGTTGCACTATTATTTTTAATTTTATGACATCACAGCTAATGTGGTCCATTTACAAGAAAAGCAGCTACACATTGCATAACAAAACTGCATCTTTAATGTTCACAATATAAAAATGTTTATTTCGTTTCTTAAATGGTCCAATTACGTGTTCACTTAGCGGGCGTTTAGGAATTAAACGATACACTAAACATGAATACTTGTTTATTGATATAAGTTACTAGTACAAAGTATAAATTAGCTCTGGCGATGAGGAATCCGGATTCTATATTTATAGGATTCCTTATCGTTCACAAATACGTCAATTATTTACATACAATCGTTTACAATTACGTCAATGATTAAAACAATGGATATAACAATAGCTATTATGCATAAAGAACATAATGATATCAAAATATATACAGAGCCGGAATGAGGTCACACGTGTAACTCCTCCCATCTTAAAAGGGAAGCCGGGGGTCTGCAGGAGATTCGGCTTGCGTACAAGGTTGTATGGTTGCTTGGTCCTTTGCTTTGTTGAAAAAGACTGCTAGTCCTTCTTTTGGTTTTTTACATTTGATATAGAAGAGGACTAAAACAAAAGTGATTAGGCATATTACAATAAAAATTTTCCAAGCATAATCATAATGCCAAGGTATGGGCTTGAAGTCTTCTATATGCACTGGTTGTAGATGGGTGATTAAGTTTTGTTCCCTGTAGAGACTGTCTAGGGAAATGTTATGTAGTGGAACCATAGGGAATCCTTGTAGTGAAATATTTGGTACAAGGTATGTGGTGCTGGTGGAGATTGGGTCTTCATATTCGTATATCTTTTCATCTACTGAAAATTTACATCCAGGTGTCATGGTTATTTTTGAGTTCTGTGAGATAGTCTTCGTATTAGAGATTCCTGCTCTACAACTATATTCGATGGTCGTGCTTTTGCTGACTATTAGTATGTAGTCAGAGGATTTTAACTGAAGTACATATGGTGTCTTATAAATAGTCCTAATTACTTGACAGTTTCTAGGTTTCCTATGTCTGAAAATATCTAGAAGGCAATCGGATTCGGTTTCATATCGGACTTCAGGTGTATAGTAAATATTCTCAACAACGTTTGGTGGCGAACTAAGCCATTGGTGGTTGTCTTGTGAGTCAGTGACAAGGTATTTAGGATAATAAAAGAGAGACACATTAAGGACGGGGATAGGTATCACATGATACAATTCAAGGCGTGGTTGTGTTGCCAAAATTGGTACTGATAAAGTAATATAATAACAAAATTTCTCATAATATAACCTTGGTTGGAAATAAGTATAATAAGACTGTATATATCCAAAACGGGGTATTTCATTAAGAGGATATAGTGTACGTAAGTGTGTTACAATATCATCTATTTCTGAAGGGCTTAATAAAAAGAAACTAATTTGATTAAGGTGAAGGAGGCTTACAGTTTGTTCAATTTGTTGAACATAATAGAGTATTAGTTCAAATTGGTTAATTATAATTTGTCTTTGAAAGTTTATACTAAGTTGATCTGAGAAGTATTTGATGTTTTGTTGTTCTAATTTTATATTGTTAGCTTCAATTTGTTTCATTATAATGTTTGTTTTGTTGGTAAATGATTTTAATAATGAAGTACGCAGATTAATGTCTGTTCCGAGTTTCTTTTCATTTGCTAATAAAGTATTTAGTTTGGAATCAAATTGTTCCACGTCTTTCTCAGTTGCAGTGCCAAATAATTGTTTATCAATATCTCCAATGAAATTAAACAAGCCTCTCTTAATTACTCTTTTGATTGGTCTGAATTTTCGAAATTCCTGGTACAAGATTATTTTTAGACTTTCCTCTTGGTGTACGAGTGATTCTGAAATGCCTTGGGTTGAGTTTCTTTCTTTATTTTGATTGCTCATTAAGATTATTTTGTCAAAAGTCATGTATAGTGGTTGAAGGTCTAATTTATGAATAAATGTATGGTATCGATCTATTGTGTATACCTGTTTGCCAATTTTTTCAAATAGTGCGACACTATTGACGGGGTCGAAAGTTATATCGTCTGCTAGTGTTGGTAGGATCGGTAGGATCGGTAGGATCATGATCAGGAAGGTCAGGATGTGTGTGATGAGATTCATTATCATCCTGCAAAGAAATTTGTTTGATAAGTTTTCTCTGCTTTCTAACCTTGTTTTTATGTACTAATCCTATGTCGGTTAGTATTTTATTATTTTTGTCGTTAATCACGGTTGTCTTTTTAAATCGCGGATAATCTTTTGGTCTACGTGGTTCTGTGCGTACAAAGACGTCTTGATCAGTGTGAACCTGTTCTGGGTTTTGTAATTTGGTATTACATTTTGTTATGACCTTTTCTTTATTGCTTGTAATTCTATCCTTGATTTGTGTATGTAAGGTTTGTAAGTTTTCCCTGTGCTGGGTCGTGTATTGGTTGATAATTAATTGAGGTGAAAGGTCAAAGGGATTTGTTCTGGGACCGTGAACTACCTCAAATGGTGTTATGTTTATTACTGAATGAATTGAGTTATTGTATAAAAGAACAGCAAGTGTCATCAGATAACTTATGGGTTTCTGGTGTTCTTGTTTTAAACATCTTATTGAATCAATAAGGGTTGAGTGAAATCGTTCAACAGGGGAGTTGGAGTTGAAATGATAGGGAGTAGTAAAATGAAGTTGAATATTGTGTAAAAGGCAAAATTCTTTGATCAATTGGTTGTTGAATTCCGTTCCGTTATCAGCTGTGATTTTGTTGGGGATTCCCATGTGAGAAATGAACAGTAAAAGGGCTTCCATGATATTAATACTATTTTTGGTTTCAAGATAATAGGCTTGACCAAACTTTGAGAAAGGATCAAAGATGGTAAGAAAATATTGTTTGCCTATTATAAATGTATCAACGTGGATATGTTCAAAAGGTTTAGAAGGAGTGTTTGATGTTTGAAGTTTGATCTTTTGAGGGTTTCTATCATATTTAGATAAAAGGCAAGTTTGACATGTGTTGATATAATTGGTAACGTCAGTTTGAATATTAGGCCAATAATAGTTTCGTTGAATTGATTTGATAGTTTCTTTAATTCCATTGTGACACGTTTTTCCTTGATGGTGATATTGTATTATTTGTTGTTGTTCGGGTTCCGCGAGGACATCGTCTACAATTTTATTCGATATTAGTATTTTAGTGTTCCGGTGATGGGTGAGAGAGGTTCTCAAGATTCTGGTAATTTTTCTTTCCAACGAGGGGGTTGAAACTTTTAAGCAAGTGATGTTGTCTAACGATATTAAGGGTTTTAAGAACCTGAATGTTTCATCATCATCTGAGTTACTACGGAAGGTGATAGAATGTCTAAATTTGTTAAATATTATTTTAGAATCGCATATGTTAATAGGGATAGTATTTGATTCTGTGATAATTAGTTGACTTTTGAAATGGTTGAGGGGTTTTTCTGTATAAGGTATAGTGAAAATGGGTTCTTCATGACTAGTATGTACAGTCTGATTATCATCATGATTTTCGGGTGGCAATAATTCATTTAATTCGTCTACTGTCATTAATTCGTTTTCATTTGGTTCTTTATTAAGGATGTTTGGTTCTTCTTTAAGGATGTTATCGATTATTGAATCTAAGTCACCGTATTGAGCTTGAATGCTTGCGTTATCTTCATCTTCTTCATTAATGTTACATTCTAGTTTGATTCTACTAAGGGCATCGGCAACTTTATTTTGTTTACCTTGTTTGTATTTGATTTCATAATCATATTCTTTAAGTCTCCAACGGACTAATTTAGAGTTGGGTTCTTTTAAGGAAAATAACCATTGTAATGGTTTATGATCTGTATATATAACAAACTTGGTTCCATAGATATAAGGGCGGAAGGTTTTACAGGCCCATACGACTGATAATAATTCTTTCTCTATAGTTGAATAATTTGTTTCTGAAGGATTAAGGGTTCGTGAAGCGTAACTGATAGGGTTGTCATTTTGCGAAAGTACAGCGCCGATAGCATAATTAGAGGCGTCTGTAGTTACTTCAAAAGGTCTGGAAAAGTCAGGGTAATGTAGTATTGGGTTATTCATTAATAGTGATTTGCAAATTTTGAAACAGTTAACATATTCGTCAGTAAAAGTAATTTTTGTATCCTTTTTTAAACAACTAGTTAGTGGTTTTGTAATTTTAGCAAAGTTCTTAATAAACTTTCTGTAGTATCCCAAGAGACCTAAGAATGATTTTATTTCGGTGGTAGTTTTGGGTAAAGGGAAGTGTTGAATTGCTTTTATCTTGTCGGGATTTGGTTTGATACCATCTGGTGTTATTATGTGTCCTAAGAAGGCTACTTCTTTTCGTAAGAATTCTGTTTTATCGATTTGAATTTTAAGATTATGTTGTCTGAAAGCTTGAAACACTAATTCCAGATTTTGTAGATGTTCTTGTAATCCATTTGAGAAAACTATAACGTCATCCATATATACCATACAGATTTTGTTCTGTAGATCTCGTAAAACGTTATCCATACATCTCTGAAACGTAGCTGGAGCATTCTTGAGACCAAAAGGCATACGGATAAATTCGTAATGACCATTGTCTACTGTGAAGGCTGTCTTTGCTATGGAGTCGGAGTGCATCTCAATTTGGTGGAATCCTGAAGCTAAGTCAATCGTGGAAAAGTATGAACATCGGCCTAGTCTATCGAGTATGTCTGTAATGTTAGGTATCGGATACCTATCATCAGTGGTTTTTTCATTGACTTTTCTATAGTCGATTACCAGTCGCCATTTTCGTTTTCCACTAGCGTCCATCTTCTTTGGGACGATCCATATTGGTGATGACCAAGGACTTTGCGAGGGTCTGATTACATTATTTTTCAACATTTCGTCTATCTGTTGACTAACTTCTTGTTTGTGAATATAAGGGTAGCGATAGCTTTTTGCGTGTACTGGAATGTTGTCTTTGGTTGCGATCTCATGTTTTACTGAGTTATTAAAACTTAAAGCGTCGTCAGGTTTTTTGAAAATGTCCGTGTACTTTTTACAAAGCTGGAAAAGTTTTGTGCGTTCTTCTTTATTTAAGTGTGATGTACGTAAAAGGGAAGTTAGGTCTGGTACCTGGCTGTTTGTATATTCGCTTCGTATAGTGTAATCATATGTATCATATTCTGACATTGGACTGAGTTTTAATTTATTCGGGTCGAAACAATGAATTTGAGTGTCGTAATTGTGTATTTCAAAACATATTTGTCCATTATTAACTTTGGAGACTGTTGCAGGAAGGTAGTATTCATTTGATTGAATTTCGGTAATTAGGAGTTCTGTGTTATCGGGATAATTGGTAGGTAGAGTTAGTCTTGAAATTTGATGAGGTGGAATTTTAATTAATATTAATAATAATAATAATAATAATAATAGTAATATTGGTAGGCAAAAGTAGTTATTTGAAATAGTGTTATGATTAGTTGAGATGTCAATCTTCAAATTTTTTATGTCTTCAATGCCTAGAGCACCGTCGAAGAAATTATGGAAATCAAACAAGATAACTTCTAGATCTGTTTGAACATTGAATTCTGGAAAGCAAGGAATTCTAGCTTGATGATTAACAACTATTTGTCCTGATCCAGTTTTGATTTGGATTGGGTTAAAAATGATATTATTTGGGAAGTACTTTTGAGCTACTTCTGGTTTGATAATGGTTTTAGAGCTACCTGTATCGAGGAGTAGTTTGAGAGGGGGATTATGAATCTGGATATAGGGAAGGGAACTATTAGTTAAATTGTGATTTAGTTCTAAGTAGGGTTGTCCGAATAGGTGTCCGTCGGAAAATTTGATTCTTCGATATATTCTTCATTGAATTGTGATTCATTGACTTCTTCCGATTCGTTTTGATCATAAGTTGGATTATCATAATTTGGATGATCAAAATTTGGATGATCAAAATTTGGATGATCATAATTTGGATTAATGGGGTTAATATCAAAAGGGTTATTTGGGTTAGCTCGATCATTATTAAAAGGGCTATCGTAAGAATATACTCGGGGTGTAATATCGGCTTCATTGAAATTGAGATTAGTTTTAATAGAGGATATGCCTGACATGGGTGTTGGTTTGTATGGTGTGTTTGAGTGATTCTTTGGTGTACCAAAGGCTTGTTGATTAATGGGGTAGTTATGCTTAACTGGCATTGCATTTCCGGGCTGCATGGATTTATTTTGCCAATAGGACTGATGAGGCTGATGTTGAGATTGTTGGAAAGGTTGATTTGGTCGGGATTGTTGAAATTGTTGATATTGTTGGTATGGTAGACGGGATTGTTGGAATTGTTGGTATGGTGGACGAGATTGTTGGAATTGTTGATTTGGTCGGGATTGCTGAAATTGTGGGTATTGCTGGTATGGTGGGCGAGATTGTTGGAACTGTTGGTATGGTG
Organism: Rhamnusium bicolor; assembly: GCA_029963845.1. NCBI lineage: Eukaryota > Metazoa > Arthropoda > Insecta > Coleoptera > Cerambycidae > Rhamnusium > Rhamnusium bicolor. The sequence continues at coordinate 274,400 of JANEYF010004722.1, forward strand.
GGCGAGATTGTTGGAATTGTTGATATGATGGGCGAGATTGTTGGAATTGTGGATTTGGAGTTTTGTTATTTTTATATGTAGGTTGTTCAATTGTTTGTTTATAATGTTGAAATTGTTCCTCTTTGGTAATGAACATAACTGCATCTTCTAAGTTATCTATTTCTTTCGTTCGTACCATTTGTTGAAAATTTAAAGGAAGGTTTCTAACATAAGTATCTAAACTAAGTTTTTGAAAAACTGAACTCAAGGCTTCTTTTACTGCACGAGAGTCTGGGTGTTGTCTCAATTTGGACATTAACAATGATTGACATTGTAAAATTCGATTACTAAAATTAACTAATGATTCGCGTCGTGAATCGTAATGTAAATGAATTAAATCTTGTTGCAAAGTATCTAAATCGCGAGGATCACCAAAAGTTTGGAGGAGGATTTGTTTCATACTTGCCCAAGAATTTACTTCTAATCTAGTGGAGACATTAATTCTAGCCTGACCTTGCAATTTATTTTTAATTGCTCGTAATAGAAATTTGTTCTGCACTTCATTATCTGCAGCGTAATTTGTGATTAATTCATCACTAGCATCAATAAAATCATTTAATAAAGATGGAGTACCATCAAAGTTTGGTATGACATCTATAAACATTTTGAGTAATTGATATTGTACATTTGGACTTGGAGTTGCCATTGTATTTTCAAATTAGTAATATAACTTGCAAAAACAAAATAAAATAATAATAATAAAAAGTTCAACTTAATCTAACTATAAAACTACTCGAATTATTGATATACAGTCAATAAAATCGATTTGGATATACGTTCCAAGGGTTTACGGTTTATCGATATACAGTCGATAAATTCGGAGAGACAAAAATATGTATGCACTTGAATTATATCAATAGAAAGGAAAGGATAAGAAAGAAGACTCACAGACTTACCAATGACTTGACCTGGGTCGATTCTTGTTCCTGGTTCCTTGTGTTAGTGCCTTAATGACTGAAGTCAATCAATGGATGCGAATTCTGGATTCTTGGTCCAAAGGGCACTATCCTGCCGACTGCGCCAATTACGTGTTCACTTAGCGGGCGTTTAGGAATTAAACGATACACTAAACATGAATACTTGTTTATTGATATAAGTTACTAGTACAAAGTATAAATTAGCTCTGGCGATGAGGAATCCGGATTCTATATTTATAGGATTCCTTATCGTTCACAAATACGTCAATTATTTACATACAATCGTTTACAATTCCGTCAATGATTAAAACAATGGATATAACAATAGCTATTATGCATAAAGAACATAATGATATCAAAATATATACAGAGCCGGAATGAGGTCACACGTGTAACTGTCCTCAGTCATTCTATACTCATCAAAAATATAAACTCGTTATATGATTAGTAATCGAGGATATGATTCATGAAACCATAGCAGTATATTCAACTCGTCTTTTGGACTGAATCTGCAGCTCGGTTTCAACCCGTATATATCATCGATGATAACCATACTACTTACTACAGCTGATATTAATGCTCACGTCAATATTGTATTCCGCCAGTTGAAAATATTAATCAAATATTGCAATTTTGTTACTAACACCTGACTGCGAAAACTTAATTAAAACAGAATCATAAGAAAATCGTTTATTATCATTTTACGAATATTTATACCAAAAATAGTTAGGCAAATGAAGTGCCATAAAATAAGAATACAAATATTGCTAAAAATTAAATACGTGTGAAATTAAAATTAAAAGAGGTGGTGGGGGGAGAGCAAAAATAGCCGAAACAGGAGGTATACGTCAGCTTTCTGTCTGACTGAGAAGAGGTGGTGAGGTAGAGCAAGAATGGGAGTGGTGGATGGTGTCCCATCCGTCGCCATACCTACTTTGATTAAATTAAAAATTCAACATGAAATTGAATTAACAACCCTGTTATTTTTAGCAGATGCAGAGCGAATTGGATCAAACGCCTTTGCCACTGTTTGCATCAAAATGTTTTCGAATACTTGTTATAAATAAAATCTATGAAATTCAAGGGTGACCTTGTCTTAAAAGATGTGTTATTTTAAATTTAAACCACAATATCTAATTGAAATATGAAGGTTGATGATAGTATATTATTATTTTCCTGTAATCAGAATGAAATTTTCTTTAAATTGAGCTGAATATGTAGGGTGTATCACTTAAAATAAAAAAAGTTGAGGTAATTTCCGGTTAAACCAAAAGTGAAAAATATGAATGTGATACACATTTATGATCAGTGAATTAACACATGTCCATTTCTGTATTAATATACTAGGTGTTGAATTTTCTATTTTTCAGTTTTTCTGTCATAACTTGTTTATTTGATAATCAATTGTTTCTTTCCCTTCGAATTTGGATTCCTCAGAAAAAAATACATAAGTACAATTTTGCGATTTTTTACCTATGTGAAAGATAAAACAATGAAATCGAGTGAGGTACTTAAAATGATCACCCTGTACATAAAATAAAAAAATATAGAAATTTACGACACATATGCATGCGCAAACCGATAATTTCTTGGTAAAAAAAAAGATTTTACTAAAGTAATGAAACACGTTTCCCAATATTATTTGGCTACTTCATAACAAAGTTGAATCAGTCTCTGAAGTTTCTGTTCTAATATTTTGCTCTCTAATTATTCATGAAAGGTGTTAATTAACGGCCCTCGTTCTTAAGCTAAATACAATTTGTTATACTTCACCCTTGCTCAAAATTTAATATTGACATTGCGGTCTTAAATAATAATTATTAATTTTTCTGCACGGTTATTTGATTATCGTCGAGTGATGCTGAGCATAGACGTCATAAAATATTTCATTTTATTATTTACTTTTCAAATGGAATTCATCTAAATAATTATCTTTGAAATTAGGAATGGAATGGAAATTAATAACAGCAAAAATTGCTAATTATTGTTTTCTATCATTTTACAAAAAACTTATCACAGATCATCCACTCTCCCTGCTGTTTGTCACGTTGAATACTGGATTATAAAAGATAACAAGCGCCTAATATTCAGTACAAATAACACAATTATGTTATTTTTAATTAAAGCTAATAAAAATTAGCAGTTTTTGTTTTTATGTTTTCATTTTATTCCTTATTGGAATTGAATTAGTTTCAAGAAGGACTTAACTTATTTTAAATTATCATTAAAATTTTTTAAACATTGGTAGTAAACCTCATGTTTTCTTGAGTGTATTTTATATTTTCTAGTCCCACTGCAAATATTCATCTCAATTATTACTATACCAAGATATCTTATTGATACTGCTTCCAGTAGTAAATCAATTAAGTTTGTATATATTGGCAGCATCAATTGTAAAGAATCGATTTCGGCTCATTATCATCTCCAATTTAGTACGTGCTTATCATATCCAATTTGACCTGTCAAGTGAGCAGCGAACTTGTGCGTAGAGGATACATGGTTCTATTGCACGCACTTTGGTGCAAAATGCATCCAGAACATCGCGCCTTCTCACACTATAGAAGAGCTGCCAGTCGCAGTCCCACCGCGGCAATTAGAAGCTGATGGGGAACATCCTGTAGAGTTCAACGATGTGGACTTAAGAACGACGGTTAGCCTTATCACCAGGGCTAACCTAAAGCCACAAGACCTTGTTACAATGGACACGATCATCGATGAGTAGCTTCCAGAAGATGCAGATATCTGGCAAATCAACTGTGCCGTTTACAACGCCGCGAAGCAAATTTTCGTCCTTGAGAGGTCAACTAATACTTTAAACGGGGTCAAGAAGGCCAAGCGGCATGTAAAAAAATCGGAGTCAAAATACAATCGGAGAGACAACACGCTTCTCGGATCCAGAGTGTGCTGGAATACACGACAAACGGTAAAGTCTTTACTTCCAAAATCTGGCGCATAGTAGATGGATTAAGACATCAACACCACACTCTAAATGTAACAGTGATGCTTACCATCAAGCAGCACTGTCTAGATAGGATCCGAGCACTCATGGCTATAAAGAAAACATTAAATAGGTGGGTGAGGATTATGGAACAAACCAATTTGTTCTTGTACAAATCCTTATATATTATTATTTACTACTTTTACAAAACTTATCATGGTAAGTACAACATATATCTTTTTAAATAATTATTTTCCCGGCTATTTGCCAAAACGCTGAAACTTGGATTGCAAAAAAAGATAATATGCAAATTATGTTCAGTGTAACTGACTCAATAATGTTATTTTTAATTCCAACTATTCTGTTCAGTAAAACCAAAAATAAATAAAACAAAAGGTACTCACCAGTTGAACAATCACTTTAGAAACTTTAAAACATCTGCTGACACGTTTCTGCTTTTAGCTTCGTCTGGACAGCTCATTTAAAGATGCAATGTAACTAAATATTGGTAAAGCAGTAAATGATAATTAGCAGAAAAAAATTTTTCAGCGTTATTATTTTTCATTCCACTCAATATTTAATACTTTTATCAAGAAAAGGAAACCTAATTTATTTTTATTTTTAAATTATTCTACCCTACGGGGAATTTTCACTATACAATTTCATTTATCCTGTTCTCTGAAACAATCAATGTTTATTACATTGGGGTCTACAAACAATCATTACATCCATGTGGTTAGGAGAAAGGTTTAAAAAAATGTTCTGATATACCGGGTGCAACAGGATCATGGTACACCCCTTTTCTCCTTCAGTCTTGAAGATAATTGATTGAAATTTGGGATGTCCTATATACATAATAAGCGGCACTTTTTAACATACAAGTGATTTTTTGTTCACTTCCGGTTTCGCCGGAAATGACAGTAACTTTCGATTTTTAAATGGAACACCCTATATATTATTACATTTTTGAATTCTGCATAATGTTCTGAAACCAATGATACTAAATAAGAAACATTTCAAACGTCAATATTTTTTATAATATAATTTTTAGTTTTCCATTTGAGTGTGCCATGACGGTTCCGATTTATTCCAAATGACCCGTGTAATGCTAGAAAAATTGAAATCCGGTCAAAAATACTAAATTACGTGATTTATGATCAAATAAAGTTCAATAAAATGGTTTTTGGGGAAAAACTCAATTTTTTCAAATGGAACCATAGTGGTACCCTGGTACTATTTATTAGTACTATTAATAAGGAATTTATTCATATGTCGTATTAAAATGTGCGATAAATACAAACAAAATTACAGCCAAAAGAAAATAAGAAAGTACAATTTTGTTCTAATTAAATGTTAAGAAGTAACTAACTAAGGTGGCTTTGAAAACAGTGAAATATTTAGTTTGTCAAACATTTGTTGGTTTACCGATGTTCTTATTGTGTCTTTAAACATTGTTTAAAATTCTAAAATGTGTTCAAAATGCCGCAAATTTATACAAAAGGTGAAAAAGTGGATATATTAATTATTTATGGGGAACGTAGAAAAAATGCCGTTGCGGATAGACACCTTTATGCCGAACGATATCCTGATAGACAATGTCCAGCGACAAATTATTTTAATCGTCTTGAAAATCAATTCCGAGGTGAGCCCAACAATGATCCCGAAGAAAATTTCATTCTTGAACGGAAATTAATGTTTTGGTTCGAGTAGAAGTTGACTGTTTCCTTAAGGTAAATTTGGAAATCAGTCACCAAACAGTAAGCCAAATTTTGCACGAATACCACTATAAATCTTTTAAATACCAATTGTGCCAGCACTTGTACGAAAATGATTACGAACGTAGGATGGAATATTGCAATTGGATTTTGCAGAATAACGTGCAGCCAAACAATGATTTTTTGGGAATGATTTTATTTTCGGACGAGTCTAGGTTTACAAATTTGGGATTATTTAATCGACAAAATACAAAATATTGGTCACAAGAAAATCTAAATATATTTCGGGAGGGTAACTTTCAAGTGCTGTTCGGTTTCAATGTTTGGTTTGGAATAATCGGTAGTAGATTCATTGGTCCAATAATATTTGAAGGACCCCTGACTGGTGCCAGATTCTTGGGATTTCTGCAAAATGATATTGAGGACAGTTTAGCTCAATTACCCCTCCATTTACGACAGGGAATGTATTTCCGACAAGATCGCGCTCTTCCCCATAATTCAAGGAGAGTACCTTCAACGGAGATTCGGAGAAGATATAATTTTAACGAATGGTCCTGTGAGGTGGCTTCCAAGGTCACCTGATTTAACACCCCTTGATATTTTTGTTTGGGGTCATTTGAAAAACATTGTCTACGCAACCGCCGTTACAACTCGTGAAGACCAGGAGCTACGAGTAAGACGCACAATTAATAGCATAACGGCCCAACAATTGGCGAACGTTTCTCGAGAAACAGATGTGCGAGTTCAGAAATGCATTTATGTTAATGGGCAGCATTTTGAACAACTGTTTTAATGTTTTGTGTTCATTTTTTGTATTCCAAAGCCACTTTATATATAATAAGGTAATTAGAACAAAATTGTATTTTCTTATTTTATTTTACCTGTAATTTTGTTTTTATTTATCGCACATTTTAATACGACATATGAATAAATTCCTTATTAATGGTACTAACAAATGATAACATGGTACTAATATGGTTCCATTTGAAAAAAATTGAGTTTTTCCCCAAAAACCATTTCGATGAACTTTATTTGCTCATAAATCACGTAATTAGTATTTTTGACGAGATTTCAGTTTTTCTAGCATTACACAGGTTATTTAGAATAAATCGGAACCGTCATGGCACACTTAAATGGAAAACTAAAAATTATGTTATTAAAAATATTGACGTTTGAAATGTCATTTACTTGGTATCGTTGGATTCAGAAAATTATGCAGAATTCAAAAATGCAATAATATACAGGGTGTTTCATTTAAAAATCGAAATTTAGTGTCACTTCCAGCGAAACCGGAAGTGAAAAAAAATCACTTGTATGTCAAAAAGTGCGCTTATTATGTATATAGGATATCCCAGATTTCAATCAATTATTTCCAAAACTAAAGGCGGAAAGGGGGTGTATCATGATTCTGTGACACCCGGTATATGGCATGTCATTTAAAAAATGTTACTTAACCCTGTAGAATCACCTTGACTCACCCTGTATATTGGAAACAATTTCCGGTTATACACTTTTTTCTCCAGTTTACTTATGTTTTTAAATCAAGTTTCTAGCTAGAACTCGATATATCGAAGTCGGACGCACTATTGCTTCACCCTGGATATAAAAAATAACACCGATCTCTTAAATTTGTGAGTAAATTATAATTAAGGAAAGAAAAATCATCAAAAATTAAATAATTAAAAATAAAAAACCAGACTAGAATTCACTCGATGGGACATAATTCACCGAAAAATTTTATAAGGTTAATTTTTTCTCTAAATTTTATATTTTTGATTAAACATGTCAGTGCTGAACATTTGTTATACCTTGTATACAAAAAAAACTAACACGGATGTCTTGTATTTCTGAGTAAATTTTAATTAAAAAATTGAAAAAAGAACAAATAAAAAATATTCCAATTACCTGTTTTGAGTCGAAAACAGATTATAATTGTTTAAATCACCATACACCATATACAAAGTGTACGTTTTTTAGTTATGCCTGTTCATCTGAATATAAATGTGCAAGGCTTACATCAATTCTGCTGCCTTCTAATAATAAATATTTAACTGAGCCATTATGTTAATATTTACATTCACCATTTTGATGCATTAAATTATAATGATTTATACAGAAGTCCACACCTTGGCTACTTGGTATTTTCCACTACGGCTAAACGAGTCATCCAGTCACGTAAAGGGAGCTTCTTTTGACGTAAGGGCGTTTAATTTACGAGTATCAGTTGGTGCGTGCGGCCTACTATGATTAGATATCATCATGGGAAACAGTCACAGTTTTCCTAGGAGATGTGCAAATTAGTTGCCTGCCGTATAAATACTGACACAATATGAGCGTGGCACGAAATATAATTTACTGAAGTACTGCAATGATCTAAATTGCTGATACCTAATATATATTGGTCCATTTCGTTAGTCAATAACTGTTATTACTGAACCTAATATCCCACTCGCTAAATGACCCACTGATGGCTTGGTAATAATGGGAAAATATTATAGTTGTCGGGGTATATTTTCCTTTTCCATCGTCTAAATTATTGTTAAAATATGTCTGATGTGATAAATGAAAAATTGATAACCTGAATATAACATAAATATGTGATATCAACTCTGAAAAAATTTGTTTTTGCGTAATTTCACACTTGTTCTCGTGTTGTTTCCTGGGCATTTACCTTTTGAAGATGTCGTCCTTTTAAGTGGTGATACCCATTCACGATACTGAGTGGAGTAAAGTGAAAGCGTTTCGAACTAGTTTTTTTTTTTCAGAAAAAAGGCAAGTAGATTAATAATAAAAGACACATAATATTTCTTTGGTTCATATTATGTTCAAACCATCCTGAAGTGGGTTGAAAACTTTAATGTGAAGCAAACGTGGTTTTCCACAAAACACGAACACACCATATATTGCACTCGACGCGCGTTTCGTCAACGAAGTTGGCATCATTTGAAGATAATTAAAACACCTTAGGTTATCAATGTATTCTATTTGTACTTAAATTATTGTTACGGTTCGGTGAACCGTGACTTACTAATCAATATAGCGGGCTATATGGGATTAACCCTCTCTCACTATCCATACTATGTTTACACTTTGTATTTTCCAAGTTTCCAAATGTATCCAGTTGTCTAGTATATGTTTCATTCCTAATTAATTTTAAATTGCTACTATCTCTTTTATGGTTGTTCTCAAACGCATATTGTGCAATACTAGATTTATCTGTTCTACGATATTTGAGATGAGACGTATGCTCCTTGAATCTAGTTTGAATTGATCGTCTACTTTGTGCCACATATTTTTAATTACAGTCCTTAGAGCAAATTTCATAAATCCCTGACCTTTCGTTTGTTTCAATTTTGTGACTTGGATTGCTTAAAAGTTGTTGCAGTTTTTTCCGATGAATGGATCGCTATCATACCTATATTTTTTTAATAACTCTAAAATTACGAAAGCTATCGACTTGAAGTTTTAGGGGCGGTGATGATTTTTAGGTCTCTATTGTTTCATAAAATCTTATCTTTGTACTGCCTCCAGTGGCGCCGTCAGAGGGTGGGGGAGATGAATTTTTCGCCGAAACTATGGTACGCCACTGTTTTGTGCAGTTGATTTTGAGATTGTTCGATTCAATGTTCAATTTGGAAGAAAGAAGGTATCTTTTAGTTTTTTCGTACAACACTTACTTTTCGAGTAAAATAGTAAAAGGCATTTTCATGACTAAACTTTATTGAAAGTTTATCATTTATTTCATAAATTACAGAATTTATGTAAAAACTAAGAACATAAATAAAACTCATTACCAAACAGTGAAACGCAGGAAATTAAAGAAGTTGCTCAAATTGGAGCCCATTCACTTCAATACATTTGTGACACCTCTGAATTGTGGAATTGACAGCGGCGGATACTTGATGATGATTTTCCCCCATCTCGTTGCAAGCTTGTTGGATACTCTCAAGTAGCTGATCTCGCGTTGTCACCGGTGTAACATAAACTTTTTCTTTTAAATAACCCCACATATAAAAGTCTAAAGGCATGAGGTCAGGTGATCTTGGTGGCCAGGCCACCGGACCTCTTACAATATTTTCCTGGGCGTTATAATTGTTTCCCACACGACCTATCCATCTCTCAGGATAATTAGCGTCCAACCATTCGCGCACTACCCGTCCAAAATGCGCCGGTGCTCCATCCAACTGTGTCCAACTTTCATTTCGTACATCAAGGGGAACATCTCCCATTATTTCGAGAAGGTCATGAGTGAGGAAATCTCGAAACAATTCTGCATTTAGCCTAGGCGGCAAGAAGTGTGGTCCACAAATGTTGTTGCCAATAATACCCAACCAAACATTTACACTAAATTCATTTTGAAATGATCGAAGGCGGGTTTGGTGAGGATTTGCGTGTGCCCAAACATGCATATTATGGTGATTCACTACTCCAGCTCTGGCAAACGTCACCTCATCGGTCCAAAATATTTTTCTTAAGAATTCGGGATTCCCCCTTACAGAGTTAATTAGCCAACGACAAAAATTTAAATGCTTCTCCGTATCACCGGGATGTAAATTTTGTACGGGATATAAATGATAAGCTTCTGTGGTCTCGGTGTAATACTCGTAGCACTTTAGACTTGGATGTTCCTAATTGTTGTGCTGCCCTGCGAGAACTTAAACTTGGATTTTCGCCAAGAGCTCTAAGAATTCTTCCGTTTCCATTTCTACCAATATTTCTTCGATCTTCATTTCTATTTTGTCGGTTATCTCGCAATCCCCTTTCGCAAAAATTGCAATGGGTGTCTGTAAAAACTTGAACATTTGGTCGTCTCCTATTTGGATACCTCCTTCGGTATTCTCGAACTGCCTGTTGAGCATTGCCATCACAAAACCCATAAATAAAATGAATATCAGCATACTCTTCATTGCTGAACAATCTTGGCATCTTGTAGCTTGGTACACAACACTAACACTAGTTTTGACAGGTCAAACATTGACTGACAACACTGTTTCATTGTTTACCAAAGGCAACTAGGATTATTAATTTTATCATTAATGTAGGAAAGGTTTTACTGTTTTAATAGAGAAAGCAGAAATAGCCGTTTTACTCGAAAAGTAAGCGTTGTATGAAAAAACTAAAAGATCCCTTCTTTCTTCCAAATTGACACTGAATCGAGCAATTTTAAAATCAACTGCACAAAATAGTGGCGTAACATAGTTTCGGCGAAAAATTCATCTGCCCCACCCTCTGGCGGCGCCACTGGAGGAAGTACAAAGATAAGATTTTATCAAACAATAGAGACTTAAAAATCATCACCGCCCCTAAAACTTCAAGTCGATAGCTTTCGTAATTTTAGAGTTATTAAAAAAATTGTTTGTTTTTCACAAAACTTTAACATCCTGTATCTTTGTTAGCAATCCCCTAAGGATGTAAGTTGATAGAAATTTTTCGGCTTATTTTAAGTCCCTCTATCACGTGTCGAAGTTTGTCAGGTAAACTTCGGACCACCCTGTATATATCAAATTCTAAGTTATTTGCACTGTTTCTAATTTATTAATCATCTAAACATGGTAGTTGTCCAGAGTTTTCAATTTCATATGTAAAATTAACTGACGCGAAATGACTGTTTAATTTAGAAGCGTAGTTGTCAATATCAAGACTTTTGTATCAAACACTGCAAAAATACTATCCAAATACCAAAGTCAAACCCTGGGTAATACTCGTATCCTTTTTTGCTTCCATTTTGAATCTGCTTATGAAGAGACTGGTAATGAATGGTGAAGAGTTACTGCTAAGCCTTCATATTGTTCGAAGAAATTATCATTGAATCGAAAACAATTATTTTGTTTCATGCAACTTTAGTAAGTTGAAGATATCCTTTTACTACATCTTTACTGAGATTATTTGATTCGAGTAGATACTCAAGGTAGTCCAGAGTCTGTGGTATCGGAACACTTGGAAACAATGAACAAACGTCAAAGGAGATCAAAATTTTACCTTCTTACAACTAAACATTTTTCACCTTATTAATGAAATCATTGGAATTAATTACAGAGAAAGTAGATGGTGCAATTGATAAACTTTCGAACTCCTCTGTTAACTATTTTGGTAAGTGGTAAGTCGACAATCTAGTTTCTGAAACAATAGGAAGCACCAGCTTTCCTGATTCATGTATCTGAGGCACACAATACAATCTAGGTGCACTTGGGTTAGATACATGTAACCTACTATTTAAAGATGAAGTAATAAAGTTGTTACATGATTTATGTAGGTAGATACATCAAGTTATCCTACGACTGCTCACTTGAGCAGATATTTTTGTTTCCAAATATTACACTGGATGTTTTGTGTGTACATTTTCTGGTTTTGATTATATAACAAATGTCATTTTCACATACATTGTGTGCTTTTTCAAATCAGACAGGCGTTAAAAGAAAGGCAAATAATGAGATGTATGAACTATGCCCTCTCTAGGCTCCATCTGTAGTGAGAACCACGTTCCATTTCACTCCACATAAGAAATTCACACGTACATCATTTGCTTTCCTTTAACGTCTGTTCGAATTGACTCAATGATTGCTTTACATAGGGTAAATTATTTTGAATGAACTGATCTTGTTTAACTGATAGAATTTTTTACCTTCATGGCTACATACAATAGGTATTAATATCGCAAAAAGTATGAAAATATACGAGCATCTATTTTTTTGAGGGTGATTTCAATTTTACAGCCAATTTTTAATCCATTTTTTATTCTTAAATAAGTATGGAGTCGCCACCAAAGATATTTGATGTCTGCTTCTGATGTCACATGACATGGTCAAAACCAAACATAGTAGCAGTCTTCAAGTTAACTTAGTCTGATATAAACAGATATAAATTTTCAAATTTATTTTTACCAATATTAAAATAGCTATTTGTATACCAAGTATGGAAAGCTTGTAAATTTTTGCATAACTAACAATAAATAATTGATACTTTGTTATTTATTATAGAGACCAGTAAATTTAAATTACTATAATACTATTTTCAATTAAACAAAGTGAGAGAATTACGACTTTTGTACCTTGTATTTAGGTATTACTTTTATTATTTATTACCATTTATTTATAATAATTGTCAGTAGCAATTTCTCTACAAAGCAGGTTTTTATAGTTTACACCAGTTTCCACTACATTGAATGATAAAAGTGAAATTTTGTATATTCCTTTATAAATTGAAGAAGCAGTGAACAATGCAATACTGAGATTATTAGTCGAAGAATCAAGAGGCTTAATAATGAAATATTTAACGACGAAGAGAAAAGTGTTCATACAATAACAGAAAAAATTCTACTTGTTTGTAAAAGTTTTAAAATCTTCAACTATGGAGCGAATATAATTTAATACTCAAAGCCACTCTTGTTCGAAGAATCAATCATTAAAGATATATTTTACATTTAATAGACATTTTATGTTGTTCAGAAGTTAAAAATATTTGGAAGTGGATTTTCCAATTAATTATCTATTCTTGGCGATATATACATAGATACACGGATCTATGATTTCCAGAACAAATATGTATTGTTACGCCACTGGACTGTATATACTGGTTACATAAGACTGGAATTATATGCGAACGGCCGGGAATATTCTGGAATGCTCTAGACCGTGTGAATGGATGTATAAATAAGACACACGATGGGCCGACTGTCAGTCTTAACGAGTAATGAAGAAATAAGAAAGAGACTTATAAGTGTTCAAGTGTGATTATAGTTAAGACAGTAATTAATCTATTGTTGTTAATTGTTAATTAGTAAATAAAGTAGTTAATAAGTGTTACCTGGACTTTCAATCAACGAATCTACGAGTATAGGTGTTTGGATAGCAAACACGTAACAATTTGGTGTCGGAAGTGGATTGGAAGAGAAATTTCTGGAATATTCGAAAAGGTTCTACAATGTTCCTCTCAGGTATTAGTGGTGACACGATGAATTAAACTACTGGACAGTGTTTGGAGGACTATTTCTGGACTGAATAGTGACTTTAAAGTGGATTTTAGAGAAGTTCCTAGAACATTCGATTTAGAAATAGCTGTAGTTTTGCGTACCACCAGTAATAGCGTGTTGTAGACTGAGAACAAAGGACTATTAGTGCAATTTCGAGAAAATTCTAGAACATTCTATTTGGAAACTACAGGAGATACGTGCATTGTGTCGACGGGAACGTCTTGTAGACTTAAAAACAAGACTATAAGTGATTTTTCCTGAAAATTCTAGAATATTCGATTTGGAAACCACAGAAGATAACGTGAACTGTGTTATCGAGAATGTGTTACAGACTCAAAACAAGACTTAATTGTGACATTCCATTGTACAATTAGTGGAGATAGGTGAATTTTGTTAGAAAATTAGCAAAAAATAAGAATAAAGTCAATGTTCACATTGAGTCATTAGTTACAAACTACAAAAATACCTTTATATTATTATTTGTTGTAATTCTGCCGAATTTCGTATTTTATACTTCACATTATCCACATTTATAAAAACATTACCATCAAGTGTATAAACACATTTCTTGTCTACCTTTACCTGAGCTTCCTTAAAAAGTGTTAATTGGGTTTTTATAAGATCCTCAGCAATAAATATACGACTTCCTTTTATGTTACGCCAATTTTTTATAATTATATTTTAATGATGACTATTTGAAAAACTTACTAGTATTGGTCTTGGTTTTTCTGTATTTATGTTGTTTTTTCCTATTCTATAACACTCATTTATCTATTCTATATTAACTTGCATATTCATTTTCTCCTTAAATGTTTTTAAGACTTTTTCATATATTTTTTCGCTACTCTCTTCTAGTATTGCGAATATGCAGACATTTTTTAACTTTCGTTTTGTCCAAGATTTTCACACTTTGATTCTAATGCTACAATTTTTTTTCTGGCATGTTTGTATGATTTTTCAAGTTTACTTACCTACTTCTTTTGTAAACTTTTTTTATTACAACATTCATAAAATCCTCGCCTAGCAGCAATTCTTTAATGGTTTCTTTTATGACAGTTTTCATATCACCACTGTATTTAGGAGGCATTTTCTAAATATTTATGATTACACCGTGGCACTATTAACAGTTATGTTGTAGGTTTCACAATTTAAAATCACATGGGACAAATTTTAATTTGAATTTTATAGAAAGTGAACTTAATACGGCCTACTCGTCTAGCGCCATCCTTAAATGTAAATAGATAGATGAGAAAGTAAAAATGCAACAGTTTTCAGTAAAATAAACCATTATTTCATACTGCAAACCATGGCTATCTAAATGTTTATTCCCATTCTTCGTACAAAATGGCCTTAATATAATACGTAATAATTTAATAACTAATTTATTAATATACGGATAACCCTCTTCCATTTAATAATATTTAATAAAAGCGAATGATATATATTCACTAATAAATCATTTTTACTTTAATTGAACGTGGCTTAATTGAAAATTACTAAAATTGTATCGCAGTGCAGATTTTTTAAGTGGCAATTAAAAGTGTCTGCAACAATACGGCTAATGAAATCTGGGGCTCCTCTTGAGAGCTATTGGATCCTCAATGTGTGATAGCGAAATGAGAGATGGGACGGATAACGGAGATCAAGGATGCCCTAGAGGTCTGCCCTTATGTCGCCCTCGGGCTATCTCTTTTTAGTCGTGGGTCACTCCAGTTGTATAAGAAAAAATGTTAGGTTGGAATTTATGGTCATAGGACACACTTGAAAATTATTTTTCTTTTACTCTATTTCGCTCTATTGAATTTTTTGTTGTTAACAATACAATTTATAAGCATCGCTTTAGATATTTTTGAAACAAAAATTGTGCCAGAGCTTCAATGATTGTATTCAAATAAAATTGATTTTGATTAATCTTGGTAACGTTAATATTTGAAATTACTATTTATAAATAATATAATAACATTCATCTCATCAATTACTTGAAGCAAATAAATTCTATTAAAATATTTATGTTTCAAACATCATTCTACAATTACTATAATTACTGAAAAAACCTTTTTCTATGGTAGTCTCGAGAAGTAAGCTTTTCTTATAAATGAGTATTGAAAGTAGGCTTTTGCAAAACAGAGTGTGGAAATTGTTTTATCTATTCCCGTGAGAAAAAACCTGCTTTTCCCATTAACTTTAGTTTGGAAATACAGTAGTGGGAAAAGTAGATACTGTAAGTAAATATAAGTCAAATTTCTACTTTGACCGTTATTTTCAGCATGTTGATTTTCTACTAAAACTGTTTTTGCAAATTTCTTCTTGTTCAACATAACCCTCAGCCACAATATTAGTCTTTTTAATGTTAAAATGTTTGCTCCTACATGAGTCAACAGTATGGGGGATGTTCTTCTGAAGCAAGGCCCAGTATCTAGTTCGGGATTTGTTAATTTTAAATATGTTTTGGCATGCTTCTGAATGAATTTATTTCTACAGGTTCCAGTATCATCAATTTCCGATAACGTATTGTAACCAAAACACTGATTATTTTTTAACGAAACTGGATTAAAAAACTACACTCACTAATAATTTATATTGGCGGTTCAAAATCTGGTTGCTATTGTTCTTTATAAGAACCATGGTAAACGAAGTGAAACACGCTAACTATAGCTGCTTTGCATTTGCCATAAATTACTGTAGTGTACTGTATCGAACTGTCCTAAACTAGATTAATGCCTTCCATTTCAAAAACCGTCCGTGGGAATACTGAACCTTGTGACGTTCTTCCGGTCTATATAAGAGGAGAAGTGTCACTTTGATACTTTCGAATACGGCGAGCAGTACGGTGAACTTTTATTACTGTACGGGTTAATCCCTGTTTTAGAATATAGGAACAACACTTTTCTCCATTAGCGGGATATTGGAGGCCGAGTAATTACAGTGAAGACAAGGAAATATCCAGGGGTCTATAAAAGTTGACCTGGGTTTGAAGCTAAATGAGTAGTAAAAAAAAGGACTTCTTTTATGATATCGAAATTTATTATTGCAAAGTACTATTGGCTTAAAGTCAGTTGTTATGTCCATTAATGTCCAACAAAGACCTACTATGAGGCGGGCAGAGATGCTAATTATTTTTTAGTTTTGCAGAAAATACGGTTTAAATCTAGTCGAAATATTCTAGCTGTATTTTGCGAAAAACTTAGTTTTGTGACTTAACCCGTAATAGCTCTCAGGCTCAGATATACAATGTAAGTACTTAAATTACACTACAATACATATATGGTGATATTAGCAAGTATGTATGCAGCGAGGCAATTAAACTGTTAGCAAAATGGTATAAATAGTAGGCAGTTAAAGCAACATAGCAAAATTACCACAGCGAGCAATGTACGAATATCAGAAACGAGGAATCAAAGGCCAATTATATACAAGCAAACTATATCTAATATACAGGGTGGTCCGAATTTAAATAGGGAAACCTCGCCAGCGGATACTACGCCTAAAACTAATAACTTGTTGTCATATAAACATATATCGAAAAACGAATAGATTAAAAGATACAAGGTGTTGAAGTTAGGGAAAAAAAAATAAAAAAAAAATTGACATCTACAACGATGCATGTAAATAACAAGTTTATAACTAACAGTATTGTCACAACGCATATTTGCACAGCCAACTCTTTTTGATTTCCACTCAAATTTAATGCTGCGGAAATGCGTTATCGTAGAAAATGTCAATTTAATCAAAAACCATAAGAATTTCGAAAAGGAGCCAAAAATACTTTTTTGCTTTAAAAGGAACGTAGATTAAAATGTTTCTATTAAATTTAACCAGTGGCGTACAAACAAAAAGTTGTTGTGGTTTGAGTGGCAATCGATCAGAAAATAATAATCACCTAGTGTAATATTTTGGACAAAATTTATTTCAACTGGTGTGCTTGCCTTAATTATACCTGTATGTCAAATTTCAGTAAAAAATCTTTATTCGTTATTGAGCTAGTGGGAAAAATTTTTCCCCTAACTTTAACGCCTTGTATCTTGAAATCCATTCGTTTCTCGATATATGTTTATATGACAAAAAGTTATTATTTCTAGGCGTAGTATCCGCTGGTGAAGTTTCCCGATTAAAATACTTTGCGAGTAGTGTCCTTGTAAGAAAATGTATGGATTAACAACAACCTTAAGGAATCGAACAACACAAGGAACATATGTTATATGGCGCCACCTTGAGGATCGAACAACACAAGTTCGCCGGCAGAACTTCAGACACAGCACAAGCATAAGCACACGGGACGTGATCTGTAAGGAAGAAAAGATGTTATTACTATAATTGAGTTAAGTTGGTGGGACGGGGTACATTAATATTAACTGATTTTCTTAATGGTTCTTGTGTATCTCTTGGATGCGTCTGACAATAGAAAAATATGGTCCAGCCAGAGTATCGCATGTACTACAGGTATCTTATTCAAATATTCCAATCATTTTTAAATGTTTGGGAAAGCAAGGATGACCAAGTCACATTTTACAAATCGTAGCTATGAAGAACCTAAGAATATTTAAATTCTTAAATCAGATTTAATGAAAGTTTCGTATCCAGCAAATACTCAAATGTTGATGTTTTCTTTTTTTCGGAATTAAAATGGATAAAAATGTAAGAAAACCTCAATTTCTCATTAAGTCGCCGTTTTGACAATATTTATTGTCTTCTTCAGGACTACAACAAATAACAAACATATTCTATATAATTTAGCAAATCTAATAGATTAAAATACCACAAAAAATTTCTTTAAGAAGAAAAAAATGCTAACATTTTAAGAAAATTTTTTTAAAATTCATGAATTCCCTAATATCATTTACATATATCAATAAAAAAAATTGACAACAAATGTAAAAACATTAAAAATATATAATAACAACTATAATATTTAAAACATTTGTGAAAAATTATCAGTCAAGCTTACCTAATCAGTAAGCCTGGCCAAGGTCATTAATCCTACAGAGACGTATTGAGTATGCATCATATCATAATACTTGAGTAAGTACAATAATAAAAACAAAAATATTTTATATATTGTTATGTATATATTGGTACTATTTCGTTCGCTTTAAATTCTTTTTTTATGTATTTCCTTATATTTTGGAAACTTAGTGCTGCACATTATTATTAAACTATTAAATGATGTTCATACATGTACATTGTATATCTAAGTGATAACTAATAATAAATAAATAAATAAATAAAATAAATGGAAATAAATTTTATTAATACTGGTACACTTTATAAAAATATGTACAAAACTCACCTTCTTAAGCAGATTTATGAAGTAGCTTGGTTGTCGTTATCACAAACTGGAGCACTTCTATAATAAATGTGTAGCATCAGATATGTTTGTACAGTTGTCTCAGTAAGAGATGTTCGCTGTGGTGAAAAAATATGTTTGTATTTTGAAAAAGACCGTTCGACATCTACGGAAATAATACAGGCATAAGTAAAACACTGTGAACTCACTTAACGCAGCTGTAGATGCACCATCACAAATTTGTCTTAATTTGGTAAAATTAGGATCTTTCCGTAATACACTCTCGAATTTTTCAATAATGGGCTTATTTTCGCGTCATTTATAGTCTGTAGCTGTGTATTTACGTCGTCAACTATTTGCAGCTGGAATCGCTGCAAATAACGACAACGAAGTATTTTGCAATTTTTCTATTGCGTCGTGTAGTCCTCTATTATAAATAATTTTTAAATCTGTTTCAAGGGAAACATCTTGAAAGCTTGTCTAGCTTTCGTTAATAACTTCAGCCTTGTTAGGGTTGAACAGTAGTATCACAGCTTTTATTTGTTGAAAATATTCAGCATAATAAAAAGCTGCCTTCAACCACGTTCCCCAACGTGTAAGAATCGGGCTCTGGTGATTCCGGAATACCAGGACACAGTGTGTGACATGCTCCAAGCCGTTTAGGAGATTTGAGAAATACTTTCTTTGTATTTGCTATTAATGCATCTACCTCTGGAAAACATTTTCGAATCGTTTGTGCTACAAGATGGAAAGCATGAACTTTACACGTAACATGTAAAAACCTACAATCGTCTCTTTGAAAAAACGGCCTACCAAACGCATTGTCACAGCACCGTCGGTCACAAACATCAACACTTGACTTGTTGACAGTTCAAATTTTTTGAAAGTCTCCAACACCACCCGCGTAATTGTTTCGCCAGTACACGCAGTTAGTCTTTTGCTAGCTAGTAAAAGTGGAAATGTTGGTTTAACAGGGTCGAGTACATGTACTATAACATTTAAAATAGAATTTTTTTTACAATCTGTCGTCTCGTCAACACATAACCACAGCCGTGTATTTTTTAATGCACATTTAATCCTATTTACAATGTCTTCACGAACACTTGGTACATATCTACGTAACGATTAACGACTTGGTAAATTCACCTGGGGATTGTATTTATTCCAGAACTCCCGAAATGCTGGTTTATCCAATATGCGCAGGGGAACATCACAGACAATCAGAATTAACAGTAAGTCAAACATAAACTGAGGTTCCAAAGAAGACCCGCCATTTTTTTTATTTTTATGCCGGTTACTATTGACATGAATTTTTGCAGCTGTATTTATTCCAGCACATTAAGTCTTGATCACAAACTTTACAAATTATTTTACATCCATCATAGAATAAATCTGGAAATTCACCGATAAATTTATTCTCTTTATCAGCGTACGGTCGTTTTCTACTCTTTACGCTAAGCATTATTTATTATTTATTTGTACTCTATGCATCGACCGACAGATAACAACTGAAGTGTGTCATGTCATCGTCATCGTAAACAAGCGCGCGATGGCATTGGTATTACGCCCGACCCTGAATCTACCATCGCTTAGCCAGGCTTACTAATGAGGTATTTGGTTTTTTGTCAACACAATCGTTATCGTCAAATATTGTAAAAAAAGAATAAATGAAAACGCGTAACTTATATAGAATTTCAGAGCAAATATTTCAATTTTGTTAGTACGGAAACGATTTTCTATAAGTACAAAGAGTTAAACATTAAATATTTATCAAAAAAACTTTGAAAAAAAGCATATTAAAAATTGGTTCTGTAAAAAAACATTATTATTATTTATTTATATCAGTTAAGAAGTCGATGAAAAAATACGTTTTAAAATAAAATTTCAAATTAAGAATCAAATTGGTGTTCATTCATGTATAAAGGGATGGCTATAATTTTATATATTTTTCTATCAGGTTGTTATAAATTCTGCTCAAATTTTCGGTGTCTGTTTTTTATTGACAGTATTACTGTGTCTGTTGATAAGTATCATTTCGCTTATTTATTAATCGTTTCTTGTAGTTTTGTCCAAAATTTTAGTATTATTGAATTGAAAATAAAATGTTTTAAATATTGTAGTTTTTATTGTATATTTTTAATGTGTTAACATTTGTTGTTAAATTTTTTATTGATATATGTAAGTGAAATTAGGGAATTTATGAAATTTAAAAATTTTTTCTTAAAATACATTTTTTCTTTTTAAAAACATGTTTTAAGTATATTTTTATCTATTAGATTTGCTAAATTACATAGAATATGTTTGTTATTTATTGTAGTCCTGAAGAAGACAATAAATATTGTCGAAACGTCGACTTAATGAGAAATTGAGGTTTTCTTACATTTTTGTAAACTTTAGTTTCGACAAAAAACATCAACATATTAAGAGAGATGTTCTACTACTTGGGGCTCATTGGGTTACCTATTTGTTCTTATTGGTTATTAGCGTATATTGAAAAATGGTCACTGTAATTTGTCAATAGCTGAATTCAAGAAAAAAGAATAGGAATTAACAGCTTATGCACATAATTCCATCGTAAAGCTACGGAAATTATTGGATAACTTTTATTTATTAATTATTGATACAAATGTTACCTGAGGTATTTTAAAAAACACGGCATTGAAGGAAAATATATTCCCCAGCAACAAATAGTAAATTGAATCTTCACTATATAGTTATTTGTGTCTTATTTAAACAAATAGTAATAATAAATATGAACCACATACAAACAGTAAGAGAAACGTTCTACAACATTATTCGTTCATCATATACAATAGTTAAAAAATATCAAGGACCTACATATATTTATTATTTTTGTACTGTTCTGAAAATACACTACATTCTAATGCTGCATTCATTAAAATGTATCGCATGGTAGTTTCTAAAGAGCCTTAGGGTAGCTTTCGAGTTTGTTGCATAAATAAAATAGAGTCGTATGTAAAATTATTGTTTTCAGTGTGTGGTTACAATAATTATTCTTGTTTCATTCAAAGTAATGATATTACAACTGAAACATTTTATTATATAAATAACGCATTTAAAAAATTTACGATAAACTCAGTGACTTTGATCTAACCCTATTTACAGAGGAAAATAATCCATATAAGAATTATTTTAATATTAAACATACTATCAGCCCTTTGTACTTTGACTCATTTTAACTACATCAAATAAATAAACAGTAAGAACAAAGCATTGTTTATATCAAAATTTTACAATCTTACTGCATAATTAAGTACCTTCCTTTAAGGGGGTGATAGAACAATAAAAAATAAGTTGAGTTTTGTATATATACATTTGCCTTAAATCAGTTAATAAGGGAGCTACAACCCGTTAAATGGGGTAAGTACAACATAGTTATTTGCTAATAAATTCGAAATGTTTTAAGTTTCAAAAATTACATTTGAACCATTCATTAATTACATAATGTTATACATTTTGTCAAATGTGTATCTAAATATCATGATTTGCTGGATTAGTTACATGGTGGTAAATTTTCACCACAACTTTTTTCTTATTTTTTCTTAGACATTTAAAATGAAAAAAAGGTGTTCTTACCAACTTTCGATAGTAGCCATTGTTTTGGAATTATTTGCTATTTTAATGTTGCAATACAGGATGCGTATACAATAATGAATACGTAATTACATACCCCTACACAAATAATTCCACAATATTTTTAACTATATTTTGTAGAGCAATTTAAAATATCGCTTTACGCAATGAAGCATGCAATTTAAGGACAAAAAAACAGTTTCTTTTATTTACAATAGTTTTGTAATAATTAATATTATTTTAAGTTTGTGTCTTATAATAATAATAATGTTTATTAAATTCAACAGATACTACAGCCCATAAATCTGGATACAATATAGATACTTATACTACATTATTGTAATTCAAAGGGAAAAGCAATACAATAATAAACAAATAATATGAAAATTGCAGTATATCAAGAATTGTAAAAACAGTTTAAGATGAGATTTATAATTAATATATAATTTGGTTGCCCTATAGAATAATATTAATTGATGTGTTAAGTTAAATTAAGTTAAATCAATGTATTGGTGTTAACCGTTTCCGTAAAATGACATGTAAGTCATCACAAAAAGTGTCATTTCGTTATACAATCTGCACAAGACATGTTAAATAACAGAGAATTTTTTGTGTTGGTTTGTACAAGGAATATCACACCTAAAGGTAGGAGAATTTCTGGAACCAATTCCAGGCACGTGAAACTGGAGCAAATTTAAGAATTCAGAATTATCAACTTGACCGTGTACAAGTTTGCACAATTGCATGATGTATGATACCTTACGTCTAATGAACTAATGAACAAGGATTCCAAATTAAATTCATTAATTAAATCAGTAGAATTATAGTTTACATCTGGATATCTTTTGATAAATACATATATTTATAAAATTTTCGCTAAATTCTCTCAACGTGATTGTGAACATTATAATGTGGACTCCACACAATACAACAATATTCTAAACAACTTCTCACAAATGCAAAATATAGAGTTTTTAGACAGTCAATATTTGTAAATTTCTTGTGTTTCTTATAATATAACCAAGCATTTTTAGACTACGGTTACTAATGTAATCATAGCGTGGGATAAAAGATAATTCCGGCTCAAAGATTACTCCAAGATCCTTTATCTGGGAGATCTTGTTAGAATTACATCATTTACCGTATATTCATATGTAATTTTCTCCTGTTTTCTAGAATAAGCCATCACCTGACATTTCTTAGTATTGAGGCTTAATTTGTAAGCAACACACCAAGCCATCACGGAGTTAATATCTGATTGTAATGTCTTATTTCAGACGGTGATTAAAAATTAAAAAAATATTTTCAAAATACTTAATAGTAACAAAATTGTCTTGATATTTCAAAAAATTTAAAATATATCCTCTATAAGTTTCCCGAATTTCCCATAAATTTGCTCAATATTAAATGAATATTCACAAAATAATTATGACATGTCAACAACAGAACAATTTTAGCAACATTTTATTACAAAATTTACCAAACTAAGAGCTACAGTTGTCTTTTATCATGGTATTACAATTAAGAAATGACCTTTTTCATGCAGTTTTTAACACTAGCGCTTCTTTCCGTTATAAATATCTAAAAAAAAAAAAAAAGACAAAAAGTTGTGGCGAAAATTCACCTCCACCCCCTCCGTAACTACCCAACAAATCATGATACTTAGATATGACGAAATACGTAAAATTGTGAAATTAATTAATGGTCCAAATTTAATTTTTGCAAGACGAATTTATATAAGAGGGTGCAGCTCCCTTATGAACTGATTTATGGCAAATGTTTATACAAAACTCATCTTATTTTTTATAGATATATCACCCCCTTGAGAGAAAGTACTTAATTATGGGACACCATGTACATCCATAGCAGTAATATTGAGAAATAATAATAATTATTATTTTGGTTCTACGAAAAATAAAGAAAACTAAATTTCATATTGAAATATTTAGATGCTGCTATTATTAAATTCCTTTAAAGTGGCACCAACAAAAGTGACACTTTGGTCTTTAGGAGTTATAGATTTCTTCCAAAATTAAAAATTTTGTTGAATAAGAAATATGTTGATTTACAAAACTCCATCTACATACAGGGTGTCACACCAGGAACTGCATCGATCGATATAGGGAAAAATATGCACCAGAAAATTTTGAAAATTTAGGAAGCTACTAATGGCAGTGTGGCCAATCCAACTAAAATAATTACAAGCATTTGGCACTTCCGGTTATACCGGAAGTCGATACCGACTTGCTTATTTTAAATGGAATACCCTATATATTTAAGGGTTTTTGAAAGGAGCATAAAATTCTGATATACCCTATACCTAAAACCAGCCGTTTCAGAGATATTTGACATTTAAAAAAATTTGACAGGTGTAATGGTTTACAATAGCCTTATAACTTTCTTCGTGTAAAAGATACTCATTTGCTTCTTGGCATACAGAAAGACCATATGGTGACATACGCTCTACAGTTTAAAGAAATTCAATAATTTTGACGTTACATTTTGTAAACTTCAAACCGCGAAAACTTGCTTAAGTCAAATGGAATACCCTGTATTATTTTACACCAAGTTATGTATAATTAAATTCCTTTTTTCTGATATAAGCATTGTGGGGTTTAAGTTACAACTTTTTGAAATATTTGCGATTTTCTTAGAAATTCAATAATTTTTAGTAAAAATTTTATCAAATTAGCCATGATTAAAACCAATCAGTAATGTCAGTCATTCTCTTACGTTAAAAAATGCCACCACGTTTAAATTACACCCACGAAGACTTTTTGAATTTGTTTATTATTTATGGAGAATGTTAAAGTAATATCAAGAACTTGTAGTACAATTTTTACTATATATCCACAGAAATGGAAAATAACACTAAACACTGTAACATGTCTATTAATTGGATTGAAGACGAAGATGTATGACTGATGGTCGAAAGGCAAGGACACTTGACTCTCACCCAAGAGTCCCGCTTTCGAATCTCGGTCGTGGCACTGGGATTTTTCTATGAGAGAGATTAATATTAGTATACTCAGATATTGGATGTGTGTCCGATGTCTCTAAATGAGTAGCCCCTCTCGCACAATATCAGTTTAGAGATACAGGGGGTTGTATTATCTGTGGTGTTTATTATTATTATTATTAAGAAACTTTGCATAAACTAAAATACCTAAGATAAAATTAACTAAAAACATGATTCCATTTTAATTTAATAATTGTTCAAAAATCCGTCCTCGAACCTCCACACATTTTTCGCACCTTCGGATTAGTTCTTCATAGGTAGCTTTTCTAATTGAATCCTGTGATAAGTTTTGAAATGCATTTCTTACTCTCTGCATACAATCTTTAATAGTTGTTAATGGGCTCTCATAAACTTTATTTTTAATAGTTCCCTAAATAAAATAATCTAAAATTGATAAATCGGATGAGCGAGGAGGCCATAGAAAAAGTCCATTATTGGCGGTCCATTGATCGTAAAAAGTTTCATGTAAAAAATTATTTATCAAATACACGTTATGTGGGGGAGCATCGTCGTGCTGATAAAAAATGTTTCTATGTTCGGCGAGAGGTAAATTTTCTAAACAGTTATTATTCAAATTTTGTAAAATATTTAGATCTTTCACCTAAAAAAAAAAACAGAAACAAAAAAATTAAATATACATATTACTAGGAAGAAGAAATCTTTAGGGCAATACTGTTTAAATTTTTCTGATAAAATTCTAATGCCACCACTCAATCGTTTCTTATGACACAGTTAACATTAAACTGCCAATTTTCTTGAAAATTTCGCTCCCTGAACACATGAGGATTCAAGTCACTCCAATAATGCAAATTTTGTCGATTGAAAAGTCCATTTTTGGTAAATTTAGCTTCATCTGACCATATAACATTTCCCAAATAAGAATCGTCGCCTACAGACCTTATTAGAATAAATTCATAAACATTTTCACTTAGGATATCTATTTCTTTTAATCGCTGAACTATTTGGAACGAAAATGGGTGAAATTTATGTTTAATTAAAATTCTGTGAACTGAATCCTTGCATAGTCCCGATTCCTGAGCAGCTTGTCTTAATGACATCATTGGAAATGCATGAAAATATACCAGAATTGCTATTTCTACGTTTTCGTCATCAACAATGGGCTTCCGCTTTTAAATTCTTGCCTTGACAGAGCCATACTTTTAAAATTATCTAGTATGTATTTTACAGTGTTTGGTGACGGTTTTCGTTTTCGTGAATATCGATTAGCAAATCTACTACAAGTCCTTGATATTACACATTCTCCATAAATAATAAACAAATTCAAAAAGTCTTCGTGGGTGTAATTTTAACGCGGTGGCATTTTTTGACATAAGAGAATGACTGACATTACTGATTGTTTCTAATCATGGCTAATTTGATAAAATTTTTGCAAAAAATTCTTGAATATCTAAGAAAATCGCAAATATTTCAAAAAAGTTGTAACTTAAACCCCACAATGCTTATATTAGAAAAAAAAGAATTTAATTATACATAACATGATGTAAAAAAAATATAGGATATTCTATTTGACTTAAGCAACTTTTCGCGGTTTTAAGTTTACAATATATAACGTCAAAAATAGAATACTTGGTATACTACTATTGAATTTCTTTAAACTATATAGCGTAGCTCACCTTATGGTCTTTCTGCGTGCCAAAAAGCAAATGAGTATCTTTTACACAAAGAAAGTTAGAGAGGTTATTGTAAACCATTACACCTGTCAAAATTTTTTTTAAATGTTAAATATCTCTGAAACGGCTGGGTTTAGGCATATGGTACCTCTTTTTGACTCAGAATTTTTATGTTTTTTTCGAAAATCCTAAATTTATAGGGTACCCCTTTTAAAATAAGCAAGTTAATATCGACTTGCGGTATAACCGGAAGTGCCAGATGCTTGCAAATATTTTGGTTGGATGTCAATCCACACACATCCACAATGCCATTAGTAATTCTCTAAATTTTAAAAATTTTCTAGTGCTAACTTTTCCTTATGTCGATCGATGCAGTTCGTGGTGAGACACTCTGTATACACCTTTAAGAGATACAATATCTTAGTTTTCGAGAATTATAGAGTAGGGGCTAAGTGCCAAAAGTTAATAACAAAGTTATTGAAAAAAGAACTGTTTATTGTAGTTAATTGGGTCATTACAACTTCTACGATTTTTTTTTACATATAAAATATATAACGAATCATCAATCAAATCTGTCTTAACAAGAAAAGTTGGAAAAGATAATATATATTATTTAAAAATTAACAAGAAACGATATACCATAGGTACGGAAAAAGCCTCCTATATGTAGTTTTCATATTTTGTTTACCCAAATTATTGTTGCTTAAAATTAATGATCTCATGTAATTAGACTTTTGTCCTTAATTCTTCAAATAAGAGAGTACCTATTGACAACAGGGATTTTTCCTTGTTTCACTGATTTTGCTTTCGTTAGGCAGTGTACTACTGCCTAGCTGAGAATTTTTCAATCCAGAGACTGTTGTAGCATTCCTTAAAATGTTGACAGTATCATACTCTTCAAGTTGATTGAAGGTTAGATCTAAATTTATTTTCACAGAAGAATCCTTTTTTACCCTAATCATCGAAGCTTTCGTAACATTGAAACCAGTTATGTTCAAAAACTCCTCTGTTAGTACTTTAATATCCCAGAAACCATACTGTTCCATATCCATTGTCTCAAATGGAACAAAAGATTTCATCACCTTATTTCGCTTTTCAGTGGTGTGAAACTATGACCACTCACTGAAAATGTCTATACACGCTCAAATACACCATGAAGAACAAGAAATATGAGAATATATAATTCGATTTATTTTTGTTCTTATTTACAAAGTTATTACTCCATATTATTATTATCAGGTGTTTTTTGTCGGTCACATTCATATTCAAGACATGTAATATACATAAAACTACTTCAGTTGAACCTCTACCACTTACTTCCTCATTCCACATGCACTTAAAACTGCTATTTATATGTGCAAAGTGTGTATTAAAGCTATAACATGAAAGCTGACTTAAATAAAGCATGTAAGTACGAATATAACCTAATGAAAATTCATAGATAGACAATTGAAAGTGCTACTAGGCAATGATGAAGCTGCAAAGTCATTCTTTATTATTGTAGTCATTGCTTTCTCAGCCTTTCTATGTTGTAATTATAAAATGTGCAATTTTAATTTACTCTGTTATAATATTTTGTATACTGATTGGTCGGGACTCTTTAATTTTACAGATGTGGCTGATATGGTTATTGAATTTTATGACATTTAGAACACGTTGCTTGTCAAATAGGTTCCTAAAACGAAAGCAACTTCTAAGCAGTATCCTCCATGGTTCGACAAAAACATAATTAATGAAATTAGGCTAAAAAATAAACTTCTGAACACGTATAAAAAGTTCAATAACGACAATGATTTTAATAACTTTAAACGAATTAGATCGGAGGTAAAATCACTTATCAAAGCAGCTCACGAAAATTACTTAAATTCTATTGAGGATGAATTATGGCAGTAATCCTAAGAAGTTTTGGTCTCGCATAAATTCAGTCTCATTTGAGAACTATATTATCTAATATGAATTATAACGACACACACTTAGACAAACCAAATGATATTGTTAATGCGTTCGCTTGTTATTTTCCGATGCATTTTCTCCAGAAAATCTAAGCAATACATCAGCTAATACAATCAATATATATATATATATATATATATATATATATATATATATATATATATATATATATATATATATATATATATATATATATATATATATATATATATATATATATATATATATATATATATATATATATATATATATATATATATATATATATATATATATATATATATATATATATATATATATATATATATATATATATATATATATATATATATATAGAACAGAGAATGAATTTGACGCGGGTTTAATTACATTACAGTAAAAAACAATAAGAATTAACGGGTACACCCGCATAAAGAAAAAAATTTGCACGGTGGAAAATGCAAAAATTGCAAATGGCAGAAAGATGCAAACCATGGACACGTGTTTCTGACTAATTGGTCTTCATCAGCACGGAACAGAGAATGAATTTGACGCTGGTTTAATTACATTACAGTAATGTAAGTATTGTTTTTTTACTGTAATGTAATTAAACCCGCGTCAAATTCATTCTCTGTTCTTATTCATTCTCCTGGGTCCGGAATCCCACGCAGATTGCTATAGTTGCCCGCGTGTGCGATGCTTGGACGATGCTCCCATACCGGAGTCATCCAAGTGGAAGCCACAAAGGTGCGACTGGCTCCCTGTCAGTGGTTTTCCTTTAGTGTCTTTTTTGAGTTTTGTCCATCATTTTAATTCAGCTACACCGTGCTGATGAAGACCAATTAGTCAGAAACACGTGTCCACGGTTTGCATCTTTCTGCCATTTGCAATTTTTGCATTTTCCACCGTGCAAATTTTTTCTTTATGCGGGCGTACCTGTTAATTCTTATTGTTTTTTTACTATATATATATATATATATATATATATATTTGAAATTAGTGAAAATGAAATAATTAAAGCTAATAAACAATAAAAGGTAAAGATTTAATTCCCGCCTATTTAGTTAGGAATTGTGCAATAATATTCGCCAAACCCCTGCATATTATATTTAATATCATGGTAAAGTTTCCCCAGTCATCGAAATAATGAAGAATATGCTTCGTTTTTTTTAAAAAAGGAAGCATTAATGAAATTAGTAATTATAGACCAATCGCTTGCATCTGTAACTTCTGTAAGGTTTTCGAAATAATTATTCAACACGGGTTTATGTCTGGGCGTTCCACTACATCAAACTTTGTCAAAAAGACACAGTATATTTTTTGAAATAATAAATGAGGGAAATCAAGTAGACATCGTCTGTACTGATTTCTGTAAAGTTTTTGACCAGCCTGACTACAAATTACTTCAAAATTGGATGCATATGGTACGTCTATAGCTTTATTGAAATTTCTTCAATCTTATCTTAATGATATATCTTAGTATGTTCAATACTGGGGTTTTAAGTCAGAAAAGTTTTCACTGTCATCAGAAGTTCCACAGGGTTCGATTCTTGAGCAGTTATACTTCGTTATTTCCATTAATGACATAACACAATTATTTGATGTTAATTACTTATTATATGCTTATGATCTTAAAATATATATTGAAATCAAATCAGTTTCATATTGTACAAGATTGCAAGATAATTTACATAAGTTAAATGCTTGGTGTGAAAATAAGCATCTACATTTAAATATCAGGAAATGTA
Source organism: Rhamnusium bicolor (assembly GCA_029963845.1). Lineage (NCBI taxonomy): Eukaryota > Metazoa > Arthropoda > Insecta > Coleoptera > Cerambycidae > Rhamnusium > Rhamnusium bicolor. Next base: position 305,186 of record JANEYF010004722.1, read on the forward strand.
CTATTATGTTCTATTCTCGGTGCAAAAGTACCTCAATATTTGAGTATAAGCTTACATCATTTTGAACATGGTTAAACAATTATTTAAAGATCTTGGTGCTACTTTTGACTCTATACTGCAATTTGAGGAACATATACGTGTAACCGCAGAAGTAGCACATAAGAGCCTGGGTTTTGCCTTGCTAAAGATTTTCCTAATACAAAAAATTTTAATATCCTTTACACGGCTTTTATTCAATGTAAACTTGAATATGCCTCTATAGTCCTATAATATATTACTCATACTCATAACTACTCTGTTAGAGAAAGTGCAGCGGAGGTCTCTCAAAACTTTACACTTTACTACTTACAGTCGTTGTCCTCCTTGGAGTACACCCCGGAATGCATTATGAAGCAAATTTGCATTAAATAGTTTACATCACAGACGTATCGTATATTCGATTATATTTCTGCACAAAGTTATCAAAAATACGGTAAGTTCTGAATCAATTACATCAAAGATATTATATCGTGTATCAAGAATTAATCCAAGATTCAACATGGCATTACAGTTACCAACAGCCCACACTAATTTACTTACTGCCTCACCTCTCTATCAAATGATTATCATATTATGTATGAAGAGAGACTTAATATATTTTCTTGTTCTATTTAATCTACTAAAAAATTTTTGTCTGTCTGTATAACTTACCAGTTCTTGTAATATTATTTACACTTTTATGTTTTACATTTATTCTCTTTTCGTGTTATTAATATTATTTCTAGATTTATAGTTTATGTTATATTTTTGTTTCTGAATATTTTGTTTATAATTTGTATATTGAATGTAACGTATACTATTATTACCTATATATCCATTGTTCACCTTATCCTGTAATTGAGACTTGTCCCGTTGGATATTTTATTAAGTAAATAAATAAATAAATAATATCAAACATTTAAGGTTATGTGGATTTAAAATATTTTTCAGTAGACTAAGTTATTATTTTGATTTCTATTATAAAGGTTTAACATATCTTAGTTTATTATATTTACTTGGGACATGGTTAAAGCGGTACAATTAATTTAAATTTATCTGAAAACCCTATTAAAATCTTTCACGGTAAGCTGTTTTTGTTCCTTTTTTTAAATCGTAAAAAGAGACAGATTAGCGACTTTCAGTTTTATTAATAGCTAAGAAACACACTTAACGATTGCTTATTAAAGGTTGATTGATTACAGAAAATGTGCAGTAAATCTTAAAAGGAAACTTTGAAAACCTTTTCATAATATTACAATGAACTCATAACGAGTACTAAAGTTCATTATGGGCTAACGATAATTTTTAACCACATTTATAGTCAAACTTTTCAACGAACCCGTCCCAGCAACTTTACCTACCTGCAAGTGAGTAAAGCATCTCTTAAAATGCAATACTAATTATATTTTATACATAACGCCTTTTAAATAGTTACGGCAAAAACTATACATTATCTCTGGGTATGGTTTAAACACATTAATTTAATGAATACTTATATTTTTTAGGATTTTCGCAACAAGAACTGACTCATAGACATTTAAAAGCCCATAACACGCTCACTGTCGCTCAGGCTTTTAAAGCGGTTTACTACCACTATTTACCTATTAAAAATATATGGGTATTTGTCAAATGTTTACATATTAGGAGTCCTTTAACAAATTTGAATCAACTTTGAGGCTATACTAACCTATATGTTACATATACACACTGGACATGTAAAATATATATTTATACAGTTTTCGTCAATTTTCTCTAGAATCCAGCATTTCTCAAGTGCAATTATTTCTGATTGTAAGGTTTTTTTTTCAGAAAATTTTAACAAGGACAACTTTCATTAAAATTTAGTAGGCTGTGGTTTAAAGCAAATAATAAGCATTACTGTTAGTTGACAGTTGCTCACTAAATAGTAGCGCCGTTATTGCAAATTGTTAAGAATACTTATTATTACTGTTCAAAAGTGTGATTATTGTAAAATGCGCAAATGCACCATTTGGCAATAATCACACTCAAATTCTCAAATGAAGAAAAATTTGATGTTAGAACGTTATTTAAAAGTAAATAGAAATTCGCAAAATGCATTGGCTTCCTATCAAGAAACATTTCCGGAGAGAATGAAACCACATAGAACAGTTTTTGGAAGAATTGTAAACAATTTGTTAAATTACGGACGTGTTGATAATAAAAAAGACCGGCATAATATTGATAATGTTGATCGCACAAATAATATTCTCAAAGCTGTTAACCATAATCCCCGCATATCAGTGCGACAAATTGCAGGCGAAACAAATATTCCTAAGATAACTATACACAAGAAAAATAGTTAAAAAATTAAAACAAAAGAAACTGAACGATATGATGAACTACCTACTACTCTTATTAAAGAAAATATTGTTAAAAAACCACTAACATTTATAACTAACCTCTCATTTATGACTGGAACTTTCCCGGACAACCTTAGGGCCATTTGTACCTATGTAGTTCAGCCAAAGCTCAGTTGAACTAGGTTTTAAATCCAAGGTTACGATTGTTTCAACAATGGTATCCTTGGATTTTAAACTAAGTTCAACTGAGCTTTGACTGAACTACATCGGTACAACTGGCCCTTAAAGTTGCAAAAATTATACCAATATACAAAAAGGGTGAAAAAACAATAATGTCAAATTGTAGGCCAATTTCAGTGTTGCGCTCAGCCTCAAAAATCATTGAATTGGCAGTTAAAGAGCAGATTGTCAGATATACAGGGTGGGGCAATGGTGTGTCGGACCTCGATATCTCGAGTTCTACGATAGCTAGAAATTTTTTAAAAAATTGCAAGTAAACTAGACAAAAAAGTCTATAACTGGAAATTATTTTCGAACATACAGGGCAAGCGAAGACGAAATTACAGGACCAAGTGCCTTTTTTTTAAACGGAATGCTATGTATATCAGTACATTTTGTTGAAGCCACTTTCTAGGCTCTATTCATTCCTATTTTATTATTGGCTATCTCCCAACCACTTTGATGTAATGAATTTTTTTGTTGAAATAATGCCATCTGCAGATGGATATTAAAAAAATCACCGCAGTCACAATAATGGGTTTTAAGAAAAATTTATGTGAATGCCAGTTACGAGACTTCTAATTAATATTTTTGAATCATTGTCATTTCCTAAAAATGTACAGGGTGGCCAAAAATTAGTATTCAATTAAGAACTTTTTATATTGAATTTATTCAATTTTTTCAAATGGAACACCCTGTATATTTTTCAACGATGTGATGTAGAAATGAAAAACGAACATTTTTTGTAAGTACTTCCCTATGGCTAATTGCAACCATTTTCGTTTTATTGAGCAATAATTAAAACATTCAAAAAATAAACTTAAAAAAGAGGTTTCTTCAAATAACTCAGTAGAAAAAATTATAATAAATGTTCCACATGTTGGCCATTTTGATTGACACACGTATCCCCATAAAAAAGAAATCCATTTTTGTAAGATCTGGGGATCTAGCAGGCCATTTAGTGGGTCCATTTCTTCCAATCCATTGTTGAGGGTAGGTATTATTTAAGTGGTCTGTAACTGCATTTAAATAATGTTTTGGAGCACCATCTTGCTGAAACCAAATCCTATTTCGAATTCTTCCATGGAGATTTACCAATAATTGTGGCAGATAGTTTTCCAAGAAATGAAGATAAATAGCTCCAGTCAATGTACCATCAAAGAAATGTGGCCCTATTACATGTTCTCCAATAATTCCTCCCCAAACGTTTATAGACCTTCTGTGTTGGTTATCAACTTGCATAAAAAAGTGAGGATTTTCCAAAGCATAATAATGGAAATTGTGCCTATTAACAAATCCATTTTTATGAAAAGTTGCCTCATCAGTGAATAAAACATTATTGAAGAAGTTGACATCAACTTGCATTTTACCTCTGGCCCAATTACAAACTTGTAGGCGCTTTTAAAAAATCGTCATCAGATAATTCCTGGTGCATTTGAATATGATATGCATGCAACTTATTTGTTTTTAAGATTCGATCCACAGACCGTCTACTTATTCCTACTAATGAGGTCACTTCTCTTTGATTAACATGGGGATTCTCAACCGTTGCCAGAACCACAGAAAACTCACTTTCTTCGTTCACAACACGTTTTATTCTTTCACTTTTTTTTATAGTCGACATTTCCAGTTTTCAGAGATCTATCTAGAAGGTTTTTGGAAGCTGCTAAAATCAGGAAGCCTTCTTTCAGGATAACGTTGGTGATAAATTGTATTACCAAGTAAACAATTTCTGTCTGACTCGCGCAAAACAAAAGTCATGTCTACAAGTTCCGCTTTATTAAAATTCATATTGTAAAATTCCAAATATTTTAAATTCAATACAAATTGTAACTAACGACCGATAAGTGTGATAAATGCTCCTTTGTACAAGACAATTTATACCAAACTGAGGTTTTATTGCTTGTCGAATAACGAAAACAGCAAAAAAAATGTATAAAAAAACATTACAGTAAAGGACTGGTTAAATACTATTTACCCATTTCAATGGAAATGGTCCCACTAAATGACCTCACTTCAAAATTGCATAAAGACGTGTGTCAATCAAAATGGGTAACACGTCGAACACCTATTATAAATTTTTCTAATGAATTATTTGAGGAAACCTCCTTTTTAAGTTTATTCTTGAATTTGACACTTATTTATTTATAAAACGAAAATGGTCTCAATTAGCCATAGGGAAGTACTTACAAAAAAATGTTCGTTTTTCATTTATACATCATATCGTTGAAAAATATACAGGATGTTTCCTTTGAAAAACTTGAGAAAATTCAATTTAAAAAAGTTCTTAATTGAAAAATAAACACTTATTTATTTATAAAACGAAAATGGTTGGAATTAGCCATAGCGAAGTACTTACAAAAAATGTTCATTTTTCATTTTTACATCACATTGTTGAAAAACTTGAGAAAATTCAATTTAAAAAGTTCTTAATTGAATACTAATTTTTTGGCCACCCTGTACATTTTTAGGAAATGAAAATGATTCAAAAACATTAATTAGATGTCTCGTAACTCGTATTCACAAAAGTTTTTTTGAAATCCATAATTGTGACTGTGGTGATTTTTTTAATATCCATCTGCAGATGGCATTATTTCAACAAAAAAATTCATTACATCAAAGTGGTTGGGAGATAGCCAATAATAATACAGGAATGAATAGAGCCTAGAAAGAGGCTTCAAAAAATGTACTGATATACATAGCATATCATTTAAAAAAAAGGCACTTGGTCCTGTAATTTCGTCTTGGCTCGCCACGTATGTTCGAAAATAATTTCCAGTTATAGACTTTTTTATCTAGTTTACTTGCAATTTTTTTAAAAATTTCTAGCTATCGTAGAACTTGAGATATCGAGTTCCGACGCACTATTGCCCCATCCTGTATAGATATCAAGAAAATATTGACAGCTGCACAGTTCGGATTTCGGGAAGGTAGCAACACAACTGAAACAATAATTCTTTAATTAACAATATAAACAACTGTCCAGAATCAAAATGTCATCCACTTTGTATATGTGTGACCTTACCAAAGCATTCGACTGTGTAGATCATCAATATTTGCTAGAAAAATTATATTTTTATGGTTTTAGGGGTGTATCTTATTGTTGGTTCCAGTCTTATCTACATAATCGAAAATGTATGTGGGGTTAAAATATATTGTCGATAATGAGTTAGTACCAGTAAGAACTGATCCGAAAATGATGTAATGTGAGGTTCCACAGAGCTCAATTCTTAGCCCTGTGCTCTTTTTAACTTATATTAATGACCTTGTTGACAACTTTCCAATGGTTCAGTTTTCCTTATTTGCTAATGCTTTTCAAAAATCTATTACTGGAATGCACCGAAATATTGAATAAATTAAACGACTGGTTCTCTCAAAATAAGTTGATACTGAACCTGTCAAGAACCCATAGCATCACATTTCATCCCGGTTACAATTATACTCAACCAGATATCCATCTTAATCTTGGCACTATCTCATCCGTGGAAGATGTCAAATTCTTAGGGGTGTATCTGGATGAGAGTCTTAAATGGAAGCGGTATCTGGTGGAACTCAACAATAGACTATCTAGTGCCGTATATGCAATATTTATTATAAGGAATAATGTCGGTTTACGAGCATCGGTAATTGTCTATTACGCTTATTTCCAAAGCATTCTGCAGTACGGGAACAAAAAAAACGATATCAGATCAGTATGTCATTTAAGACCTAGAGATTCATGTAGAGAACATTTTAAAAAATTACGAATAATGACATTGGTTAATCTATATATATTTAGAGTATCTATAATTGTATTTCGAAATAAAACTAGTTTAATTAAACATTCGGATATTCACAATTATGACACACGACAAAATGGTCTGTACCTCTTACAACAATCTAATTATAATGTACCAAGAAGAAGGACATACATTCTACAACGGCATTAAAATATTTAATCACGTGCCATCTGATGTTAAAAACATCACTAGTCTAAATCAATTTAACCGTAAGTTTAGACCACCTATACTTATCTAAATTCTGTGTTTTATGATTGTATATTATTTGAAATTAATTAATTTCACTATTTTATTGTATAATTATTGCATGTATCTTATTTTGTTTTTTGTGTTTCTTAATATTTTCAAATATTTTATTTCAATTAATTCATGTACTTTCCTTACACATCTATGTATGTTTTTGAGGAAATAAATTACTTACTTAGTACTACTTACAAGTCATTAAAACAAAGGAAATATCATCTGTACAAACATACGATTGTCCAAGCTTTAAACAATAATGATTTTGATGGAAGATTTGAATTTTGTCTTTGGTTTAATCAGAACTGCGAAGAACAACCTGATTTTCTGTCGAAAGTTATATGAACCGATGCAATTCGTTTTAGAAATTGTGGAGTCTTTAATAAGCATAATTGTGCTGGGCTTAAGAAAATCTGCATGTAATTACGCAAAGAGATTCCAAACTAGGTTTGGATTCAATGTTTGTTGCGACATGATAGGTATTACCTTTTTCTCTTCCCATTCTACTCCTATGATCTGCCTATAACCCTTTCCTTAATTATTATTTTTAGATCGCCATTTAATTGGTCCATTCGTTTTCACAACAATTTAACAAGAACAGTCTGTCGTGACTTCTTCTAGGATAAAACTTGATTTTCTAAATCAAGTTTTATCCGATGATAAGACAGCTTATTACAGAACAAGAAATAAACGAATTGTGGTTCCAACAAGATTGCTGTCCTGTACATAATGCTAATAATGTTAGACGGTTATTGCAGGAAAATTTTGGTAACCACATAATTTCAAACAGAGGACCAGTATTGTGTCCTCCCCACTCGCCTGATATAACCTTTTCTGATTTTTGTTTGTGGGGTACGGTGAAAAATGAAGTGAAGTAATTTTGAAAATCCGGAAAGTATCAATATTTTGGAGGACAGAGTTAGGGACGTTTTCGGCAATTCTCTCAGAAGAGTAATCAGTTCAGTTAGGCGTGGATGCCAAAAATATATTCAGCTGAATGAAGGTCATATTGAGCAGTTTTATTAAATCTTTTTACTGCTTTACTATCATTTCTTCTATTATGTTAATTTGCTGTTATTAAAAAATGTTCTCCATATCGATCATGTTCAGTATTTTAACAGAAAATTAAAATTATTTAAACAGTCAAACTGGTAACCTTAATATTACTGTTATTTTTTATAACGGCTGGTATTAGGTATATCCATGAAATCAAAATATCTTTTTGATTTTCCATGGCCTACTATTTTGTTTTGTTATGCAATGGATAACTTTTCTTAAGTTAGTCCCTTGAAAAACTAAGTTATCCTCGACATGTGATACATCATCTGAAAGTTCTTTTTAAGCGCAATCTGAAAAATGGAAAATCCAATATGGCTGCCGTAAGAAAAACAAAGTTGCCTCGGATATCTCGAAAACCAAATAATATCGAACATTTGTTTCTATACCAAAATATTAGTCTCCAGAAAGTGTCGAAATTTTTTTCAATCATATTAGCAGCTGTGCTTCGAAAACTAACCACGTGTCTCCAAAATAATCATTAATATGACTAGTTTCCTCACATTATAAAACCAATGAAATAGCAAGATTTTGAATATTTAGACCAATAAGAACAAGCCTTTAGCGAATATTGCATTCAAGTGAAAATACTACATAAAAATACAGCTAAAATTGCACTGGGCTTGACTGCTTAAAACATCAGTAGAATCAATATGAAAATCGAATATTTTTATTTTTCTGTGGAGATAGCTTATAGAAGCAAAAGAAACCTAATTAATTACCTACTTTTTAAATATTAAAATTAATAAAAAATAATAATTTCAAAATTCGATTTTTAAATAAAAGTATAGCCGTGATTGTAATAATTTGAATTGTTAATTCAGTTAGTAATAAAAAAATATTTCTTGTTCTATGTTTTGTTCTGAAAAGAGTCATATTTCGTACATTAGAAATAATCTCAAAATTCAGCATTCAAAGCGTGTTGCCTTTAAGAAACCGCATTCGTTCGATTTGATGTGATTTGACTGAAAAAGTACCCTCGACTGTCTCACGGGCACTTTTGTCAAATCACATCATAACGAACTCAAGAAGTTATATAATTACAAAGGATTGTTGACTAAATGGTTGAAATCGGATAGATAAGCTAGGTAGAATTTATCGACGTTGTCGACCTAATATTACTTCAAAGGAGCATAATAAAGGCGACCAAATATGTTGCTATGTAGGTACAAATTACGGTAAAAATTACGTATGATTTCCAACAAAATCTACCTAGTTATAATATTTTACCATTATGACGATTTCCAGTCACCAAAAAAGGTAAATATTACCTAATTATACTACCTATTTCGAGTTTAATAGAAATTTACCTTTAAGGTAATTTGTGGTAGATTTTTTTGTTTTTTCCTTGTTGCTTTAGTTAAAAGTACTTTTAAGCAAAATAGTGTATGAGGTAGATTTATTGGTATTATTTACGTAAATTTAATTATAAAGTAAACCCATTAGATAAATTTCTATGGGAAATGTATTTTTTCAGTCAATTTTACGTTCATAACTACCTCAATAAATAAATTCGTCTTTTACCAAGTCGAGTTATAGCTACTTTTATAGAAAAAGTTTGCTGGGTAGCTCTTATGATTTCCGAAATCGTAATGATGAGCATCGAATTTGAGACACACGGTATAATAGTTTTTCATAGTATAATTTTTTTCTGGCCGTACGTTGTAGAACCTTAAATATAGCCCCTCAGGCTAATTATCAATTATCAAAACATAAGTCTATAATTCTTTACTGTTATACTTTTCGTATATTTCATCGTCGAAAATAAATGTTTTTGTTAAATCTATACTTTTTTCTTGCATATTTTAAGTCAATACTGCTGCTAGTAGGTAATATCATTCTTTTCTTAATTTCATCTAATATCAGTGGAACAATATCCTGTTTTCCGTAACTTAGAAGGATATAAAAATATATACTATTTTTTTTTAAGTTGGCCTATTTACCGTTTTCGAAAAGAATATTATACATTTCATTTCCTTACCCACGACTACACTACACGACGAAAAGTAGCCGTAAGGAAGTGAGGGATTTTTACTTTTACCCCTAAATTTTTCTAAATAAATTAAATTTTAATTTTTTTCACACCCAGTAATAGGGGACCCTTCAATGTTCATAGGAATTCATACTATTTGACTGCATATTGTATAAAAAATTAAATTTATGACGCTTCGTCCAAAAACACAGAACAAAAATTCTCTATTTTTAAATCCTATAACTGAAAATGATCTTATCATACATATTGAAACACTAAAAAATAATTCAGCTCCTGGTGAAGATGAAATAACCGTAATATTGATAAAAAAACATGTAAAAATATACTAAAACCACTGAAACGCATCATTAATTTGTCATTTTCTACTTTTATAATTCCTGTAGATTGGAAACCTTCACTAGTTACCCCAGTGTTCAAACCAAGCAATCCACATTTATTAACAAATTATAGACCAATATCTGTTATTAGCAATTTTGCAAAAATATTTGAAAAATGTTTCAAACAGAGATTAACTTTTAGAACAGGAAAATATACTTTATAAAAAACAATTTGGATTTCGAAATAATAAAAACACCGAAAGATGCAGTATTTGAAGTAACACATAATCTTATTAATAATCTCAAAAATAAACAAAAGTGTCTAGTGGTATTCTTAGACTTGGCCAAAGCCGTTGATACGGTTTGTCATAAGATATTATTTGAAGGACTTGACGAAGTAGGAGTAAGGGGTGGACCATTGAGATTGTTTGAAGACTATTTAAAAAATAGAATACAAAAGTTAAATTAAATAAAACTGTAAGTAGTGGATAAATAATAGCAAATGGTGGTCCACAGGGTACGATACTGAGACCTATACTCTTTTTTGTATGCATTAGTGAAATATAAAATGTGCCCATAGACTGTAGTATCATCTCTTATGCTGATGATACTGCATTGTTATTTTATGCAGAAACATGGTCAAATGTATACAGGAGAGCGGAGATAAGTCTCAGTATAGTACTAGACTGGTTATGTGTTAGCTTGTTAAGTCTTAACACAACAAAAACATATTACTTCCTCACCCCTCAAAAGGAGGAAGTTATGCATTCGTGGAAAAAAGTTTGAAAATTATTATTGCATTTTTGGACGAATCTCGACGAATAATGACGATACACAAAATTTTAGACAGAAAAAATTTTCTGTCTGTGTTTGTGTGAGTGTGTATCTGTGTGGTTCGCGATTGCAGCTACAGTTTTTGAGATAAAGCTTTCAAATTTGGTACACATATTCTAGAGATCAAGGAAAAGATTGAGTTCGTTGATGAACAAAATCGGTCCCAATGTCTAAAAAAAATATTAGTGACATTCCACCAATGCAACTTTTTTGAAACATCAAAATGTGACTTTCTTGAAACGTCAAAAAATTTTATTATATTATATATTTTATTTTAAACTCCACCGCACGTCGGGTTTTATTACGGTAAGGAAGTTCTGATCCCCAAGTAATTGGCAGAGATTTTTATTACTTTCTCTGCCACCAACCTGAAAATAACATATTAAAAATACATGCACATAATTGTAATGCAAATAAAGGTACAAAAAACAAAAAAAGAATGTTTGTTCAACAACAGATAAAGTACACAAAATAAAGTATTTAGGAGTAATTATTGATTAACACTTGCAGTGGAACGAACATGCTGATTACTTAACTACTAAAATAAGAAAGCTGTACTACAAATTTTATCAGGTAAGAGATATTCTGAATAGAAAATTAATAAAAATATTATGTACCGCTTTGGTTGTCTATAATACGCTATTGTATTATTATCTGGGGAAGCCCGTACAATAATGCTATAAAAAAATCTGTCTGTCATAACACAATTTTAAAAATAATTTTTAAAAAAGAACGTATGTGTTCCACTGCTCCACTCTATCAGAATAATGATGTATTAAATGTTAAAAAGTTATACATCTACTGTTGTCCAAAGAGTATAAAAAAAATCTGGCAATCATGTCGAGTCGTCGTTCACAATCATCAAACAAGAGGTAACAACAATGAATTATTACAAATACCAGAGCTCTATTTGTCAAAGGTTTATTAACTATTATACACCAAAATTTTATAATCTATTACCTCTCTCCATACGATGTTTATTACATAAACATAAAAAATTTAAAATAGAAACGACTACATTCTCAAAAACAATGCTCCATTTTTGCAAGTATTAAACAATTGAAAAGCAATATTCTCAATACTCAATATTCTTTCTAGTTCTCCCTGTCGAATGTCAATAAAATAAAAACATTATTTAAAAAAATATATAGTAACCCTGCCATAATACTCCTACTGACTATATATCTCTACAGCTCAAAAGTCATCTTCTTACTTGAAAGAGAGGGTTTCACACACAAATTGTTTCTGCAATTTAGGTAAAACTTCCTTTTTAATTAATTATACAGGTAATTAAACATAATTTAATATTATTAAGTAATCTTAAATATATATCATACAAATGTTAATATATAAACTAAAAATAAAGATATTATTATTATTATTATTATTATTATATTATTTTCGTATGTTATGTTATAAAAACTTTTTTATATTTCTTGATAAAAGTATCAGATAGTTGCAGGGCTGATTAGAGAGTTGTGTCGTAATCTTATCGTTTATTAGGTACTAAGATAAATCGAAAAACTTTCCAACATAAATCTGTTAGTCAAGAGAAAGACAAAAAGTGATATTCTATTTCTAACCTCCGACTTGATGATAATATACGGCAACGGTTTCAAAGAGTATACGCGACGCATTAGGACACTCTTTAGGGACGGCCACGCCACAAACCTGTGGACTATTCGAGGCCCATTCTTTCCTATAAATGGGGCGCGGCAGTATTTTCGTGTCACGTCTTTATTATATCCTTCCCAGGGGTCACACAAAATGTTACATAACTTCTTGTAGAAGTCGAAACCTTTTAGTCCCTTGGGAGGATAACTTCGGTTTTTGCTAAATTTTGTTTTACAATATAAGTATTGATATATTTTTTACTTTCGCTAATGTTTGCTTGACATCTTTTACGGCTTAAAATTTAAAATTTGTCTAAAGTATTTAATATTTCGGTACAATTTATGCAAAAAATCTGTAGGTGCTTTAATGAATAAAAAATGTATGGACAGTGGATGGTACTATTTATCCTTCATTCCCTATAAGAAATAAATGATAGGAAAGTCTTAAAAAAATAACGATCTTTTTATATCCCCTTTTTGAAATCTTTGTTGGGAATAAAGAAGGATTAAATATTTATCCTCTACAAGGAATTGGTTTAACCTGTTTTAAGGAAGAACCATATTTTTTAAATAATTTTTAATCCTTTCAACGAAGGGATACAGGAATATCTTAAATACCTTGATATCCTTAAAACAGGTCAAATAAATTCCTTATAGGGGATAGATATTTGAACATCTTTTATTCCCAACTTAGATTTCAAAAAGGGGATATAAAAGCATCTTAAATATTTTTTTTATTGTTGTAAGCAGGTGATACAAAAAATACTTTTCCATCCATTCAAAAAGGGGATCTTGAATATTTTTCTATCCTTAAAACAGGTCAAATTAATTCCTTACAAAAGATTTATATTCAACCTTCTTTATTTTCAATAAAGCTTTTAAAGTGGGGTATAATTAAAAAAAGTGTGTTTGTCCAAGAATTTGTTAAATCTTATGTTTTAGAAAAAACTTCAAGTGGAAATTTTTTTTCAAATAAATATGATTCTCATTGTCAAAAGTACCATTAGATGTAAAGGGTGTCACAAAAACCACAGAATATTAAAATTTCTAAGAGAGAAAACTCACTCTGTTTTTTAGTTAAAACAAGATGCCAAATAGAAGTTGTTTGGAATGACAAGATAGTCCTAAATACAAAATCTGACGGCAATGACAATTTTTGTATTTAGGACTATCTTGTCATTCTAAGAAAATTTTTTATTTTGCATTTTGATGTAAAATAGAAAACCAAGCGAGTTTTCTTATGTATTTTTAATATTTTTTATATTTTGGGCACTCTGTCTATCTAATTGTACTTTCGATTATGGAAATCCTATTTATTTGGGAGGCAACTTTTTCTCCTTTGCAGTTTTTTGTTTTTTAAAATGTTGGTACGTGTGTGTGTGTGTGTGTCATCATTACCAAAACAATATCACACACTTTCGACAGAAATTTTGGCAGATAGCTATTATCATGAAGTACTTAATAGGGATACAACTAGTACAATTCAACAAAAATTGAATAAAATCATTTCACAATTGGAAAAAGCAAACTGATTACACCTCAAAATGGTGCTAGATTATATAATGGTACATACTATTAACAAATAAATGTTACGGATTACCAAAAATCTACAAACCAATTTTAACTTTACATTCTATCATTTCTGGTGTTAACAGTCTGAATAGAGACATTGTACAATTAGTTACTAATATCCTTACCATTGCTTATAATACACATAATAATTTTGTGTCCAATATACCTTTGAATTTTTCCTTTTTATTAATGAATTTCAATTATTAGTCATTATCCTATAACACCCGTGGTTAACATTTAATGTCCTACTAGATCTTTATTTAATTCGAGAATTCTTTGACATATACGATTGATTAATTTGACATCTATTATGTTTAGGACCCTTTCATTTAAAAGACAGTAATACTCACAATTGTTTGTAAACGCCGTAACTATGCAACACATTTTGTTTGTCAATAACGCCATCACAATTTAGTTGTTTTGTGTTGTGTTGTAGTGAAAATATTAATAAGTTATAAATTTATAATGCTGTAGGGCGTTATGGATATTCATAACGCGCTAAGGCGTTATCTCTCATTTAATGTATCTCAAAATAAGGTTATTATTGCAAAATAATATGCTAGTAGGATATTAAATTCAATTAACAAGCTGTGAGTACTTAGTTGTGAGAGTTCGAGCCCCACTCGTAACTACAGGTGAAATACTTCATAATTAAAATTATTCAAAAGACGTGGTTCGCTTTCCATTATAAGCTATAGAGCTCCACTCCTTATTCGTACATATCTGGATTATCCACATCTCATATAGGTTGAACCTCTGGAAATTTCGTCTTTTGTTTTCTTCTATCAAATATGCTAATATATCTGCCACTTTTAAGTGTCCTATGTAAAAAAAAATAGAACACTATAAGTCATCGTTATTTGTAAGTGAATATCAACCACTGCGGAACTGATCTGATAATGTTATGAATTTAGGTAGCCATGTGACAAATAAATTGTTTCATATTTATTATCAAAATGTACGTGGCTTAAAAACTAATACCAATCAATTATGTAATGAATCGGTAGCATCTCAATATGACTTAATTGTCTTGATTGAAACATTGCTAGACTCTTCAATATGTGATAGTGAATTGTTTAGTAATTTTCACTTTTCCTATCAACTTTTATTTCGTCAAGTAAATTTAATGCAGTAAACGTAGAGTCAAAATTTAATGCACCTTCTTAAATATTTCAGTGTTACTAAAGATAATGTATTGGACGCATTAAAAAAATTTAAATCGAAACTAATAACAGGACCAGATAGTATTCCAGTATTCCTACTAAAAGATTGTGCTATTTTATTAGCAAAACCTCTTGTCATAATCTATAATATTTCTCTGCAAACGAACACATTTCCTCTAATTTGGAAAAGGTCTAAGATTTGTGCTATATTTAAAAACAAAAATAAAACCTCTACAGAAAATTATAGACCAATTGAGGAGCAATCGTGCAAAACCCGATAAATCCAGTTTTTGCATTTCTCAGCAAATCGACAAAAATCTATACTATGCAATCGGATGGATATGTTTAAATACGTTTTTCGGCAAAACATGTCTTTAGGACCAAGGAATCCTAAAATTTTGGCAATATTCAATGTGCAAAGCTCTTTTTTTAAAAACAAAAATCATTGGATTTATCGGCTTTTGCACAAAATTATTGGATTTATCGACTTTTTCACAAAATTTTTGAAATGATATATTTCCTTTTTTAATTTTTCCGTAATTGGCTAAATAAATTCATTACCAAAAACATTTATTTTAAAATTATTACAAAAACTGCAAAAAGTAACTTATTATCAGAAAAAGTAGATTTTTATATAATAATTTGACCTAAATATGGATTGCAGTTTCCTCTTCGAGGCAGTCACAACGTTCTTCTTGCTCTTGATTCTCATATTCCCGTTCAACAAAAGGTGCACTCAATAACTTCTTGTACCATATAAATTCTGGCGTTGTCTCCTCTTCCCAACTAGGATCAACTTTTTTTTTTCCGGGATGCTGATTCTAATTTGCTGATATCATGGAGTACGAGATCATCGTCATATCGTTTCCTTTAAAAAAGTTTTTGAAAAATTTCGGCACCTGTGGTAAAAAAAATACCGCTGTCAATTACTTGTAGATCAGAACTTCCTCGCCGTAGTAAAACTCGACGTGTGGTGGCAGTTTATAATAAAAGTTTCAAATAAGTCACATTTTTTGACGTTTCAAAAAAGTCACATTTTGATGTTTCAAAAAAGTCACATTGGTGGAATGCCACTAATATTTTTTATTAAACATTGGGACCGATTTTGCTCATCATCGAACTCAATCTCTTCCTTGACCTCTTGAATGTGTGTATCAAATTTGAAAGCTTTATCTCAAAAACTGTAGCTGCTATCGTGAACCACACAGAAAGACACACACACAGACATACAGACTGAATATTTTTTCTGTCTGAAATTTTGTGTAGCGTCATAATTCCTCGAGATTCATCCAGAAATGCAATAAAATATTTCATTTTTTTTTCACGAATACATAACTTCCTCAATTTGAGGGGTGAGGAAGTAATTTGGGTACATATATATTGCACTGAGGTATTTCCAAACTTTTTCAAAACGAGGTTGGCCTCTCGCACCGAAACATTAATATTACTGTTAATTTCCATAGTTTTATAAACAGTTACAACGAAATTTTACATTATTAACACACAGCAACAGTGCTAACCTCAAAATAAAAAAGTAATCAGCATACAGAAGGAAACATCTGTAGTGGAGGAGCTTAAAAATATTTTAATTGTTTTACTCCTTGAAAACAGATGGCAATATAGTATATCTGTTGCAAATTTGTCTCCAAATATTGGAATTTGGATTTATCAGTATTTGCTCGAAATGAAGTTTATATAGGATTTTACAGGGGAAATATCGGCTTCTCTTCGAATCTGGTTTCATATATCGATAGAAGACACTTTTGTTCGTAAGAAACGATGTATAACTCATTTTCCATCAAAACTGGATTTATCGGGTTTTGCACGAATGCTCCTCAATTATTATTTTGTGTAATTTGGGCAAGTTGTTTAAATTAATTTTATATGAAATATTATTGAGTCATTTAGCAGCTCAAATTTGTTTTAATTAGCACGGAATTCTATAGGGTAGATCTACTACCATAAATATAATATGTCACACAGTTTCTAGATGAGACTTTAGATCGGGAAGGGCAGGGCGATGTCATTTATATGGACTTTTCAAACGTATTCAACAAACTTAACCATGGATTATTGCTGCATAATCTATGCAATGTAGGAATAGGGATGAATTTCTCCAGATTTTTATTCATATTTAAACAACAGAAGCCTATACATGCAGTACTAGGGTTTTAAGTTTGTCGAAATGACAACAACTTCAGGAGTTCCGCAAGGATTTATGCTAGGGCCTCTTTTCTTTATTATTTTCATAAATGATATCGTCTATGAAGTTAGTTGCAATGCTCTATTATATGCAGATGATCTATAACTATATTCGTCGATTTCCAACTTTGAGGACTGTATTAATTTGGAGAAAGATTTAAATAAATTGAATCTTTGGCGCGAAAGAATTTAATTACCTTTCAATATTAGTAAGTGCAATTGCGTGAGTTTTACGAGAAAACTGCAGTCAATTGAATTCACATATTCTATTAACGAGGCTAATGTAATTAGATGTTATAAGTTTAAAGATTTGGGAGTAATCTTTGATTGCAGATTAACTATTATTGACCATATCAACGATATAGTAGCGGGTGCTTATAGAAATCTTGGTTTTATAATAAGAAACAGCAAGCAGCTTGTGGAAACTGCTACACAGGAGTTACTCTTTAATGTTTTTGTTAGATCTAAATTGGAATATGCTTGCCTAGTCTGGAATCCGGGATACGAAATTCATAAATTTCATATTGAGAAAATACAGAGGAAATTTGTAGTTTCTATGGTATGAGTCGGATGGTGTTTATTCCCCTCAATGCATTTTCAACAATATGTTATTACAATGATTTCAAATGATTATTGACTTAAATAGTCGAAGGAAATATTAATCAATAGTAATGGTGTATACCCACCTACAGGTCGCCGGCCAGCCTGAGCTTGTCAGGCCTGGATTCAGGTAAAATTTTATATCAACACACACTATTCAGGTTTGTCCTTCAGTTATAGATATCAAAGCATCACTTCTCAGCCTTGATCGTCCGGCGATCTACGTGTTTCAGTACACACCTATCGATTAGCTGTGCACTATACAGACATAAAGTTTTAAAATTCATCAGTTTTGTGCTGGTTCTAAAAAAAATGGTAAAGCTGCTTAACTGTAAAATTGTGTGTATTTATCGTGTCAAAAAAATTATTTACTTCTGTATTAAAATTCTCCTCATCTCCACTTCTCCTACTTTCATCTTCAGCGGTATCTTGCGTCGCTCTTGTATCATTCTGATCGGCAGTGAATATGAGCCAGTTGAAATAAAATAGTGTAGGCATATAAACATCTTCAGCATCGTAGCCCGATTTTGATTTCTTCACCTTTTTCAATTCCTTCCGAAATGCGGATTTAATGTTGTTTATTATTCGTTTTACAGTGTCATCATTGGCATTAGATATTGTTTTTTTATAGAATAGGACAAGCTCCAAGTAACCTTTTTCCCTTTTTTTTAAATATCGGCATAATCTCGGCTTTTTATTTTCTAAATGGCATAGTGTTTTCGATAGATTTCTATAAAATCACGGACAAATGCCTCTTTTCTGTCTGAGACTACGTCCACTATTTTTCATCTGGTTGAAAAGTAGATAATCGCCGGCCAGCGTATGTATATGGTTGATTATAGCTTGCTAACGGATCTAGACCTGTATAAAATCTGTAGTGTGTGTTTACAATTTCATCGGAGGCCACGCGAACCTCGGATTATGTGCGGTTCCAACTGTATCAACACACACACATAGTTTTCTTTCAGCCACAAATTTTGATTTGCAACCAATCCTTAGGTGTGTATAGAGAATTAGATTCAATCCAAGGTCTGACAGTCCCGGGCCGGCCGGCTTATATAAAATTTTAAATTACCAAATTAACTCTCCAAAAATACTTAATTGTTTCATTTTCTATGTTCCAGTTTTTCAAACTCATTCTAGTAGTTTATTTTATTTGCCAGTTCCCAGAAGAAAATCTGTTAAAGTTTTCAATTTCATACACCATGTGTTCAAATTATACGTGCGTCGGTTTAAGAAAACATTGATACATTGATATTTTTAATTGTAATATTAGGGTTATAAGAAATCATGTTTTTTCTGTGGCCAATGTTAATATTTTAAGTTTATTAGTATCGATTATGTTTTGAGATTTCCTGCCCTGTAATTGGAATCGTCTATTGGGTAATTGTAACTATAAGTAAATAAATAAATAAATAAATGAGTGAGTGCACGAGTAAGCGAGTAAGCGAATAAGCGAATATGTAAGTAAGTGAGTCAGTAATCTAGTGAGTCAGAGAGTGAGTAAGTAAGTGAGTGAGTGAATGAGTGAGTGAGTGCGTGCATGAATGAGTCAGTAACTAGATAAATAGATAAATATGTAAATATATAAATAGATAAATAGATAAATAGATAAATAGATAAATAGATAAATAGATAAATAGATAAATAGATAAATAGACAAATAGATAAATAGATAAATAGATAAATAGATAAATAGATGAATAGATAAATATATAAATAGATAAATAGATAAATAGATAAACAGTTAAATGGATAAATAGATAAATAGATAAATAGATAAATAGATAAACAGATAAAAAAATAAATAAATAAATAAATAAATAAATTGATGTGTAAAAAAATAAATAAATAAATGTTATGGTTTCACTTGACTTTAAACTCCATTAAGCAATATGCTTAACAGGAATAAAGCTAAATAAAAACTAGACATTCACTACTTCTACAGTAATTATCTGAAAATGCATGCTAGCTGGCCGGCGTAGCTCAGGAGCCATCTGATGAATTTGCGATTGAAAATGTGCGGCACATACATGTCAGCCAAAGTATCGACACTAAAGCTGTAAATGTGGAACTCGCACAGCACTATCAACAAAGCACGAACACAATGTATATAAGTTATTTGCGGACTGTGCAATGTCTGAGATTTAATGAAACAACCTGCATAAAGAAAGTTAAGGAATGATTTTTAAAGAGTGAAATCTAAATTAAAGATGCACCAGTATTCAAAGAACGGCATCAAATCTCTGAACACATGGGAGCCTTGAGGAAATAGCTGAATTTGCCAAAATATATTCCTCCTGAATTTTATTCATATGTATCCTACAAGAAACTATTTTAGGGCCACTATTTACATCATATTTAATAACTGATGATAATATGAAAAGTCAAATCAAATTCAAAACGCATTTATGACAATGCCATTTAATGTTCAGGTTTCTTAACAGAGAAATATCACTACTGTTCATAGCATTAATTAAAATTTGGAAAATGTTAAAATGTATCTTAAATTCGACAAACGTTCTATCGAAGCCCTTGGTGCAAAAGGGTGTTAACTCAATATTTGCAGTTTTAGAAAATTTAGAGTTTTTGCATGAATGAAACATAAGTTATAGACAGACGACACCTTTTTGATATCTTATACTGACGTAATGAGAGCCATCTAAAATGCTAAAAACTTTACTACCAGACGGATACTAACTTTACACCTTCTTGCATGCACAAATTGCAAATTTGCTAATTAGTGAGTTAACACCTTTTTGCACCAAGGGCTTCAAAATAAATTTAATGAAAACAGGAAATAGACTGACTGACTGACTGACTGACTGATTATGTTTGGTCTATAAAAAATTGAGTGTAATATTCAATACATATTTAACATTTTCTGTATAGTAGACCTACTCACAGAAATCTCTTTTTTACACTTTAAGATTACTGTACAAAATAGAAATAGCTTATGTTCTTAGTTTACTTTAGTTTAATCACCTTCAGGTGTAATATTCTGTTTTCTGTTGAAACTATTTCAGTATCAAGGCCATATCTAACATATATTATTTATATCAATAATTTGGTTGTTTAATTTTACTGTGTTTATTAATTTAAGATTCTTGTGTCAAACTTTTATAAAATGATTAATATCATGACAAAAATTAAAAATACGCCATGTCATTCTTTACATATACAACATGTGTAAGTATTCACAATTGATGGAAACTAAAACATGTTATGAATTATAGAAATTCTGTCTTCATATGATTTATTGCACTCTTCCTTTTTCTAGAAGGTTATAAATTTCAATTTATCCAAGTGTGCCCTCTGTATGTTTGGTAGGTATCATTTATTTTTATATTTTTGTGGTAGTAATAAAGAATAATGCTACTAGCAGGAAGTTAACGAAAGAAGCCGGTAGAATATTTATCACTTACTTGACAACTTACGAAGTTTTATTAAACTTTTCGGAAATATTTACTTTCTACATTTAATATTTGAAAAACATTGCTTATTTATTTAAAAATGTTGCTTTTCAATGACTTTTGAATGATATTCTTTAGAGTAATCATTACATTTTCTGTTGAGTGATAAGTACATCTTAAATTACTATTATTAACATATAAAAATGAAACTTAATATTTACAATCGGTTTATATATTTTTTTTCAAAACTTAAAAAACCGCGTTTCCTTTAAATGAAAATATTTGGTAGTAACAATAGCGATTAAAATAATCTCGAACTTAAACCTGTAAGATGTATAGAGACGCCGGTCGGCATTATTCCTAGTATAATATTAATACAATTTATGACTGTTTATTGTTTATACTTTTCGACGGCTGAGTCCGTGACCGAGAATATTAGGCAGGCATAGACATTTTTACACACAAAGACACATTCAGATTGAGAACCTTGTAAAGATATGTTGTAACGAGTGTTAATATATTTGTTCTTTGGGATAATATTAATTAATTATTTCTCACCCTTACAAAGCAGCGGTGGGATAACTTCTCCTATTTAACTAAAGTGTGTTATTTGTCGCACGCTACATAATATTTAGAACAGGTCCGGATCCAAGAAAAAGGGTAGTGACAATGGAAAAAGACGACGCAGTCCATCGTCAAGTTCGAGCTCTTCGGAAGAGGAAAGTGTACGGTGTAAGTTGAAGCGTTTGGAGAAATTAGAAAAGTACGTTTCTAAATTGCAAGGTGCTGGTGCTTCGTTATGTGATGAAAGTGTTATACCCCCGTTTGATCCGCAAAGTGAACAATGTGTTGAAAAATGGGTAAATCGTGTTGATGAACTGGCAGAAAGTTATGGATGGAATAGTGCCACTGTTGTCAAATTGGTTGCTGGCAGATTTCGAGGCATGGCGAGGTGTTGGTATGATATGCAAGATCACATGCATCCTGATTGGAAGGTAATAAAAAAACAATTAATTAATCAATTTAAAAAACCGTTGCCGTTTGGGTACTTATTGCTGGAGGCAGCTTTGTATGAAGCCAAACTAGGACAAGATTTATGTGAGTATTGTTTTGACAAATTAAATAAATTAAAGGCTTTACAAATCGATATACCCGAGGAGTATTTAGTTGATGCTGTTATATCGGGTTTAAAAAATGAAAACATACAACGGGCAGCAATATCAAGTAGAATTGCAACTACTAGTGAATTGTACTCATACCTTAGTACTCAGAAGAATATTCCGTCAAGTAGTAATTATAGTAATTATCAGAAAAGTAGTTGTAATGAGCGACCTCCTAATTTTAATCGTCCCAGTCAAGCTGTTGGTTTTAAGAGCGATTCAATAACTTGCTATAATTGCAAAGGTCCACATTATTCAAAATTCTGTCCAAAACCTAAGATTGAATGTTTTAAATGTAAGAGATTGGGTCATAAACAAAACAATTGCATATTCAAAAATGAAAACCTTATTAGAAAAGAGACTGTTAATGAAGTCGGAGGCAATAATGTCATAAATCCTTAAATAAAAACAGTTGCTGTGAATAGTTTAAAGATTAAGTGTCTGATAGACACCGGTAGTTCTTATACAATTTTAAGAAACCTGATTGTCCAGATGTTAAATCTTGAAGTTACTACAAATGATAATAATCCGATGTTGAAGAGTTTCTGTGGTAATTTAACTGTGAGTCTAGGAGTTGTCAAGGTAAAATTAAGAATTGTTGAAGCTAATGCTGATTTAGATGTTGTTGTTATTAATGATAATCAGATCGCACACGATTGTATAGTGGGACGCGATTTTCTGGATTTACCGCATATTCTTTTGTACAAATTGGGAAATAATGTTATTATCAAACAAATGGGTGATATGAAGTTTAAGAGTGAACTGACATGTTTTGAAGTAATGCAGGATGGTAACTTAGAAATTATTATAGGAAACATTTCGGAAAGCAATAAGTTAAAATGTAAAGAGCTTCTAAATGAGTTTAGTGATAGGATTGCAACTTCTTTATCGACATTGGGTAAAACTAATTCTGCTAAAATGGTTATTGGATGTGTTTCCGAACAACCCATTGTATATAGTCCCTATCGACTTTCAGTAGCAGAAAAGTCTATTTTAAATAACATTATTGAAGATTTGTTACGAAACAATATTATTAGGAATTCTGAGTCTCCTTATGCCAGTCCTGTGTTACTAGTCAAAGAGAAAACAGAAGGAACGTTATGATCGAAATAAAAAGGATGCAAGAAAGTATCAAGAAAATGATTTGGTACTTGTTCTTGTTACAAGTGATGTGAATTCTGGATCTAGTAAGAAACTTTTGACCAAATATAAAGGACCATTTAGGGTATCTAAGGTGCTATTTAATGATCGATACGAAGTTGAAGATTTAAGAGAAGGTGTTAAACGTTGCAAGACAGTTGTTCCTAGTGAGAATATAAAGCCATGGGTGGTTGTGTGTCGAGACGAACAGTGTAAGTAGGAAGTGAGAAGGTTGTAGCCTTCGTATGTGGGTTGTAGCCCAACGTTTTGATTGGAGAAGGTAGTAGCCTTCGTATGTGGGTTGTAGCCAAATGTTTTGATTAGAGAAGGTTGTATCCTTCGTATGTGGGTTGTAGCCCAATATAATGTTTTAGATAGAGAAGGTTGTAGCCTTCGTATGCGGGTTGTAGCCCAACATAATGTTTTAGATAGAGAAGGTTGTAGCCTTCGCATGTGGGTTGTAGCCCAATGTTTTAGGTGGGGAAGGTTGTAGCCTTCGTGTGTGGGTTGTAGCCCGATAAAATGGTTTAGTGTCAAAGTGAGAAGGTTATAGCCTTCGTATATGGGTTGTAGCCCAATGTAACGGTTTAGTTAGGGTAGAGTGCAGATGTGGACTGTAACTTAAGGTAGTATTGAACTGTGAAAATGTTGAAAACATCATAGCTATTAAGGATAGTTTGTAGTTCTGTAGAAATTTCAAATAATGGCTATAAATTCTGAGGTTATCACATTAGTAATATGTTTCATAGATAATTGAAATTCATTTAATTTTGGGTTTCAGTTTAAAAATTATGTAAGAGTATTGTTAGTCTATGTGGTTGAGGACATCCACATGGCAGCATGGCCGAATGTAAGAAATATTATAAGCCCGATGTATAGAGACGCCGGTCGGCATTATTCCTAGTATAATATTAATACAATTTATGACTGTTTATTGTTTATACTTTTCCACGGCTGAGTCCGTGACGGAGAATATTAGGCAGGCATAGACATTTTTACACACGTTTAAATCTTTTTTATAGGTAATCCTTTATATTCATAATAGTTTATGTCATTATCAAATTATTTTTCCATTCTTTTTTGTGTTTCTTTTTTTAATATACCTGCACGTTTTCTTGTCCATGTTATTAAATGAACATTATCTATTTTGATGTAACTATACATTTTTTCAGTTAAAATTTTAAATCAACTTATCTAACTGCAATCACACAGATAAATAACTATTCCCAAATAAAAAAAAATGTTTTGAATTAAAGCAAAGTATCCTCGCACCTTTAAGTGATTTTTTTATATAAAATATTTTCTTTGCACAAACAAGTAATATTTTTCTAATAATTTTTTTCTAAATATAAGTTTATTTTTGTTCGTTTGAATATATCTGCATATTTCGAATAAATTTGAATTAACATATTCGTTTTAATCAAGACGATTTCTTTTCATCAAATACATTGTACCACAAAGCACAGCTCTAGGGCTTGTTCTGTTGCCATATATATTAACGATATACTTACCTTATCAACAAAAGGTTATCATTTCCTATGTAAAATGACACTGCTATTTTTTATCCAAAGTAATAACTGGGAGGAATTATGATAAACTGTATCAGCAGATCCAAAAAAATTCAAAGAGTTGTTTACTTATATTAAACTGGAATACAACTAAATATTTATCATATACATCATATACGAATTACTAATCTGATTTACTACAATTCTTATGGATGATCAAGAAATCTGTTCTGCTACAAGTAATAAATGGCGATAATTATTGACAGTCATCTACGATGAGATGTTCAAGCATGACGGTCGGGAATAAGTACGGCATTTCTTGTTCTCAACAATGAAGAACGACTGGTGTCTGATCTATCCCATATGAGTGCCTTAAGTGATAATGCAGCACTAGTAACGCCTCGTTATGTCGGTGGAGGTAGGCCGATATCTCATATATGGGGCATGCAGAAAATAAGTTCATGAGCGATTCTGATGTTTGATGGCAGGTCCTGCAGTTGATATTAGGAATCTCTACACCACACGCGGCTACGGTAGATTCGGACTTTCAGGCGATTTGACTGAAGCCTAGTGATTGACCCTACATCAGCACCTCGGCTGAAGCCGAGACCGAGTTCATGTGCTGCTCTTTTTGTTCCCTTGAACAATCCTGCGCCCACTGTTCTAATTTCATTATGTTTTACAATCAGGGTATCTGAGCTGCTGAAGATGTTGCATGCCATACTCAGCACTACCCTGCCATGCGTACACTTCAGGCTTAAGGGTCCTCGACCACCCCTTGACGTGGGAGGTACACACGAGAAATGAACGATCTAGGAAGAATACTTCTGTGAATATTCATCATCTTTCCGTGTATCTGTCTAATTGGAGCAGATCGTTCATTGTCTACTTTACTACTCCGAAAGAATAAAGCAGAACCGGAACGGCAGACATGTGAGTCGCAGACATCTTGTTCCTCCCCGAATGTTCGGTAGACCAAATCTTTCGAACTGTACTTGCCCCAGAGAAAATACTTTATTTGCTTTACACCCTGGATGTGACATTATTCTACACCCATGTATTAGGTCATTATTATCATTTTTTTCAATATATAAGGGTATCATTCTAAAGTAAAATCTAGTTATTAGTGTCTTAAACATAGTATTAGTTGTTACTTGTCACGAAATACAAATTAATTACTGTTATAATTAATATAAACATCGTTATTGAAATTATTATTCTTAAGATTCAAACCGATACCAAAATAAGTCTTAAATCAATTGTAAAGAGACAAAATTAGTGATTTAGACTGCGGAGTTTAATATCAACACGGAAAAAATGTTTAGAAGGTACGAATGAAAATAAAATCGATAGAATGAATTATAGTTTTCTAGATTTAGAGCAGCTATCTTCCCGTTCTGGGAATCTCCTCCTATATAGCAAACATCGTGCACTACGTTTACAATCGTATAATGAATGGTTTCTTTGGGACATGAGACGTACTGATTTCAGCTCTGAATCCAATTTTTTTCTGCATGACCCAATAAAAAAAAGAAAATATGGTTCTTTTTTTACCTACACTAAATTGATATTGATGAAAAACATTAAATATTTAATAATAAAAATGTGTTTGAAAATATGAAGCTTCATTTTCCAAGTGTAAAAAAATTGTAATTTTAGTTTATTTACATAGTAATGCCCAACTGTACACCTATTCAAATTCTGCGATATTTCTAGTAATGTTTTTCGTACACTGTTATCAAATATAATATAATAATACGCTTAATGTACGAGGTGAATCTAATTTGTGAGCTGATCAGCAACCTATTTAGAAACAAAAAAAATGAAGCATAACTGTTATGCTTCAATATTTTCGATTCTTTATTTGACTACACTCCTTTTCTTGATTTGAAATATGTCAAATCATCTTTGCAACCCCTAAGACATCATCATTTTCTTTACTCCGAAATTAGTATTACCCTGTGATGAAAGTTGTTCCTTTGTTGACCTGTCTGTATTATTGAGATCAAGAATATATTATCCTCTTTTCTTAAGTCTGAGTAAGAATACTCCGATAATCCACTTTAGTGTAATCCATGATCGGGTATACTTAAACTCGTTTTTTCAAAAGATGTATTATGATCTACAGTTTTAAATATACCATGTAATTTTTTTTCTGGAGAAGATTAATCCAATGAGGACGCCATCAACCCCAAATCATAGGAAATAGTTGTTTTCCAGGCTATAATTGAATATGATCATCTGCTAAAACTGTGCTGTACCTTGGTTTACAAAATAAATGTTTCTTGAAGTATAATCACCAGAGGAACTACTGCACAACCTTATATGATGCTGTCGTCCGAAATCGAGAAACTTTTCACTCGCGCCAATATCCATTTGGCATGATGACGGTCTCGGATGCTAGGGCCAGGCAGGACTATTGCCTTTTTACCCTAGTCATCGCTGTAGACCTGGACCGGCCTCGTGCAGGGCGGGTTAACTTACTTTACGAACGGCCCCACTCACAAATGTGAGCGGTGCCGAAGATTTCGGTCAACCTCCCTGGGTCCTGGCTGATGAACCCTGCTGGCTAGGGCCTCTTCTGGCGCTCTTCTGTCTTCGTCTTCTTTCTTCGCCAGCTTGTCACCCCCGGGGGGTAGTCATCTGTCTGTCAGGGACTGTGTGGATATTCTGTGACTTGGGATTGACTGCCAATACACAAAGTGGCAATTGACACATTGTCATCTGGTTCATCGGACAAGGTGAGGATGAACTGTGTAGCTCTAGGAGGTGAAGGCCTAAGTGCTTTCTTAGCACTTTCGTCCTTCACGGAGCCAGGGGGACAACGGGCACTGGTCGGTTTACTAACCGGCGCCCGCAAGGTTTGTGGGAGGGTGGTTGGTCGTGTCATGTCTTTTCAGTGGGTTTGGTCCATCTGTAAGGAAAGGATTAGTTATACTTACCCGTTATCCAGTAACTGTACCTTCGGCCTCTTGTGCCTCGGTGCGTCGGCCGGATCATAGGAGGTGGCCTCCCTGATCAGCGGGTTCCTGTGCTCCTCAGCTAAGATGTACAGTTTCTTCGCTCTATCCCGGATGATTTCGGTGACTGGTGTGTACTCCAGGTCTCTGAAGATGTCAGCGTTTCTAACGTACCATGGTGCGCCCACCGCTGTCCTGATGGCCACGTTTTCCACGGCTTGGATCTTCTTCAGATAGGTCTTCGCTTGGTATCCCCATGCTACGGAGGCGTAGGTCAGCTGTGGTCTGATGAGTGCTTTGACTAGCAGAAGCTTGTTCCTCAGACTGAGCCTGCTCTGGTTCCCTACCATCGGGTAGATGAGAGCTCTCGTCCGTTTGGCCTTTACCACGATGGCTTCGGTGTTCTGTCTCCATGTCAGGCCTTTATCCATGATTACGCCAAGGTACTTGACGGAATCGTGCCATTGGATGTCCTCGCCGAACATGGAGACGTGTCCTGTGGGGTTTCCTTGCGTCCTTTCCTGAAGAGAATCGTCTGGCTTTTCTCCGCGTTGACTGCGACTTTCCACTTGATACACCATTCTTCCAGAAGAGAGGCTGCCTCTTGGAGTCTTCTGGTGGCTGTTCTCGCACTCCAGGATCTGGCCGTGATGGCCGTGTCGTCCGCGTAGAGTGCCATTGCGGTGCCTTCGGCCCTTGGGAAATCAGAGGTGAAGACAGCGAACAGATGGGGTGACAGCACAGAGCCTTGGGGGACTCCGGCTTCCATCGGTCGATACGTGGACACACAGTCCCTGATCTTCACTCGCATCTGTCTCCCGTGCAGGTATGATCTAACTAGTTTGACGAGTGCAATGGGATAACCCATACTCATCATTTTAGCTAGTAGACCATCGTGCCAGACCCTGTCGAAAGCCTTCGCAACGTCCAGGAGTAGTGCCGCCGTCACCTGTCTTTGGTTGAAACCTTTGGTGACTTCTTCGGTGATCCTGAGCACTTGGAGTTCCGTACTATGTCCTGTCCTGTACGCGAACTGTTCATCCGGGATGATTTGGAGCTCTTCGGTTTCCTCTTCTATTCTTCTCAAGATGACGCGCTCGGCTACCTTGCTCACAGCTGAGAGTAGGCTGATGGGCCTGTAAGAGGAGGGAAAGAGTAGTTCCTTACCTGGCTTCGGGATGACTATGACGTCGGCCTTCTTCCACCTGTCCGGAAAGTATCTGAGCCTCAAGATCCCGTTGATGATATTCACCAGGGCTGCCACCCCTTTGCTGGGTAGCTTCTTGAGGGCGATGTTTCCGATCTTGTCACATCCAGGAGCTTTTCTCGGCTTTAAGCTCCTTAGAATCTCCTTGACCTCCTCTGGAGTGGTCGGACGGATGTGATCATCGTCTGGCAGACGGAGCATCCGACGCACTCTGCGTTCCACGTCATCAACCCAGTCCTCGTCCTCATCATCGAGTTGGTTTTCCCTACACTGCAGTTCCAAGCTGTCCGCGAATGCCTCAGCTTTTTCCTGGCAAGTGTAGACAATCCCATTCTCTCCGTGGATTGGGGACATTGGTTTCGGCCTGTTCCGCAGAGCACGCTGGGTGTTCCAGATGCTCCTGTCCTGTGGGTCCAGTGATTCCAGGTGACGCTGCCATCCTTCTTGACGGTGTTCCTGGAGGGCAGCTTTGACTCTCCTGTTCAGCGTGTTATACGCGTGCCTGTCCTCAGGGAGTCTAGTCCTTTGGGCCCTTTTCTTCGTCCTTCGTCTGTCCCGAATCAGCTGCCTGAGGTCCTCCGTGAGGTTTGCCATCGGCGTTGGTGCCCTTCTGGTCTCTGTCTCTGTAGTGCTTTCCTCCATCGCTTCCTGGATCTGTTTTTCCAGGGAGGTGATGGCCCTCTCCACATCTTCCTCGGATTCAATCCTGGGAATATGTGCAATGTTCCTTTGCAGTGCTGCACGGAACAATTCCCAGTCTGTCCTCCTTTTGATGAAGGTCCCAGTGTCCACATCATCCTTCTACTTTTCACTCACGAGTGCAACTTGTGTATTTATAATTATTGTGTATCCAAAGTATGACATCAACAAAAATTGTAGTTTTTCTGACTTAGGGCATTAGTTTGAAAAAAAAAACATTTTCTGTTTTAAAAGTTGATTGAAGATGAAGTTACTTTGTGAAAATCCATTTTGATTTAAAAAATTATAAACACTTTTTTACTTGTCTAATTTTCACTTTATTTGTTATTTTACAACTAGTTTCATCCTATTCGGACATTTTCAAGTAAACTGAATTATACACAGATTTTACTTTAATTTAAATATAAACTGACCTGAATAGAGGGATGGGTCACTTTATGGTTGATAATATAATTCAAATTTGTACAGACGTAATGTTTTTAAATGTAGGGGTTTTTCCAAGCTAGTAAATTATATTATGGTGTGATTTTTATTAGCAGTAGTTTATCTGAATAAGTTCAATAACGGAGAATTATTTAAATCTATTTGGTCGTTTAATATGTTGTAATTTTTATTCCTATTTAATTTATTAATTTCTAACACTTCTAATAAATTAAGTTTTTTACTTTTCCCACAAATATGCAATATTTTAGGTTGATGGTCGTCAGTTATTTTATGACCAGAATCTGTTAGATGTTTATAAAAGTTGGAATGTTGTTTTTGTGTATGAATATGTTCTCTATATCTTACCCCGAACGATCTCCCTGTTTGGCCTACATATGAGGCGTTACACTCTGGGCAATCTAACCGATATACACCACATTTTTTAGAAATATCAGTCTTTTGTTTTGCATTGAAAAGATGTCTGCCTATATTTTTGTTAGAACTAAAAGATGTTTTAATATTAAATTTGGAAAAAGTATTGCTAATTGAATAGGAGAGTTGACCTGAATATGGTAATGAAATGTATGTTTGAACTTTTTTCTCGTTAATAGTGGGATAAAGTTCTTTCAAGAGGGACTTATTTTGTTTTTTTATAGATTAAATTGTTGATTATATTTTGAGGGCACATAATAACGGGTACCCTCAAAATATAATCAACAATTTAATCTATAAAAAACAAAATAAGTCCCTCTTGAAAGAACTTTATCCCACTATTAACGAGAAAAAAGTTCAAACATACATTTCATTACCATATTCAGGTCAACTCTCCTATTCAATTAGCAATACTTTTCCAAATTTAATATTAAAACATCTTTTTAGTTCTAACAAAAATATAGACATCTTTTCAATGCAAAACAAAAGACTGATATTTCTAAAAAAATGTGGTGTATATCGGTTAGATTGCCCAGAGTGTAACGCCTCATATGTAGGCCAAACAGGGAGATCGTTCGGGGTAAGATATAGAGAACATATTCACACACAAAAACAACATTCCAACTTTTATAAACATCTAACAGATTCTGGTCATAAAATAACTGACGACCATCAACCTAAAATATTACATATTTGTGGGAAAAGTAAATAACTTAATTTATTAGAAGTGTTAGAAATTAATAAATTAAATAGGAATAAAAATTACAACATATTAAACGACCAAATAGATTTAAATAATTCTCTGTTATTGAACTTATTCAGATAAACTACTGCTAATAAAAATCACACCATAATATAATTTACTAGCTTGGAAAAACCCCTACATTTAAAAACATTACGTCTGTACAAATTTGAATTATATTATCAACCATAAAGTGACCCATGCCTCTATTCAGGTCAGTTTATATTTAAATTAAAGTAAAATCTGTGTATAATTCAGTTTACTTGAAAATGTCCGAATAGGATGAAACTAGTTGTAAAATAACAAATAAAGTGAAAATTAGACAAGTAAAAAAGTATTTATAATTTTTTAAATTTTCTGTTTTGTTATTTTTTAGGATAAAAAGTAGTAGTGCTAAAATTTAACCAATCATCAGTTTTGAACTGTTAAATTGGACGATATTACGATATTCGTCAAAAAAAGATTTGTATGTTGCTCTGTTATAGGATCTAATTTAACTGATCTAAAGGACATACCGGACATTTTTTTAGGAATTTTAGAACCTACAATTTCGTTAACAAAATAGACATTATCTGAATGCTATTTGTGGCATTCGTTTAATTTTCTTTCTTGGTACTTATTATCACATAAATAATTCTTCTAAGGTTGAATGATATAATTCGACGAAATTATTCGGAAGTTGATACATTAAGTGCAAATACAAAATTCATGAAAGCCCCAAACGTGTCAAAAGTTTCCATTGTGTTAGTCCTGATATCGCACCTCCGTCACAACTTATATTAACACGTTGTAGAACACGGCTAGCGGCAATTGGATACTATCGTCAATATTTTCAAAGAATTAAGACTTATTCTGCACTTAAATCTAAGTGAATCAAAAGCCATCTCGAGGCTCACAAATATTTCAATAATCCTTTTAAATAGAAGCGGTGATGAAACATGTTACTCTTTAAATCAAGAATTAAAAATTCTAAAAGATGCTCCCGATATGCGAGTGAGTAAATGGTATAATAACATTTTTAAAACAAAAATGGGATATGAAGTTATGTTCCCTTTATCAAGTGCAGAATCTGCCGTCAGGCGCCGGAATAGCTTCTGCACTTAATTTCAGCAGGGACTATATGCGATATCGGCCTACATCCACCGATATAACGCGGCATTTTAAGTGCTATATCACTATCATCAAGTTCTCGGTTCCTGCCGAGGAACACATCACTTTGAAGCAGGAGGGAAATCGGACTAAATATCATGATATCCGGTATAAAGTCCAAGTGCTGTATCCAGGCTACTCGGTCAGAATTGTCGTCCAAATAATCGGTGAACTTGAAAGGCTAAATCCAACATTGCACTTAGAATTAAAGGCCATATCAGCCTATCAAAAATCAGCGTAGCTACTGGCAGACCAAATGCAGAAAGCAGCCTAGGTTCTCTCTGCCTGCTTAGGGCACATGATTCTTGAATCTACAACCACTAACCTTGCGGGATGTGGGGTGTGGCTGTAGTTAGTTCGCCACCGCTACTTCCGTGTGAGGTATCGGAGTCCACGGGAGGACTGTCCGGCGTCGATTATACTGAAAAAAAATAGATAAATAAATAAATAAACATCTTTATTTAATAATTAATAATAAAAGAATATAAAAGTAATTACCAAATATTATCAAAAAAAACTTCTTTTTTTCACTTTTTTGTCTTAGTATTATATCACTGACATGTGACTTGTAAAATTGGTGTTGAACTCATGTGATAAAACCTATTTCAGTTTGGAAAATTCTCGTTTGGAAAATATTCTATCACTTGATATCAATCATATAAATAAACGAAATATGTGTCGGGTTTGACTTTACGCATTTTTTAATTCCTTAAAGTGTTTGACAAAGGAAACACATTTCTTTCCGAAACGTTAAGGAAATATTTCATATATTTTTTAATTCAAACTAGTTTTCAAAAAAACCTTCTGACTGTTTTTTTCCATGTAAAGTCATAGGCGCAGAATTTTATTCTTCCGGTAATATAATAGCTGGCCATATTTTTTTTATGTTTTTCAATTTTAGAAAAAATGGTTCATATGATTCAATTCCCAAGAGAGAGAAAAATACTAAAATTAACTTTTCACAGTTAAAGCTCAGTTCAAGCTATATTAAATCTCTGGAAAGTGTATTTTCAAACTATAGTTCTTCTTTTTTTCCTTTTTCGAAAGCACAGGGGTTTACAACATATCTTGATGGGCAGAAAAGGAAACAATACTTTTGTTTTTCTATGCCAAATTCTTGTTTCTCAGCCGATGTTAAGTTAATGTCTATAGTTAGCTGATTAAATGGGCTGTAAAGACCAAATTTGTGAATATAGTCAAATTATTGACATTAATATTTTGATAGGTGATATTAATTAATTTATTAATTAATTAATTAATTTTGATAGGTGATATTAATATTAATATAAAAACTCTGATATAGCTACTAATTCTTATCTTAATGTATTAAGCTCCCATGGTTATATATCTTATATAAATTCAAATACTAGAGTTACGACTGACTCGGAGAGTTATTTAGATCATATTTTTGTTAAAAAAGTATCTGATCACATAGGTATACACTACTTTACATCAATCATTTATGAAACTGCTATTACCGATCACTATAGTGTAGTAATTAACATCAATAAGCAAAATGTTAAAATTAATCAACAAAAATCTGAAGAATTTACACAAATAACGAAAATAGATTATATAAAATTAAATGACATGTTACAAACTGAAACATGGCACAATGTATATGAAGAAAAAAATGTTAACGTAGCTTATAATAATTTCAACAAACAGTTAACATATTATATAAATAAATGTACACAATATAATAATATTAAATTACACAGAAAAAAATCAAACCTTGCACTAATAACCTCAATTCAAAATAGGGACAAAATAAAAAAAATGTTTAAACGACAAAAATAACAAACAGCTATGGGACCAGTATAAAAATTATAGGAATAATTTAACTAAATTATTAAAGAAATCGAAGCAAGATTATTATTCAAAAAAAACTAACTGATGCGAACAAAAATACAAAAAAAGTTTGGCAAATAATAAAATACTCGATGTCAGAAAATAATAACAACAACTACCAGATATATGATCAAAATAATGAAATTGAAACAAATGCGAAGAAAGTTTCTGAAATTTTTATAAAATATTTTTCTAGTGTAGGTGAAAATCTAGCCAATACTTAATATAAAATCAAATCCTCTGTCAGAAACATTAAATATCTCAAATAAAAAGAAAACAATTGAAAACTCTATACTTTTAAGACCAGTTACCACAAATGAAGTATTAAAAACCATTGATAACTTGAAAAATAATTCATCTCCCGGAATAGATAAAGTAACTACAAAGACACTTAAACTAATTAAACATAATATCCTTAGTATCCTGGTATACCTGATAAACTTATCATTTCAAAATGACCAATTCCCAGATTCATTAAAACAAGCTATCATAAGTCCAATATTTAAAGGTGGTGATAAACTTATTACACATAACTATAGACCAATTTCAGTAATTAGTAACATTGCTAAAATATATGAAAAATGTATGGTCTCTCGACTCCAGGCTCATTCAATTCATCACAAACTAATATCACCAAAGCAATTTGGTTTCAGACAAAACTGTTCCACGGAAGACGCTTTATTCTACTTTTCAAATAAAATACATGAACACCTAAATAAAAATGAGAAAGTTATTGGAATATTTTTAGATCTAGCTAAAGCCTTCGACAGTATATCACACGAATTACTTTTAGACAAAATGGAAAAATATGGAATTAGAGGATTAGCATTAGATCTGTTCAAAAGTTACTTATCAAACCGAAAAGCATTCGTCAAAATTCATAATACAATAAGTAGCTCAGAGGTAGTAAAATATGGCGTTCCACAAGGAACAGTTTTAGGTACCCACTTATTTTTATTTCATATAAATGATATGCTGGAATTATATATAAGTGGATACCATAGCATATGCTGATGACACCGCATTAATATTTCATGGCACAGATTGGTCTGACGTTGTTAAGAACAGTGAAAAGGAGTTGTATAAAATCAAACACTGGATGGACAATAATCTACTAAGCCTTAATTACTCAAAAACAAAGTTTGTAACATTCAGTAACAGGAATTGACATTTTAAAATATCATTCAAAATGTGACTTAATAAACTGCACTTGCCAAAATGTAATTCATAATACTGCAGACGTGAAATATCTAGGTCTTTTAATAAACGAAACTTTTAAATGGAATAGTCACGCCGAATACCTTACCACAAAATTAAGAAAACTTGTTTATGTGTTCTATAAATTACGTAATATCCTTCCACTTAAAATATTAAAAATGGCATATAAATCACTAGTAGAATCTATACTTACCTATGGTATCATAATATGGGGCGGAACATATAATAGTCAATTAAAAAAATCTAAAAATTACTCAAAAATGGATACTTAAAGTTATACTTCACAAAAACCGAAGATATTCTACAGAGCAACTTTTTCCAGATAGTAATGTATTTAGTGTAAATGGATTGTATATTTTTAATGTAGCCAAATATATTTATAAAAACAAGGAATTGAAAATAGTAATTAATCACACATACAATACAAGACAAAAAGAACACAGGGCTCTTAGTATACCACGACCTAACTCAAGTTTATACAAAAAATTTATTAACTTCACTGGTGCAAAAATTTATATTATTCCTGAAAATATAAAAAAACATTCATAACTATAACCTATTTTGTAAAAACTTATCAATATTTGTTATGCAAAATTTTAATATATTCGAGAAAATATTTTCATAATTGAAGCGCTTTTGTATGCTTATAACAATCATACCATGTTTTTTAGTTTTTTTTTGTTTCTAGTTTTTTAGTTTAGTTAAGATAAATAAATCACAACCCATAACAAATGTAAAATACTATAGTATCTGCTAAAGCACAAAACGATTTCATTATGAAATCAGGTGCATATATTTTTACTAATTTATCACTGTAAAAAAATGTATTAGTAACTTTGGGTTAAATAAAATTTGAATTTGAATTTGAATTAAAAGTCAAGATGGTGGACACAAGTGAAAATAGGCGCTCTTTCTTTTAAATTGAAAGTTGTTAAAATAACAGAACTAATGAAGATTTCCAAAGATGAACTTCCCTCTACATTTTGTGTGTTAAATCGATTTTAATAAACTTGGTCTTGTTACGTAAGCCACAGAATTGACTCTCAGAAATTGTGAACGAATTACCAAAATGACAAAATTTTATAATAGTATTTCTGTTGTTTGTACTACTACACTACATCTTAAATAATGACAATGACAATCAGCGATACGAACTAGATAAATAATTTATAAAGATAATAGAGGACATTTCATCATATCCATCTATAACCAGATGGTAGGCACTGATGAAAGTCATTCTTTACGATTATTGAATCGTTAAAAAATAGGTAGGTAATAAAGTCTAGCATATGTACGTCTGCATTTTCTAATAAATATAACAAAACCTAATATGTCATTATACGGGTTAAATAGAGAAATCCAGCAAGCACTACGCTCCATCTCTTATGATTTGGCAATCACAAACTGCCATTTATTTTACTAAAGCAAGGAATGTGGCTAAGTGTCCAAGGTTACCAAGATAAAGTTCTCCAGGTAGCAGTTCTATAAGTGAGAACCCTAACGCAAAACTTCACTTTCACGCAGGTCAGTTTGAATCATTCGTTTCGGTTAATCGGTATCTTTAGGTAGAAGAAATAAGACATTAAAGAAACTGAAGGTATATAATAGTGTTAAATTTTTATAAGGAAATTTAAGATTGCAGTGAATAATGATTGAGTAGTCTATGTGTACCTATCACTTAATTATAGGGTACGGCCTCAGCCTTTTTACTTTCTTATACATAATATAAGGAAGTATAGTAATCGTGATTTTTTTCGACCTCGAGATTTTGATTGATATATACGTTTTGAACCCTCCTGAATCCAAGCGTTCGTGCGTGCGTGCGTTCGTGCGTGCGTGCGTGCGTGCGTGCGCGCGTGCGTGTGTGCGTGCGTGTGTGTGTGTATCCGCTATAACTCAAAAAATACTAATGGGAGACTTCCCAAATTTGGCAGTTAAGATTGTCGACAACATTTTAGGTGACACATTAAATTTAGTGATTGTGGCACCACCAGAAGAGACAATAAATGAAAGAAGAAAAAAGGAGCAATTTCGGGAAAAATATAAAAAATTTTGTTGCATTTCTGGACGATTCTCGACGAATTATAATGAAAAAACTTAATTCTATAAAAAAAATCTGTCCGCATGTCTGTAGTATCGCGATAGCAGCCACAGTTTTTGAGATAAAGCTTTCAAATTTGGTACACTGGTTCTAAAGGCCAAGGACAATGAAAAATTCGGTGATGAACAAAGTTGTCCAGCTGAAGAGGGTCAACGAGACCCAAACTTTTTGTATTGGACTTTACAAAAAATATATTCTTAATGAAAGATTATAAATCATGTCTACAATATCAAGCCAATGACATTTTACACATTTGGCCTCATAAAATGGGGTTAGTATAAATTTAACAGTTTGACATTTGAAAGGTCTAATTTAGTTGCAAAAATGTCAATGTCAACAAAAAAAGTTATTAAAATATATGACATGAATTATTATTGATAGTATCGAATGACGCTGATAATTAATTATATAAAAATTTTCATGAACGATTTCAAGGTACGCTATTGAAATTTAATTGAGGTAGGTGAAGAATTAAATAGAATGTTCTTTTAGATCAGGATGATATATACTGGTATAAGAAAGTTATGTGTTTGCTACATCAGATATTTTAAATAGGGAAACAAAAATTTATGAAAGTGCTTGAAAAAAATGTAACATTGCAAGACAATTTTAACATTTTTAAGAATCCAAACGCTTCATCAATCTTAATATCTGCAGCAGAAATATATTTCCTGAATGCTGTGTATGGAGTGACATCCGATAACACTTAATGATAGCAAGTCAGAATTTTTTTCAAAATCTCAGAAGAAGAAACCTTGCGATCTCGTATCACTGTCGCCAATGAAGCAGCAATATGTATCAACATTGCTTGTGAACTCCACCAGGTTCAAGAATGGTGTAATAACATCAAAAATCTATTGAAATTGGGTTGGAAAGATTTGATACCTGTAGCAATATCAAATGATCCTATTCAACAAAAGACATTATTCCAAATTTCCTGCAAATGCACAAAAGACTGTCAATAAGCTTGCAGTTATCGAAAAGCTGGACTTTACTACTCAATAATCTGCGAAAGTTGTCGATAATCTTTTGTTTGAATTATTTCTAAATTTCTGAAAGGGGCGGCACGACGCCTAGTTTACTTTTCTAATTCGTATTTTAGAATTTGACAATTTGTTTGCAATTTTTTAGACCGGATTCTATTGCCTACAAAATAAAATTGAATTGGTTCAGAAATAAAGAATTGGCCGGCAAAATTTTTTTGTTTCAGATTTTAAAAATTTCAAGTAGGCCTATTTTGAATTCGCTATATCAAAACCGATGAACCGATGTAACGTATCGTAGTTTTAAAATGTAAAGAAAAGTTAATTCTTTTGAATTCTGTTATTTCATATTGAGAACTTCAAATTAAATAGAGCGACCTCAAAGAAAGGCCTATTTTCAGTTACGTTTGCCATCTTGATATTTGGTCTTTGTAGCCTATTCAATCAGCTAATTATGGACGCCAAGTTCGTTAAAATCGTCTAAGAAATTTGGCAAATAAATATAAAAAGTACGGTTTTTTGGCCCACTCAGTATAATTTGTTCCTAAGTATGTATCAATAATTCAGAAAACAGTTTCTTAATATTTTAAAAAATTTAGTTACTTTTGTACAGTAACAGTAGGGTGCAGATTTTCATTTTTTTTTAATAGGATGCCCTGTATATTATTAAATTTTTGGAATGATCCTTTATTTCTGATTTCAAAAATGTGTTGCCCCTACGATATACCGTTTTTGAGTTATTAAACGTCGAATATCTTAGTTAAACTAGTTACTGTAAATATGGAAAACTTAACATTATTAAAGTGAGCTATGAAAATGACAACTATTATGTTTGATAAGTGACATTTCTTTAATGAAACAATCAAAATGATTTATAGTGAGGAAGAAAAAGTTCAAATAGTTATTTGTTATATACAAAATAACAAAAATAAACGTCCAGCAGAAAGAACATGTTGTATTCAAATCGTCCAACAATATCAGAAAATACGTTCAAAAATATTTACCGAAAGGTGAATAATACCTCCAGATTTAGTAGAAAAAAGCAAGTAGTTCAAGCAAATCAAGAAAAACAGCTAAATATACTGCCTTATTTCAGCTAGGGTAAGCTAAGCTAAGGTAAACCCATACATATTTAATCGCGAATAGACATTTGAAACGTTGTATTATTTTTTAGAAAATTCTAAATGCAATATAAATAATGCAGTCGATCAATTAGGTAAAAGTTATTCCAAAATCCAACGTACGTTAAAAAATAGCTATAAACTATATAAAATTTTACCCGTACAAGTTTTAACAGAGGCTCATTAAAGGAAAAGGCTGGACTTTTGCCGCCAGATGATTCAAAAGTTAGATGAAGATCCCGATTTTTTTACTAAAATATTATGAACTGATGAATCATCCTTTTCGACAGCAGGAGTTTTTAATAGGAAAAATCGAAGGTCGCGGGAAAACAAGCACAACAGAAAAAGATTGGTAAAACAAATAAAAAAATCAGGAAGAAAAACTGTTAGCGTTTGGTGTGGAATTTTCAGAAACAAAATTGTTGGGCCTATGTTTTATGATTATACTTTAACTGGAGTTACCTATCTGGAAATAATTATCCCAGAAGCGGAAAATATTATTTTACTGAATTTTCCGGAAGCCAAACTTGATGATATGATTTGGATGCAGGATGGAGCAACTCCGCAGTGTCCTACCCGTTGAATAATGTATTCCCAATATGGATAGGGAATAATGAACCTATTAAATGGCCACCTAAAAATGCGGATTTGACCGCTATGGATTAATTTTTTGGGGATTTCTAAAAGGCATTGTCAATAATAATAATAATAATAGTATTCAAGTCATTAAAGACAGGATGCGACTTGAAATAAACAATATGAATGTAAATAAGAAGCCATTTCCGGTGCAATTATAAATATAAAAAGACGTTATCAATTATGCATTGACAATAATGGTGGACACATCGAACATCATTTATTTATATTTAAATTTACTAACTAAGTCTTTGTTATCTATTTTGTATAAATATTTGGTTTTTTCTTCCTCACTGTAAACCATTTTAATTATTTTATTAAAGAAATGTCACTTATCAAACATAACAGTTGTCATTTTCATAGCTCACTTTAATAATTAGTGTAGTCAATATGGTGTAAAAATTCCCTTGATCTGGGCAAAATTGCAACACTTAAAGATTTTTTGCATTCTATTGTGAAAAGTGTCTATTTTAACATATTCAAAATCCCCATTAATCCTGGCGCAGGAAATCAGTCAAAATCCAAGATGGCGGTTGCATTTTGTATTTTTCATTACCAAATTTATAACTGTGTATAACTTTGTGTTTATAAGGTGTAACTTGGCAAAAATGTTTAAAATACAAAGATAAAAGCATAAAATAGGTATTGAATAGGTAAGATAGGTATTGAATTACTCAAATTGCCTATTATACACTAGAGAAAACTTTATTATACATTAGACTTACAAGAACAAAAAACCATTATTTCAAAGTATGGGTTATTTTCCTTTATTGAACAAAAATTAAAATGATTTGGCTGTTTTTTTACAATTCATCATAATCTTCATCTCTACTTTCCATTTCTTCATCTTCTATTTGCTGCGGACTATTTTCACAATTTGTTTCTTGACACTGACCACATGAACTGGTACATTCCAAACCATTCTTTCGGCAACTACATTTCATGGCACCACAGCCGGTTTTGCAGTTACATCTTACTATGCGTAATATACTTTCAGGTGCTGGTGGCAAATCCATTTTTTTCGGTACATACATATTATCATGTATACTCCATCCCCACTCTGTTGGGTTCAAGCCTTCTTGCATTTGCTTCCATATACAAATTTGCAAATATGCACGGAGGCTATGGTACTTGACAGCTGATTCCGTTGGGGGAAGGTTCTGTGGCTGAAAGAAACATTTTGCCTTCGATACTTTAATAGTTCTATACCTAAGTGTATTTAGTATATCATCTGGATTTCCACCAAAAATACATACCATTATCTTCTTTCCAAATTCTTCAACCTGACTGGGATTAAGGTTTGTTGAGCTGAACGATAGTGCAAGTTCACGAAAGTATTGATCAACAACATGTTTGAAAACTGATTGCTTTCCAATATGGATTACTCTGGAGGTGCTGTCACATCCTGTATACGAATGTATAAAGAATAGACTGTTCGCTAAGTCATTTCCGAGCGAATATCTAATGGCATTGATATCATAAATGTTATTCTGTTTGGAAGGTTTTTTTATCACTTCTGAAAAACAGCTTGTGGTATGCTTGATTACACCAATAAATCAGCAATACCAATAGGTCAGTGTCTTCTCCTATCACTGTTGCATTTTTAATTTTTGAAGATTCCACTGCAGTTTTAACAATGTCAACATCAGTATCATCAACTGCATGAATTACTGAACATACCTGTTGTTGTATTTCTTCAGCGATTAGAGTAATTATTTTCTGCTTGTTTCCCTTATTAGTGAGAAACATTTCCTTACTTCCTGTGAATGTCATATCTGGCGTGAAGTTCACGGAGGGGAAGATTGTATTTGTTCGGCGATTATGGGTCATGTCTTTTATTGTGTATTCTGATGTATACGTATACATTTTTTTCCAAAATGGTGGCCTTTAAATATTTGAAAACTAAATATCTAATTATTTAAATGAACGCCATTTTGAAAAAGAAATTAAGTAAAGTCAATGGTTATTTTTTTATATTTTTATCTTTGTATTTTAAACATTTTTGCCAAGTTATACATTATAAATACAAAGTTATACAAAGTTATAAATTTTTTTATTAAAAAAAAAAAAAAAAATTCAGCCGCCATCTTGGATTTTCACTGACTTCCTGAGCCGGCATTAATGGGGATTTTGAATATATTAAAAAAGACACTTCACACAGTATAATGCAAAAAGAATCATTTGTGTTGCAATTTTGCCCAGGTCATAATTTATTTTTACTGCACTAAATGTTAACTTTTCCATATTTACAGTAACTAGTTTAATTAAGATATTGGACGCTTAATAACTCAAAAACAGTAAATGATACGGGTAACATATGGTATATTTTTGAAATCAGGAACAAAAGGATAATTCCAAAAATTTAATAATATACAAGATATCCCATTTAAAAGAAATGTTTTTTTTTTGTATCCCGTGAAATCTGCACGTTACTGTACTTTTGATAGCATTTTTACAAAATTCAGTCATAATCACACAACTTTTATTTAAAACATTTTTTTTTCTATAGGCAATAATAACGATGATAAGGGGTGGGTAATTTATAATGAATAACCCTCTGCATATATTCACAAATAAAACTTATTTTCACATATCAAGAAATTATTTCTTAAATTATTTACACGTATTTAGGATCCACTCTGTATATTTGTATTAACGTATGTAGTTCTTCCTTTTTTCTGTACTTCTAAGATACCTCGTGTAATGTATATTCTAGTTTAAGCGAAAATACTTATTGTTAAAAACCTAGATCCGCAGTGTCTATATCTACAAGTATCCTCTACAAACTAAAGTAATTAAGGTGCGTATTTTTTGTTATCACCAGTCGAATAAATTTGAAAAACAGTCCGGAATCGTCTGCCACTAACGTAAGCGAAGTAATCTACATGTTTGGATCAATAGGCATGTTTTGGAGATTAAAGGTTTAGTATCAGTTTGCGATAAAATAAAAGAGTGAATCACGATTTTGTCTTCTAAACTACAGATTTATGTTTAAAAGTTTTTCGATTTAATCCTGATAGTTAATGAAAGGATAAGGCAGATTCCTGCACAACTCCGGAAGGCATCAGATTGTG
The DNA here is from genome assembly GCA_029963845.1 of Rhamnusium bicolor. Taxonomy (NCBI): domain Eukaryota; kingdom Metazoa; phylum Arthropoda; class Insecta; order Coleoptera; family Cerambycidae; genus Rhamnusium; species Rhamnusium bicolor. The sequence continues at coordinate 348,930 of JANEYF010004722.1, forward strand.
AATAATCACCGATTCCCCATTAAATACCGGCCTCGCATTTCCCGCCGATTGACTTTACGCAAAGTTTGTATACACAAAAACCGATTGAACTAGGGACGACGTAATAGAAATGAGATGGAATCAAAGGAAGCAGAAAACGGTTCATTTGATTTTTTTCTCTTAAGTCTCTTGAATTTCAAATAAAGCGTTCCTCCGAGCCTCACGTTAGTTGAGATTGCAAATGCAAACGGAAAAATTGCTGCATTTCTTTAAGAAAACTCGATTACATTTTTACCAGACATGGTCGTTATGAGTCATCCCTAATTTAGTAAATAATAATTGAGAATACTTATTTCAAATTATAATTTTCGATGCACTGAAACTGTGATGTGGGGTTTTACGGATCTTTAGACATTTATACATAAATTAATTTCTGCAGAAAATTTTCAAAATTGTATGAAAGCTTTATCTTTGTTTCATTAAAACATATTAAGGTGTCTTTGGAAGGTATATCCAAAAAGTTACCACTTATTTCCAGAACCAAACAGCCCCTTTTCAAAAGTGCTTCGTTAAGTCACTATCGAGGTCAAGGTTCTTATGAAAATTATTGTCGTTAACCATACAGTAATAACGTTCGATCTCACAGACCGACTCGATCTGTTTTCTTGTTTATCTAACTATAACACATATCAGCGTTCGTCAGGTTAGTCGCAATTATGATGTTACCAAAACATCAGTATAGCATTAAAATTAGAAAAATAGCATCCCTTTAAGATTCAGCTTGAGCAAAAATTAAGCGATGATGATCCAGATCCGAGGATACAATTTTGTTAAACAATGATGAATATGTGCAATAGTGATCCTTTTCTGATAAAAAAATATTATTTTCCCCGAAGAATGGCACTTTCAAATTAAATGGTGTAGCGAGTCATTAGAATTGTAGATACTGGCAAGAGAAAACCCTCGATGGATGCGGAAGCAGCACACACAGTATCCAGTAGTTAATGTGCGGGCGGGACTTGTAAAAAATATAATCATTAGATTCTATTTTTTCGATGGAACTGTAAACGGAATGGCATATCTCCAATTTTTATTGAGCTATCTCATCCCATCGTTATTAAAGTTATTCCCATGTAGAATTAATCTTGGAAATATTGACAAGAATCTGTGGTATCAACAGGATGGCGCGCCTCCCCAATATGCAGCAAACGCTCGAAGGTATCTTGACAAATATTTTTGAACAGGTGGATTGATAGACGAGGACTCATCGAATGGCCACCAAGGTCACCGCACCTCAATCCATTAGATTATTTTCTGTAGGGCCATCTAAAAAACCAAAAACATTGTTAAATTAAAAGAGAGAATTAGAAAAGAAATAAACAACATTTCTCAGGAAACTGTAAACAAGGTTCAGTAACACTTTATTTATCGTTTAGGGTACTGTTAACTACACCAAGGAGTACAGTTCGAACATTTACTATAAATTATTTTTACTATTAATCGTTAGTTTTAGTGGTTATTTTTTTTTCAAGCGAAACATGAAAAATTAGTAAATTCTTATATTATTCAAAATGGCCGGATCTTTCAACTTATCAATTTTAGACTCCAAGTACATTTTTGGAATCAGCTATTGATTTAGAATCCAAAAATAGAGAAATATACAGGGTGTTCCATTTAAAAAAATTTCGATGACATCATAACGGAAACAGTAATGACGTCATAACCAAAAAACAATAAAGGATAAGGTGCGCAATTGGAATTAAAAATCAACGCTTTCGAGGATTTTTTTAAAATATTTTTGGTTTAAGAAATAATGAATTCAACTTTACGGATAATATATGACAAGAAGTAGGTAATTGTTTATTTATAGTTATCACTCTTTTGTCCTTAAGATGACTATTTGAATAGTCGAATCTGCTTGCAAATAACCAAGAGTTTTTATTTAAATTGTCGTTATATAATATACCACTCTCCAATGGAGACAACCAATTTTTTTGTTAAAAACTATAATAAAATAGATATCTAATGTATCATACGTTATTAAATAGAAATTAACACTTTATTTTAAACTGACTATAAAACAATGTTAAAACTCAAGACCTTATTCAGATAGGTAAAGATATGCTGTTAAGGCAAGTGATAGAAACACACTTTTTTAATAATTCTAATATAAGCAAGTATTTGCTTCTAGTACGTTCTAATATCATATTCTTAATATTTTCGACTGCATTTAAATGTACTGGAAGCAATGTACTAAAGTCTATAATAAGCAAAATTTTTCGAGGAAATCAAAAATGTAACAACGTACGAAGTGTCCCATTTGAAAAAAAGTTGGTCATTTCCGGCTAAACTAGAAGCCATATAACATAAGCGATATGTCTTTGGAGTTGTCGATTGTTTCTTCCTCCAAGTATCAGATTATATTGCAAATAAAGAAAAACCGACGGAGATATGTAGGTATTTCCATACTTTCTAATAACCTCGTTTACAGTCGTAAAGATGTAATACAATGACAATGAGAATATACGTTAAATATGATTTATGTATATTTACAGATTTTATTTTTTTAATCTCAATATTTTTTGTTTCTAATACTAAGAATACTGTTAATTAATCCATTGCAATCTTGCTTCTAGATTGAGTAGTTGTTTAATAGTTTCTACGATAAAATGTATTTGAAGAGGTGTGTTTGATTTATTATCTACCTGACACTTTTATACTAGCGCATTCAGATAAGAATGACAGTATAAAATATAAAGAACTGTGTAGGTATTTATTATTGTTATCATGTTGGGTTTGAAAGGATACTTAAGTAATACTAAGTAATAATATTTTTTTCTAGAAATGCATAAATAGGAAACAAGTAAAATGTCAGATTTTTTAAAATGTATGAAAAGAATGGGCTTATTTAGCTTAGGTTCGATGTCATAATTGTGATCACCAAAGTTACAATTAACCATAACTTAAAATGTCACAATAAATATGACAAATGTTCATTGTGTGATTAAAATATTTTTTTGTTAATTATTATTTACTAACTTTTATAAATCTTATCACAGATAAGTATAACATATATCTTTTTAAACAATTATTTTCCCGGCTATTTGCCAAAACGCTGAAACTTGGATTACAAAAAAGATAGTATGCACATTATGTTCAGTACAACTGACTCAATAATATTATTTTTAATTTCAACTATTGAGTCAGTTGTACTGAACATAATGTGCATATTATCTTTTTTTGTAATCCAAGTTTCAGCGTTTTGGCAATAGCCGGGAAAATAATTGTTTAAAAAGATATATGTTATACTTATCTGTGATAAGATTTGTAAAAGTTAGTAAATAATAATTAACAAAAAATTTTCAGTTAATATTATTTTTCATTCCACTCTATATTTTAACTTTTATCAAGAAGAGGAACTTAATTTGTTTTTAAATTATTAAAATATTTTTATAAATAATGTGTGTTTGCCAACCCCCTGAGGAATTGAGGATGAATGAAAGATGTTATATATCGGACTAGGGGTTTTCAATTTTGTATTGTGACTGGTGGAAGTCACTTCTTAAATGTGAAATTTTTCTTTTTGGTGAGTCGATATTTTTTATCCTCAATATAGTTTTTAACTAATACTAATGACAGTTTTATTTAATCCAATGCAATTTTGCTTCTAAATTTAGTAGTTTATTTTAATAGTTTCTACGATAAAATGTATTTGAAGTGTTGTGTTTTATTTATTATCTACCTAAAACTTTTATACTAGTGCATTCAGATAATAATGACAGTATAAAGTATAAAAAAACTATATATTTATTATTGCTATCGTGTTAAGTTTGAGAGGATGCTTATGTAATACCCAATAATTATTTTATTATTATTTTTTTTTGTGTTGCTTGGGATATTTTTGAATCAATATTCATCCTTACAAATAAATATAGTTTCTGCAGTACTGTTTAAAATAGACAGAATACACCAATATTCAGCCGGAAAATGTGCAATTGGATATGGAGACAAAAATAATGTAATTGTTAATTACGCTTTCATGGAGCTGTATAAATCGTTCTAATTAATTTTTAATTGTAGTCATGAATGCATTTCATCAAAAGACTCCAAGTTAACAATACCTTCCAGGATTGAGCCAATTAAATTTAAAAGGGAAGGCAAACAATAGGTTCTTAATCCATTAAATTATAAGTAAAAGAAAACAAGTTATATAAATTTAATAGAATTCAAGAACAACAGAAATATTAAATTAGCTCCCAACCAAGGCATAGTAATTATCATTAGGTAAGAGAAAGACAATTGGATTTGTGTCAACTCAGAGGCGCAGTGTCATTCCTTATTAGACAGGCAATCGTTAAGGAAAGGAGGTAAATAACTAATAGTGTGCCTTGCAGCCCCTAAAGAGACCACGATAAGATTGCAAAATGCTCGCGTTACAAATTAGGGGGCTCACAGACGCTAAATCCAAGGATTTGCGAAGCTCTAGAAAAATTAACCCATTTATTATTAACAGACGAAAGAAACAAGTTTCCGCAACAGGGAATTGTTTTACTACTTCTGTTCGGCCCGAAGAAGATGATATTTTATGCGCCTGCAAAAACAAAAGATTTCCAACCATGAATAATCAGTTTATATTATTACCATAAACAAGTACGGTTCGCTATTTGCATATGAAAACACCACCCTGTTCAACATTACTGCGTTTTAAATCTTTCGGTTATAAAGCGAACAAATTTGATTTTATGTTTACTAATTTAAACGATTTAAATATCTGATTTCGCCAAATAGGCATATTCCATTCTTTTTTAAATTAAATGTATATTGCTAAAGTAGAATAAATCTTAAACGTTTAGTAACTTGCAACAAAATATGAATACTCACTCTTCTAATATGAACCATAGAAATAAATTTTACCTTCATAGAACTAATGAAACAATATATTCCAAAATATGCATTATGTACAGGATGCTTCTGAAAAACGCCGTATTATTTTTATAATTTAAGAGTCGAAATAATACCAGTTAGCATAAATAATTCATATACAAATACAAATAAAGTCTCCTAAAATAGTGGAACCTAAGTAGAATTTTTATGAACAAATTTAGAATGCTTCAGAGCAGTGTTTATTTTGGTGTCAGAAATGTGATAGTAATGATAGTTTTTAAGAATGGAATATGCCAGCTTCCGTCAACTTATGGTATTCTAAAAACGTTTAAGAAATTTCTTTTTTCATTACTTTTAAAAACCATATTAAGAATTTATAAAACATATTTTGAAACGAATATGAGTAGATGTGTAGAGCCGGTTCTAAAATCGGAAGTGACTTGGATGGTATGTGTTCATCGGGAGTTACTACAGATTATGTAGGTTCATCATTGCTGGTGAGAAGTTGTAGCAGCTGAAGTCTTCGACGGCAGTCGATGTCTAAAAGGTCTTTAGCAGCACTCAGAGGTTACTACAAGAAGTTGTCGGCAATGAACGGAGGGTGTACAAGAAGTGACGATATGCGGCATTAAGGAAAACAATATGCGAACTTGGGAAAAACATGCGCACTGATCCTTTGGTTATTGCCGTTAGAACTCTTCAGCTTTAAGAAGTTATCGGTTATGATCAGAGGATGTATAGGCATCTAACCATGAAGAGGCACCATGAAGTTTGAGGGTTCATTATTGATGAAGAGTTCTTGCAGCTTAAGACTTCTTGTAGGTGAAGGCGGTGACCAGAGGCACTAAAAGAAGAAATATTCAACAGTAGTCAATAATCAGAAGGCACCCAGTGCCTCTAGAAGAAGTCTTCTAATTAATATAAGGGCCCCAGTGCTAGGTTTCTCTACCTAGACCTCTACGTGGCCTTCCATTCATTACAGATATTCCGTCTTTGATTTGTAATCCTAACACTTCGCCTTTCTTAATTTTAGCATTTACTATATTCTTAGGTGTATATTTTCTGTTACGTCGTAAGGTGCCTACCAAGTGAGTCGATTTCTCTAAAAGTTTTCTAGCAAATGTCGTGCTAGTATACCAATTATCGGTATATAATATTCTCCATTACTCCAGTAGAACATTCATTAGGAACATTACCACCGAATTAGGCACTGAGTCAGAAATTGGTTCAGTTTTCCCACAATATATCTTCATAGTGTAAGTATATCCACCTTTTAGACACAATTTGAAAACTTTTACCCCAAACTTATGTCTCTTGCCTTTTTTGTACTGTCTAAAAGACAAGCGGCCTCTAAAAGGTATCATTGTTTCATCAATGCATACTTCAATATCAGGAGTTATCACTTTTTTATATTTTTCTGTCAAAATGTCAATCAAATGTTGTATTTTGTGTAACCTAGTTCCTTGAGGACAATTATCATTATCTTTTATTCCAATCGAAACTATGAAGCCTATAGAATATGCAAACGTTAGGTTGTCTATTTTTTCCTGGCGTAACTATTGGGTTGGCAGGTATAAATAGGTAATTCGATACTAGTAATTTACAGTCATCTGTTTAATGATTAAATCTTATATCAAAATAAAGGTAATTAAATTGGGAACAGATTGATATAGGGTTGTCTGCGAAAAATCTGATTTAAATTCCGGTTGGCGAGCTTTAACAAGCGAAATATTGGTGAGAATGAAAATGTGCGACAAAGAGGTCCGAGCAAACTATCCGGTGCGATAGAAGAGGATGCAGCGTTGCAGCTGCGCGCGGCTCGTCCATCGGATGAAAGAGAGTGCGCATACTATTTGTTCGTGCAATTAAGAAGGGTAGACTAGTAAATATTCTGAGCATTATTTTGGAGCAACTGGCACTAGACTTGAAATAAAATTATAAATATATAATAAATATAAATAAATATATATAATATTATTTATGATATTAGAGTATATAAATGCTCTTCTAAATAAAAATATGATAGTGATATATACTTATCTTGAAAATTGTGTTTTATCAGGAGACTAAATAAAAATAAACAAAGCAAATAGTTAAAAAAATAAATAAAAATAATACTACAAAAATTTTATTATAATATAATATAAATACAAACATATTTTAATAAAGTCGAATGAAAATATCCTAATGAATGATGTTACAGAAAGTTTCAGAAATCAGATAATTTTTTGGTTTATTTGTTTAACAAAAATTCTTTAAAGAAATGATAAAAAGCTAACGTGTCGAAAATTGAAAAAAAAACCATAGTAGGTTAGGTGCAAATATTAAATTTTTTTTTTAAATAATTTGTTTGGCCAAAACAAAATAAAAAAATATTCAAATTCCACGATCTTCAGTGTCATTATTTCGTTATAAATAAAATATAGAAGATATATTTACTATTACTATTATATTATAATTTAGAAGATTCATTTACTATGTACTTACTGTATTCTCCATACAAAAGTTATTAAATTCTTCATTATATTTATTTCCTAAAGCAGTGATTTTTTCATAACACGAGGTATGATAACCATCAAAATCGAGTGACGCGTTGGTTAGCTCAACTTCATTGTATTTAAAGTTCTTTATTTTACAAAAAAGCCAACTTCAATGAACAATTGTTAAAAGTTTCATCATTAACATCAATTACAGAGTCGTCCGAGTCACACAAAAAAATACTTTTTAGCCATTTTTCATCATAATATATTGTCAATTAATAACAACGATACGTAGTAGCACATTCTTCATTCGAATATTGAGGTTAACTGCTCCAAAATAATGCTCAGAGTATTTACTAATCTATCGCTACCCTTCTCAATTGCACGAACAAATAGTATGCGCACTCTCTTTCATCCGATGGACGAGCCGCGCGCAGCTGCAATGCTGCGTCCTCTTCTATCGCACCGGATAGTTTGCTCTTTGCGGACTTTGCGGACCTCTTTGTCGCACATTTTCATTCTCACCAATATTTCGCTTTTTAAAATTCGCCAACTGGAATTTAAACCAGATTTTTCGCAGACAACCCTATATCATTCTGTTCGCAATTTAATTACCTTTATTTTGATATAAGATTTATTCATTAAACAGATGAATGTAAATTACTAGTATCGAATTACCTGTTTATACCTGCCAACCCAATAGTTACGCCAGGAAAAAAATAGACAACCTAACGTTTGCATATTCTATAGGCTTCATAGTTTCGATTGGAATAAAATTTTTTCCTTAAACAAATGAGTGCAATGTTTAAAAAAAAGTTATTTTTGAATTTTTAATTAATCATAGTCTTGCCAGGAATTTTTTAGCCAACCCACTCGCGATATATTTTATAACATATTAGAATTAATATAAAATATTTTTCAGCCGTTTAACGGATGGGTGAAGGTCGTCTTTAATTCGGATCCTCTACTAACATGCCTCTCATTATACTCTGTTGGTGTCCATTGATTCAGTCGAGATTTCTGCGAAATTGTTTAATTTTTAATATCTCTATTATGCTTTGTTCTTCATAACAGTTAGTCTTATCAACTAATAAGTTGATCACTTAATCTTCAACGAACTTTTTGAAAGAGAAAATTTCTTTTTGCCCTTTCAGATCAGTTATCTCTTCAAGAATTCCAGGTTTATCAGAGAAAACAAATGACTTAACATTTGATACATTTGGCTCATACCAAGTATAAAGTGTTTCAGATGAAGTGGTTGCTAAATGTTGTACATTTTCCTTATCGGAGTCATTCCACTGTTCATTTTCACTATTCGTATTAATTTCCATTGCATGCTCAGGTAAATTCACTGTAAGGAATAATATAATATAGAGTACCTACTTATCAACATTATGAATAACTTACCGTTACCTTCTGAAGGAACATCATAAATATTTGATCGAGAAGTTGACGGTTTATTTATTATATCCAATTCGGAAAATGGCTTTTTGTTTGTAACCTCTGCCAAGCCTAAACAAAAAATATAATATTTTTAGAATAAATTAACCGTAAGTACTAATTACTGTATAAGAAGATGTTTACGATTATAAAAAGTATTACCTTCAGAACTGCTGATACATACGTAGTCAGGATCAGCGTCAGATTCGTCGAATTCTGAGAATGGACTCTTTGGCGATATATCCAAGTCATCTCCACTGTAATTCATTATTTCTTCTGCCAATTTCTCTATAAAGTTTTCTTGTTTTTCTCTTCGTTTCCAAGACATCTTCACGCAAAATAACACCAAGAACACAATTACTCAACTGAAGTAGTACAAATAAAGAACGTAAATATATATCAGAAACACATGAGTTCAACGTGAAACGCATGTCAAAACTTGTGTTTCATATTGCTACACAAGGCTTATAAACAAGGGAGTATTATATGCAATAATGTGACACATGTAAAGTGCTATAATCTGAGGTGTGTAGCCATATTAGTCACATTGATATTTTTGTGAAATGAGCTCAAAATTTTTTTCTGTTGATATTTGCAATCATATAACGTTATGTTCTGAGCAAATATACAAAAAAGTTATTGTGGCTTGTTTGAACCCTTTTTGTTTTCATGATGTGGCAGTTAAAGAGTTTTAAATTCAATAAGTGTTGTTGATTTTCCCATTCGACCTATAATCCCGCAAAGACTTAAAAATCAGGATAATGGTATTAAATTGTAATCTTAAAAGTAGTTTTCTTACAAATAACCAAATGCGCCAAATTACTGCCTTAAAAATTCAGAGCACATCTTAGACTATGGTTAATTGATGAGTACGTATGCAGACTATATTTATTTTTTCGAAATTTAAAGAATTTATTGTACAAAAGTATAAATTAATTCATAGTTTAAATTAAATTGACACGGTTAATGGAAAGTAATGCAAGTGATTTATTAGTATATTAAAATCCGGATATGTTACAGTTCTGTCAACTAAAACTCATGTGCTGCATTGAACACGAGTATGTCTATATTTGCAGCTTTCATCAGAGTTGATAGAAGTGCCTTTGGATTATTCCAGTCAGGTAAAGCATGGGTTCGTTTGCCGGTCACTTTCATTGTAGGTGGAAATATCAGGAGGCAATGCAATTAGCTAAAGGCAATTCAAGTTGGACGACGTTTGGACTTTACCAACTAAACTTTCAGGTCCAGTGGCGTATTTTGTGTGATTCAGAAATTACAAACCGCAATCAAACAATGGAATTTCAGGGTTGCAATTTTACAATGCATTTTTATACAAAAGAAACAAACAGTCAACTTAAAATCAGAAAATAAAACCTAGCGTCATGTTCTGTGACGTAATTTATTAGTTATATATAAGTGAATTTTTGTTACTTCTATAATAGACTGCGGTCAATGTTGTTATACACAGTGCCAATAAATTTTTCATATTTATTCTCGAATTTAAAATTGGTTTAGAAATGGTAAACATATTTATACAATTTTCAGAAATTGACAGTTTAAATTTTTTTTATTATCTATTACTACCGCATTCTAGTTGTGAGGCAAAGCTGACGGCGCATTTTTTAAAGCGGTTTTCCCTATACTTCTACACCTTTTCCGGCTGTAATTCAGATAACATCAATTATTGTATTTCAGAATAGTAAAGTATATTTCAGAAATTGTCAGTTGTAATTCAGATTACCCAAATGTATTTCAGAAAGCATCAATTGTAATTCAGATTAGTAAATTATATTTCAGAAAGCGTCAATTATAATTCAGATTACTCTATTGTATTTGAGAAAACATCATTTGTAATTCAAATTAGTCAATTGTAATTGAGAAAACATCATTTGTAATTTAGAAATTGTCAAGACAAAATAGTTGTAAAAGTATTTAATCTTAAATGAATACATTAACTTATTAATAAATTACTAACAAAACACTGTATTTTTTAAGTATTTTAAAATATTTAACGTCCTACTGGCATGTCATTCATGACTAAAGCCGCAGCATGGTGTGCAGTCGTATGTTGAACTGCACGCGCACAATCGCCTCTGAAAATTGTATCTTTTTCCTCATCAATAATTACTTCCAAGTACACCAATCTTTGTTCAATAACATGGGGAGCTTCTATATGGGGACCTTGAAGATGTGTCTTAACATAACATTTTACTTTAGACCAAATGCATTCAACTGGATTTAGCATTGGGGAGTAAGGTACCAATCGTAAAAGACTTGCTGCCGTACCATTAGTAACTGTTTCGAGGATTGAATGGCAAGATGCGTTGTCACAAACAATAATTAAGTCTGCCAGCTGATTTTCCATATCCTCCCACTGCTGTAAAAGCCTCCTAACCCAAGCATTGGCTAAAACTGAAGTCAAAGATCCTCTTCTACGCTCCATAGCTACTACACCTGCTGCTAATATAGCTCCTATTAGATGCACATTGGGACCACGTGATGCTGTTAGATGTTGAGCCGCTTTGACACCAGCTCGAGCTCGGTCCCTTGTCCAACGGCAAAATAAATTAAAATTAGTCTCGTCCATCCAAACAATTTGTTTACCTTGCTGTATGAAAATGTTAAGAGCTCGAACATATTCCGCACGTATTATTTTCTTTTCTTCAGAATTCATAGTAAGAGGCTCTTTGTGTACCTGCTTTACTGTAAAGAGCCTACCGACTCAGTAGTTACCTATAGTAGAAACAGAAACAATTTTTTCAAAAGTCTGCAATATTTTTTCCTTTACTTGTTTCATCGTGTAGTTGCATTTCTCTTCTATCCATGAAATAATTAAGTCTATTTCGTCTTCAGTCATAATCACCTTTTGCTAACATTACATCTCTGCCAGATCGCACCCAGTGAAATGCAGTTTTATACTTTACGCTCAAACTCGCTGTCAAAGCTACCCAGCCATCTCCTCTATTGGCACATGTTACTATCCTCTGGCGATCCCCATCAGTATGTTTTCCATATCGTTGTCTTGTAACAGGTTCATTGTCAGTAACAACAACTCTGTACAACGAGCAAATTGCACCTGGTATATTTATCACAGGTTTAGCATATTTGGTGTGGAGTAGGTGATGGGCATGATATTAATTTTGTAGTTGTAGTTTTGTAGTTGACTTATAAGTGACTTAAGCATTGTCTCTTAAATAAACATAAATAAACTTATTAGTTTATTTATGTTACTATGTATGTAGTTAAGGCATTTTCATGGATATGTTGATGTAGAAGATGTAGGGCAGTTTATGTAGAATATGGACATCTTAACGCTATCTGAAATTCACATCACGTTTTCTCAATTAGAAATAACACTTTATCAAATACAATATACTAATCTGAATTACAACTGAACATTTCTGAAATTAAATTGATTTATCTGAAATACAATTGATACTTCCTGAAATTAAATTGATTAATCTGAAATACAATTAATGATTTCTGAAATACAATAAACTAATCTGAAATACAGTTGTGCTTTCTAAAATTAAAATGATATTTTCTGAAATACAACTGGTAGGTGTAGTCCATTGAATTATTGATTCATCGTTGGATATTTAGTCATGGTTACAACTTTGTCAATGCCGTTATTGTCGCCTTCAATATGGATTTTCCTCAAAATTTAACCATGGCGATTGATAACCGGGCGTAGCACTGCAGTTAGTTAGAGAGCGCTATGTGACAAGCTGCATTAGTCATACTGTCTATCTGGTCCTAAGTTCGAATCTTATTCCCGGCAGACGGCGATGTCTGCGGAAATGATTGCGTATCCATATTACTTTCAATGTCACCCCTTTCTGGATATAGCCTGCTTTAGAATTTGTCTAATTTATATGGTACGGCGTCAACTATTCCTCAACCACATCGCTTGTCAATCTATGTTGCATGAAATAAGTATAAAACTGAAACTGGAGTAGTTGATGGTGCAAATAGATGACATTGCATTGTTTTTTCATCTCCATTGGTCAAGCTGTAATATTTCATCCTGCCAGTTGTTGGAAGTTTTGCTAATAAGGATGTTATATTTCTGAAAGAAGCGGAAGGAAATATAATGGAAATAATTTTAAGTTTCCGCGATCTACACTTGTAGAAAATTTTGGAAAACTTCAAAGAAGAAATATGCTTTGCTGAGGACTAGTAAGACCTTGAAAGACATTATGCCAATTCTCAATCAGACCCACAAATATTGCCAACACGAGACAACAATTCATCCTTGCTTTATACAGGGCTCCACACGATGAGAAATCTGTAAACAAACACAGATTCGTTGTATTTAACAAGTGTGGACTGTGCTATAAGCAAAACTATTGCGGCTACTCGCTAGTCGTCAGTACGTGTTAGCAGTTTACCATCAAATTTTAAATTAGCGAGATGAAATACTACAGCCTGAACAATGAGGATATCAGGAATGGGAGGATACCTTTTTGTTCATTACTATTTACCCTGGCCAAGGGGACTTATACGAAGTATAAACAATACTTAAATTTAGGGCAAGTTTGACTAAAGTATTAGTCTTTCAAAGTCAAGATTTTAGACCTAACTCATATTATGTTGTCACCATATTGTCAGAAAAAATACCAGCAAATGTGTTTTTTGTTAGAAATCTAATATAAATTCAGTACTATTCGTCGTATTAACTAATTATTTTCTTATGATAAAATGGGGTCATGCTAAAAACGCAGAAAAAATTCTTATGAAAATTTCAATATATTCAGAACTTAAGAAAGTTTACAGCTGCTTTTAGTATGCAACGTACAATCAAAATGTATAAACCAAATTTACTATACGTTAAAGGAAACCACGTTTTTTATAAATTACCATTTTCATTTTCCACTGATTTTTTATATCAACTATGAGAATCGTTCCTCGCACCTTCTTCGAGTATTAAGCCAGTGCCCTAAAAATTAATAAATGAAAAATTGCTAAATAAACTTCTACACCAAAAGAATTGATCAGAGGTTGGCTTCTAGAAAAAATATTATTGCAATATAGGTTAGGTTAGGTTAGGTTTGTTGTGAGTGGGTCTCAGTAGACCCTCCACTGCGGCCATTTGTTGCAATATAATATTTAAATAAAATCCTATGGGCAGTGGAGAGGGAATGTGATAATTGATAATTTTTCTAATGATTAATAAGTATATCTGAAAGTACGTTTTAATAAGATATTATAGATTTTCATATTTAAATGCAGCTATCGGCGGTGCCATATAACTAGGAGAATATGGATTTTATAAAAATATTCTAGTTTTTTTCTTAATCGGACAAGGATTTGCTGGAATTTCCATATGTAGTTTTCATATATATTTTCATTTCATAGAGACCCGTGTGTATTTTGCTGTATCTTAAGATCCCCCATTAAATGCAACAAAAAACTTCTAGATGGTGCCACTTATAAATTGTTAACATTCAGTAGTCCCCTCATTATCCTATATCCAAGTTAATTTAGAACATCTAAGTCGTAAATATCTATTCACAAGCAGACATATCTCTGCCATAGTGGTTTCTTTAGCGGTGAACCGTCAACCAGTGGCAATTTTGTCCAATGCCTTCATTATTATCAGCATTATAAAAAATTGTTTAATGTAAAAGTTATAGGAGACCAAAAGTTCCACATTTTAAAATTAGTTTGAAATACACGGGCCGATTCATTAAAGTGGGGCAATATGGGGTGAATTTATTATCGAGTATTTGAATTCTCCATAAAATTCTCAATATTTTTCCATAGAGGTACTATAAGTCTAAAGGTTGTAGTTCTGGAGACATTTAAGATTTTAAAAAAATTAAACTGTCAGCATTCATTTCAGTGTTGCCAACTGTGAAAGGATTCCTTCAATAGGAAGGAATATAGCAGTTATTGTTTTTTTGTTCAAGGAGTGAAGAATTCATAGCAAAATTCGAAGGATTTCAGAAGAAGTTGCGACTATATTAGAATAAATTCAATTTATTAGACTTATATAGAAGTACAAATTTTATGAAATGAGAAAACTAAAAAACAAAATTATAGCTCATGAGAATTACAATTTTGCAGCCATTTGCACATATAGCACTTCGCAGACGTCGCGTCGCAGCAATCGCAGCATGGAATATGGAATTATGGAAATAGAACTTACTAGTTCTACTGGTAAGCAAGTACCACTTCTTTTACCATCGATTACTAATGTGATATTTCGTTAGTACTGGCTACTGCTTATTGCACAGAAATGTCAAGGAATGTGAAGGATTTAAAATTGTCGCTTGATGGTTTTTGTTTTAACAGGTTGACAACACAGATTCATCTTACTACTGTTATTTCGTGAACGTTTTAAAGTCTCAAAAAAGTCTTTTCGTGTCGGTTTAAAAAAAGAAAGTCTAACATATTCTATAACCCCAGCTTGTTTTTTCCATGGCTAATGTGATTGAAGTGCATAATACTATTCCAAATTATGTAAAATCCTACATGTCTACAAATATCTCTAAAGTCCTTCCGAATAGGTATAGGACAAAATTCTATAGGCCTATTTATTCCTTACAACTTTTATAAGGTATATAAAAGTTGTTAGGAATAAATAGGCCTACAGGATTTAGTAAAAAAGTATGGGGTATTCCATTTAAAATAAGCGAGATTATCAGCTTCGATGTTTTCTCTAAATGTCAATATTTTCTAAACATTCTCTAATAACCAAATGCATTATGTTTTAGTAAGTAATTAAAATAAACTTATACCATATATTTCAAACTAATTTTGAAATGTAGAACTTTTGGTGCCCTAGAACTATTATATAAAACAATTTTTTGTGTTGCTGATATAAAAGGAGACACTGGACATGCCACACCAGTTGACACCCTATACAATAATTAAGTTTCAGCTGATCTTCGGCGGCATACAAACAAGAGAAAGAATTCTCTCTATCTATGTTTATTTCTAAATATATTATTATGACTTCTTTTATAATTTGTCAAGTTCTGGTCCATACTAAATTCAGTTAAGTCCCATTTTTGATATCCACTTTGTTTATTGAAGAATGGCTATACATTGTGCCCGATTTTCGTTGCCCACCATTGGTATCTCGCTTATCTTTAGAGATACCAGAGGCAGCTTAGATAGAGGCAAAGTTGCGTAATTTTATGTTCAATAATATAATTCAAGAAAATTAATCTACTATTGCTAATAGTCTTGTATATTATTTAAAGTATATAATTAGATGGTATGCGATGTGTAAATAAGAAACACCTAATAATTTCATACAGAACAAATTATACCGACATTGTTTTCATAAATTAAACACTATAATTTTACTTATACATACATAATAATTATACACAAATAACAAAACAAAGTAAAAAAAATAGACATAATTACATTAAATGTTCAAAAACACAGTCATTAACCTCTAAACACAACCTTGCATGTTTCTAAATACTTCTCACTGCCATCTGTACATCTCTTCTTGGAATATGAGCTGCAGCATGAATAATTTCATTTCTCAAGATTTCTATTGTTGTTGGTGTAACTCGGTATACCTGATTCTTCATATGGCCACAAAGAAAATAGTCCAACATCTGGTGATCTGGTTAGCCATAAGACAATTCCATTATTATTTGTTATAAATTTATAACTAATGATAATATTAAAAGTTATTCATTCATTCATAATAAGTAGTTCTATTTCCGCATTGACTCGTACTCCATATGGGTGACGAATTTTTGTAGCAGTTCCATAGTTATTGAAATTCCTATACACTCTTAAGAATATCGTTCTATCAGGCTGTTGTCTTTCTTGAAGTAATTCCAAGTACCTTTCAATGACCAATGAGAAACTTTTACTACATTGTAAATAAATTTCAACCGTATCAGATTTTTCTCCACTACTGAACTTCATTTTCTAATCATATTATTGAATATAAAATTACGAAAATTTGCCTCCTTTTAAGCTACCTTGTATCTCTAAAGATAATAATAATAGATTTATTGCCCAACAGACTAATCCAATTACAGGACAATATACATCACACATGATAATACTAATACTAAGAACTATACTAGGAATGAGTACTGTCTATGCAGCAACTAATACATACTAAAAAAATAAAAATAACATCAGTATAGCGTAAATTGCAAATTATTATTAAAGACCTAACTTATTAGACTTAAACGATTATTAAAAACTTAAGATTATTATTAGAGATTAAAATTATTATTAAAGACATAGCAATAGTTTCAAAATAATACTGAGGATTTCAATAAACTGTTGTAACGGTCTTGATGTACTGACTTAAACGTGTGCTAAATATATCACATTCACTGCTTAGCTTGTTATATAGTTCCATCATGGAATAAATGGGAGACTTTTTAAGAATGTTAGTACGGCTAGTGGACAATAAAATAGAACATCTTAACGTGCTCCTGATCTCGGGATTCTGAAATTAATTTTCGATAATAGCGTTGGACAATCAATTAAATGGTTAAGTAGTTTATATAAAAATACTAAAGTAATTAGGATTCTTCTATTCTCTAATGATTTCATGTGTAGTCTTGAAAATAACAGAGTGGTTGGATATCCCTGCTCTGGATAGTTCGTATCAATTCTGAAAACTAAATACTTCATAAATTTTCGTTGAACTTTCTCTACTGCTTGCGAGTGAACGTTATAAATTGGATTCCAAATTATCGTACCATATTCAAGTTTTGATCGTACCATTGAGAAATACAACGTTTTAAGTGCATCTACATTAGAGAATTGCTTACAATTTCTTATTATAAAGCCTAGTAATTTTAATGCCGAATTTGTGAACGAGTCAATATGTTCTATGAAGTCCAGTTTAGAGTCGAATAATACTCCCAGGTCCTTAGTTGACTGAACTATTAACAACTTTGTGTCATTGAAGGTATACAAGAACTCTATAAAACTGATCTTACGAGTGTACGTTACTACCTTGCATTTTGATACGTTCATATCTAATTTGTTAGATGTACACCATAATTCGAGTTTGTGTATTTGCTGTTGTAAAGTTAGGCAGTCCTCGATGCTGCTGATTTCACTAAATATTTTTAAATCGTCTGCAAATAAAAAGTTTCTCGCAATCTAACATATCACATAAATCATGTATAAATATAATAAACAAAAAGTGGCCCCAAGTTTGAACCTTGGGGCACCCCTGATGTTGCAAGGTAAGTATTTGACTTAAAACCATTATATTGAACATATTGGAACCTGTTTTCCAAATATGATATAAAGAAATTTAATATTAAATTACTCAAACCAATATAATTTAATTTTTCAATTAATAACTTGTGGTCTATACGGTCAAAGGCTTTTGAAAAGTCAGTGTACACTACGTCTACCTGACCTCTGTTGTCCAGTGATTCAGAGACAAACTGAGTTAAACAAGCTAGGTTTGTTACTGTAGAACGTTTCTCCATAAAACCATGTTGGTGAGTGGAAATTGAATTCTTTACTCCAGAATAAATTATGGCATATACTGAGGCCTCAAAGACCTTGGCAAAATTGGGTAAGATTGAGATCCCTCTATAGTTTTTTACATCTGCCACATTTCCGCTCTTGTAAATGGGACATACTTTTGCCAGCTTCCAACATTCGGGAAAGGTAGATGTTCGCAATGCAATATTAAATAGAGTTCGAAGTGGGGTGATAAACACATTAGCGCAGTCTTTAATTAAAAAACTGGGAACTTGATCATGTCCCGCTCTCAATTTGTTTTTTAGCTTTTTGATACCTTGCCTAATGTCCGTTTCCGATAACTGATCAATATTTATGGATGGTTGGTTACTTATAATATCAGAGGATGGCATGGTGTCAGTCGATGGTAGATAAACGCTACTAAAGAATTGACCAAAATTATCTACAATGTCTTGCGGGTTATCAATTTCCTTTTCATTGTAATACATTCTACTGGGTATTCTAGATTCTTCTTTATTATTTATGTAGGACCAGAATTGTTTAGGGTCAACAATTAGTGTGTTCTCGATATTTTCTATGTAATTTTTGTACGCATCATTGGTTTGTAATTTAATTAGTGATCTTAGGCGTTTATACTATTCTAATGTATTTGCATCGTTGTATTTTTTGTATTTTTTGCGGTGCTTATCTCTCCGCTTCACGTTCTTTATTATTTCAGGTGTGTACCATACAGGAAATTTTCTTTTTTTATCTTTAAATTTCGGAATATGTACGTCAAAAATTGAATATAGTTTTCGATAGAATTCATCGCATGCATTTTTGATGTCATGTAAATTTTCAAGAAACGTCCAGTCAACCTGGAGTAATGATTAGTACAGTGCAGGATAGTTTGCTTTTCGAAAGTTATAATTATGCTCGTTCGGGTTTATTGGAAATTTAACAGATTCAATTATTCGCGGAACAAAAGTGATTCTTAGAGCTGGATGGTGAGCATCTTCTCCCACAAAAGGTGCATTATCATGAGAGACAGTACAATTCGGTAAATTAGATACTACTAGATCTAAAAGTCTCCCATTTATATTTTCAACAATGTTGAACTGTGCCGTATTGCTGAATTCTATGAATGCTTGCATAAGCTGTCGTTTTCAATCAGCGATGTTGTTATTGAAATTTGTAATATTGAAATCCCCTAATACTAATATATTACTATCGATACTAACAGTTTGTTCAAATATATTGAGAAATATTTCAAAAAGTTCCGCGGAAATACCTGGCGGTATGTACACAACGTCTACGAATACAGTGAAGTGATTATTGATTACACATTTACTGTTAAAGTTCACTTTTAGCTTGAGTTTCTCTACCGCGTATTTACAATTAACGCAAATCACATCTTTGTCCTCAGCTTGGCATTCTTCTATACGGTGAGATTCTCCACACTTAGCACATATATAATTCCTTGTACAGTCTTTGGCTACGTGATTAAATCCGTGACATTTGTAACACATTGTGACATCAACAGCATCATACACATAACACCTGTCCCATCCAATATTGACTTTGGCTAGCTCGAGTATTTCCACATAAGCTTCTCCATCAAGTTCTACGTAAGCAATATAGGTTCGGCTGTTCCTTTTGTTTTTTGTAACTTGGACTACATTAGGTTTTCGCTTTTTGAAAATTTCGTCATTTTGGGCAATCAGTAAGTTTCCTATTTCCTCGGGTTCATTTGTTTCTGTGATTCCTACAATTTTTATCTTGGGAAGTTGTTTCCTGGGTTCCCTTATGGTATATTTTTTACCTAGTTTATTTTCGGCTTCCTTTTTGAGATTTTCCACCGCATTCTTGTTTTTGCATTCTACTATAACTCCTCCGTCCCGCGTATTTTTCATTCCAGATACAGCTATTTTTGTAGGATCAAATGAGTTTTTAATTTCTTTTCGTGTGTCGTCATTAGTTTGTTTATTTATGGGCTTGATAACAACAACAGGATCAGCCTTTTTTTAATTTGACTTTTTCGGCAAAAAGTTTCCTCGTTCTTTCTGTCTGCGATTTTAATTATGTCCTGTTTTATTTCATCCTTGTTTGTTACCACAGCTTCTGAAAGTGTTTTGATGATTGCATTTTGTTTTTCAATGGATTTGTTTTGGTTTTTCACTTCTTTTTCTATATCGTTTATTTTCTTGCTGAGTGAATCAATCAAGTTCTTTATATTTTTGTGTGCGAAGCATGTATCGCAAAGCCATACAAAGTTTTTATGTTTTTCTGTGACTTTAATGTCAATTGGTTCTATTTTAATGCAATTTAAGTGGAATAATCGATCGCACCAATGGCAGGCAATAATTGTTTTCGGAACTGATTTCTCTTGATGTCTTTTAATGTTCTGAGAACAAATAGTACATGCGGACCCACTCATGGTTGAGTAACTTTAATTTTTAATTTTAAATTTAATTTTAATTTTTATTACCCGTCCAATTTATTACTATTTTTATTATTATTGTTGTCTACTTTCCGTTCCCTCGGTCCGTTTTTAGATTATATACTTTCGGTTTATAGATTTTGTGTCCTTTACTGTGCTGGCTTGACCGGATGTTGCTACCTGCCACTTCTGTGAGGTGCCTTTTCTGAGTATTTCCCTGTCCCTGGCCCTTTTCACTTGTTAACTTGTTTATGGAGCTAGCACGAAACTTTAAGAACACTATTCTCATCAGCGTTGATTATTAGTTTAGATCGTTTATTAATTGTTTGTCTGCTGATTATTTTTTTGAAAATTCCATGATGTTATACGGAATTTTTTTTGCGTGTGTTCCGGTTATGTTGCACTTTATTTCACGCAGTTTTCACCACTTATTTAATATTTTTATTAGAGCGTTGCTGGGGCACAACCACTCACTTTGACCACTCTTTTACTTTAATATAAGCGAGGTACGAATGGTGGGCAATAAATATCGGGCACCCTGTATAGTGAATGTCAATGTGTCCACCTATTTATGGCCCAGTTGATGTTAATTGGACGTTTGTATATATTTCGGATTTTTTTTTATTTTTGGAACTTACATCTCAAAAAATCAAAATTATTTGTCCTTGTTGTATCTGAAAATAATATTTTTTGGAGTTTAACGAATTCTCTTGATACATAAAAAAAAACATTAATTTACAAAATAGTAATAAATACTAGAAATAATACCCAAATAGGTACCAGAGTCTAAATCCTCTCAATTTATTTAAATGAAGATTAAATAAATTTGCCAATACACACTTATTTAATAATTTATAAATTTGGATCATACTAGGAGAAGTAATTAAGCTTTAGTTGCGAATGTCCACTAATAAAGGATTTTTTCCAAATAAATGAAAGTCCCACTTGAGGTTGTGGTGCATACCATTCGCAGACCGGTTTCTCGTTTTCGCCTTCATTAGTGCGAAATAGGTAACAACGACACCAAGAGAAATGTCAGAATCACTAGTTTCTACATGAAAGCAGATTACTAATGAGTTGAGGTCAACTCTATCTACCAGTATTGATTTCAATATAATATAAAATGGAAAAACGCCCGATATCTATTCATAAAGATATAACAAGTTTAATCACCTCTCCCAGTATGATATAAATTTTTAAATCATTAACAAGTGTGTGTTGACAAATTTATTTAATCTAATAAACTGAGAGGAATTCGACTTTGGTACCTATTTGGGCATTATTTCTAGTATTTATTACTATTTTGTAAATTAACTTTTACCCTCTCCGTTTGAATACTTTGGTATTATATTTTGTTATACCTTTATAATCAAATAAACATTTTCAAAAAATCAGGCAAGATATACCGATAACTAATTCTAATTGAATTTAATTCATTGCAATAATTAAAATATCTGATGTGACCAACACATAACTTTCTTATGCCAAATATATACCATCCTGATTTAAAAAATCATTCTATTTAATTCCTCACTTACCTCAATTAAATTTTAATAGCGTACCTTGAAATGTTTCATTAAAATTTTTAAATAATTAATTATCATCGTCCTTCGATACTGTCAATAATAATTCATGTCATATATTTTATTAATTTTTTTATTGACATTGACATTTCAAAAATGTCAAACTCTCAAATTTATCCTAACCCCATTTTATGAGGTCAAATGTGTAAAAAATTTCAGGTTTTAACAGCTTTATTTAAGTACTTGGAAAATATATTTTATTTTTTATTCGCTTGATAAACATGATGTATCTTTCATCAAGAATATATTTTTTTGTAAAATCAAATAAAAGAAGTTTAGATCCCGTGGACCTCCTTTCAGCTGGCCAATTTTGCTCATCACCGATTTTATCATTGCCTTTGTATGTACCAAATTTGAAAGCTATATCTCAAAAACTGTGGCTGCTATCGCGATACTATAGACATGCGGACAGATTTATTTTGAGCATAGTTAGGTTTTTTATTATAATTCGTCGAGGTTCGTCCAGAAAAGCAATAATTTTTTTTAAATTTCTTTTCCCGAAATTATACCTACTTTCTTTCATTCATTATGTCTTTTCTGGTGGTACTATATTCACCAAATTTAATTAGTCATCTAAAATTTTGTTGTAATTGTCAAATATGGGAATCTCCCATTAGTATATCTTGAGTTATCGCGGATACACACATACACACGCACACATCCACACACACCCACACGAACCGACAGACATCATTCGGAAAATAGTCAAAATGGATTCAGGATTCAAAACGTATATATCAATCAAAATCTCGAGTTCGAAAAAAATCACGATTATTATACTTACTTATATTAGGTACAAGAAAGTAAAAACATATATTTTGAAACAATTATTTACATATGTTGCGACTTATATACATATACCATTATAAATACGCACAGCTACGTCAATGCAGTAAAGGAAGTGCAGCAATGCCTTTCAAGATATCCTTTACCGCAAAATTTAATTTGCGACCATCTACCGGTAAAGTGATGGCCATGGTATTCTGGGACTGGTGCAGCATATTTAATGTCCGTTTTCATACTTATTAGGAATATGAATACTCGGTATAATAAATGTGAGATGTCCGAAGGTACATTTAGTTGAGCTATTTCTGAGCTCTAACTAGACGTTAGAGCAAGGCAGATTTTGTTTAAAACAAAAAGTTTTACAAACGTTTCCTTTTATATTGTAACTGTTTCACTTCATCTCATACGTATTCATAGTCTGATAAATAACATCCAATCCATAGTTTCACATTTTTTATACAGGGTGTTTCAAGTAGTGTGCCAAACTTAAATAAATTGTTCCGGAGATTGTTTTAATTAGGTACAAAATTATTTCTATAAAATATATCATAATTTCTTAGGATATTAGGAGCATTTTGAAAATTTGTAAAATATATTAAAACTTTCTAATAGAAGAATTTTAATTATTTTGAAATATTTCTGAGAATTATGATATAGTGAATGTTTCGTTAAAAATCTAAGGATTTATGAAATATTTAGAATGTCGAGAATAAATTCTCTTGTCGTTTCCATCTAGTGTTAGAAATTATGAAAGTTTCCGAAAGAATTTACGACACTTTGTCTGAGAATTATGATGTATCATTTAGGCAAAAATCGACGAGAATCTTAAAGATATATTTATTAACTTTATAGAATTCTATTTGGACATAAACTAGGATACGTCAATGTGAAAAATCGTGGTAGATCATAAATTTCAAAAATTTAAATACGACTTTTATTTTTAAAGTAGTTTAAATTTTTGTTAATTCAATTATCAAAATCCTCACTGATTTGCTCAACCTTTCATATTTTCTATGTAATTTCTAATACACAAAATACATCCAGAGATGTTGTGGTTTCCATATACAATCAAGCAATTCTTTTCACTAAAATATAATAATTGATTAATTTAGTTATTTTTTTATGTCATCTCTGAGAACGAAAATTAACTTTTCGTTCACAAAGAGATAATAAGGTAATAATAATAATGTGGTTTTATTATGGTTTCCCTTTTACTGGTGTCTGTTGGTAAATGTTATTATTGTAAATGCTAACATTTACTCAGTAAATGTGAAATAATTAGCATTCCCTGGATTTCATGCCTTTTCCGTAACACATATACAATAATAATAATAATAATAATAATAATGAACACCACAGAAATTAGACAACCCTCTAATCAAAAGCCGAAGTTGCATAGAAGAGAGTTACGTTTTTGAAAATACGCGGACACACAACCATTCTGACCGATATTGCCAGTACCGGTGGCGGTACACGAAACGTAGCTATGATAGAGAAATTATTTAATCACACTTGCTGTCGCGCGCACTAGCCAACTACTCCGTCAAGATGGCTGACACAATATTGGACATCTTACAATGAATGGCATACCCTATGAACAACATAATGCAGGATATTCAGAAATTGCTGAACAATTAAATAAGAAAAAAAATTAAGAAAATAAAATTATTCACATAAAATGTCTCCTTTCACAATATTATTGGTACAGTATTTTACTAGGGAAGGGGTATTTTTCTACTTTATAATATTAGATTATCCATCTTCAACAAAATTTTAAATTTTTAATGTTCAGAGTGATCAGTTTTGATGGTTCACCTGATTTCCTGTTCTTTCATTTTTGGGCTAACAATAAGAAAAAAAAATCAAAAATAAAGTTCATAATTTTCCGAGATGATACAAATATGAAAACAAAAAACAATTGAATATAAACTGAGGCAATAACTCATTTGTATGCTTAGTTGTTAAATACAAATTAAAAACACTACACTACTAAACAATACAAGTAAAATTTAATTTTTAAATCTCCGTATTTTTGCAACGGAGAATTTTATGATAATATGAGCCTTTTTTCTTAGTTTTAGGCCCTGATTCAATCTTATGAGTTTGGAGATTGAAAACTGCATTACCCTGTATAATACTTTATACTTAGTCTAAACAATTTTTGAGGCACTTAAATATGCACTTAAATTATTTGCAATATTAGTTTTACATATTCAGATTCCTCAAAATGAATTCTGTAATACTAATTTGTCAATTTTTACATAAAGCAGAATATTTCAGAAACAAGTGTTGAGTTCTGAATAGGAAAAACTTTTTATTTACTTTTACAAAAAAAGTCTATTTTTAAAGAAAATAAGCTACTCTTAGAAACCTTAATAACTTATTCACAGTTTAAGATATACACAGGATGTTCACGTATGGAGTAAAAATGTGTTTGTTTATTGATTTACGAAAAAAACATATCGTTATGTATTTGATTCTCTTAAAGCCCCTAAATCTCAGATCTAATGTAGACTAATCTACAAGATATCAACTGTTGATTTCCAGAATTAGAAAAAAAATTTATATATATATGTTGTTTTTCAGTTCGAGTGACCAGAAGCCGCAGTGAGCAGTTGTCGGTTAGAGCCTGAAGATGGCAGATGAGATTCTGCCGAGGCGTCGTTCAGACGGCCACGGTCCCTCTCGGGGCCTGTCACCTACGGGGGAGTGTACCCGGAAAGCGAGTTTAACATATATATATATATATATATATATATATATATATATATATATATATATATATATATATATATATATATATATATATATATATATATATATATATATATATATATATATATATATATATATATATATATATATATATATATATATATATATATATATATATATATATATATATATATATATATATATATATATATATATATATATATATATATATATATATATATATATATATATATATATATATATATATATATATATATATATATATATATATATATATATATATATATATATATATATATATATATATATATATATATATATATATATATATATATATATATATATATATATATATATATATATATATATATATATATATATATATATATATATATATATATATATATATATATATATATATATATATGGTATTATTAGTAAAACATGCTGCTCCTTCAAACCCTCTAAATATTTTTTTTTCTATTAATCCTGACCTTATTATCAGCATACTGAAACCGTTACGATGTATTGACAGCGGTGGTATGTTATTTCTTCCCCATTTGATTTTAAACACATGTTTATTTTTATTTTCATTCATTTAGATTTATCGTTTTTCTTTTTGTTTTGTTTTAACCATAGATTGCTTTGGAACTGAAAATCAAGATATACAGAAGTACGCAAATATCTTGAAGCGCCAATTAGGAAAAATATATATTTTTAAATTTACAGCCAACCAGGAAACTGATACCATTGGATAAGTCAATGTATACCCATGAGGTTCATTAAGAAAAAATAGAGATAGCGGTAGGAACTAATACATCTCAAGCTGGGAACTCAGATCTTCTTAAATAATGGTTTAGTAAATAGGTAAACACATATGGACCAGTCTTTTGGCCGCCGAGGTTCCTGGACTTTACTTCCTTGAACTTGTTTTTGTAGGTATTTAAAACAAAAATAATTTATGAAATTTATTTATTTATTCCTCGATTAGGCGCGCCTCCTATCACTAGGTCCGGCGGACCTAAAGCCAATAATCACACTGTTTGTCGATGTTTTTAATGTAACCTGTTTAAAGTAATTGATATAATGTTCATTGCGCCCATAAATCACATTCTGTCAAAAGTATTTTACTATGAAACATGCTGTTTTGTGGAAAAACACAACCAAATGTTATTTTTGATAAAGATCAATACATTCATTTCATGAATATTAGATGTAGATACTGTAATCAATTTCAACAACCCTTTATCCTTATTTACAATTAAAATTTATCGATGGTCTTTATCTACTTCCTCTTCTGAATTTATTTCAAAACATGCCTGGCATAACCGTCTTTTAGTATGTAGGCGCAGACACAAAAATGTATTGCACTTCTCACATGATTGAGTTTTATACTGTCTTTAGGTTTCTTTGTAGCAAGGTCCGTAATATTTTATTTTGCTCTTATATTTCATGATTCGTGTCCGAATTAATTGACATGGCTCCCAATTTATCCTCCGTTTTCAATTCATCAGACTCTTCGAAGTGTTCTTCAGATGCAACTTTTACATCAAAATCATCTTCAAGAATAAGATGATTGAGCTTGTGATGTTGGGGTTTTTTCAAGTTGTAAACTTGTTTACCTATCTTTGCGCAATTATCCAAAAAATATAAAAAATTACAACTATTGTTATTCTATGATGAGATCACCAAAAATTAAGTCATTCAATTATAATAATTAACACCAACAATGATCACGGGAAACAAATCACACTATGACAGATATCAACACATTGAAAGTACGAATAATCACTGGTGAGAATGAGTGAACACCACCAATAGTCACGGGAAACAATCACACTGTGGCAGATAACAAACACACGAAGCAGAAAGACACTAACGGAAGTGGGTGCACTAGATCCGGCAGACCTAAATAATGTACCTGTCTCGTTTACTCGTTAATTACCGAAAATCTATAACAGTTATTGGGGTGCATCTTTCGCAAACGATTGCAAATAGACCCTTCTGAGATGTCATGAAGGCACAGCGCGATACCTTAATCTGATTTTGAAATATAAGTAAAATACAACAATATAGGTCCGCTGGACCTATGCGCGACTAACGAAGAATTAACACCATTAGGAGTGCAGAAAGGTGTCAACTTTGCATAAATCTCAGTGGATTGCAATTTAAAACGTTTTGAATTAATATTTTTATAGTCTTATTTATATTAACGTCCTGTCGGAGTTTGGTCAATTATTATTCCACCATGTAACGAAATTTCAAACAACCATTTCATTCCAGTTTGTAGTTTTCCACAAAAAATTGTTTCTGCTAGTCTAGTCCAGATGACGCCACTGATTTCTACTGGAACAATTGGTTTGGTAGATTTTTGCACTTATAAAAAATGATTGAATATCTATTTGTCTTTATTGCTCATACTGTACTTTGAAATATTTGTCTCTTTCGAAACTATAATCAAGTTTAGGTAGCAGAACACTACGGTGCTACTTCCTTCTTACTAGTGTAATGTTCTGAAGACAACACAACAAGTTCAGCGGTCTGGTAAAATTTATATGTTTTCTGGTATTATCGTATAATTTTATGATCATCATTATTTAAAAAGTTTTTATATTGATTTAACGCACCTTTGAGGTAATTTTCATAATAATATTGTACCATATTTATCTTTATTTACGCCTTGGGCGAATTTGCTTTTCGGTGATCAATTCACCTTGACTGTTCTTTGGAACAGCCATCACTAATATTGATTAGTATCGTTTTATCCTGCCTTGTTGGCAATTTATCTAATATCCCTCTGATATTGTAATAATTATGTGTGCTAATTTAAACTAACTTTCGGTTATTGTAAATTTTAGATTTACCCGGCAACGGATGTCGCCATTTTTGTATCGTAGTTAGTTGTTTTCTGTCTTTACCTGTTGATGTTTTAGGTCACTTGGCTACGTTTGTAGCTCTGTGAAAAATGGTAAATAGTGACATTTGGAGATTGGTACCCCTTTTTTGGACTAAACCTATTTGTTTGTAACCTTTGTGAGAATTATCTAATGTGGTGCATTTGTTTTGTGGTGAATGATTTTATACCAGTGTATATATTTATTAACCAGACCACAGTAACGTAAGGTTTTTCTAAATTTAAAATATCGAGTGCTTACTTTATTTTACTTAGTATTTAGTCAGGAACGCTGCTCTAGTGGAGCCTTGCCTAGTTCTCTGGCAAAGATACCTGCCTAGTTATCTGGCAATTGATTAACTTTTGATTATCTGCGGTAAACATATAGTCAAGCTATATGTCTTTATTTAACTTTATCTGGAATTCATTATTACCTCTCTACGACGAACTAATAAATAATTTAATTTAACGTTACCTTTAATTTGAAAATTATCGTATTGTTTCATATTTAGCAAATATTTATTTACGTTATCTTTTTAGTTGTCTGTCTGTATACAGACATTCTAAATTCTATTTTCTTGAAGATTACCTTCTTTAGTAAAAAAATATCTTAACATGTAATGAAACCTATTTCACTTTGTTTATTATCATAGCTACACCTAGTTTATTTGTTGGACTAGTATTTTTTTATTTAACGTTACTTTTATTGATACTTAAGTTAGTTGAAGTCTTCAACTTTCTAAAATATTGTGGGATACCGATTCTAGTTTGTTTAGTTTGAAATTTGCTTTGTAAATTTGTGTTAACTCTCATATTTTGTGTACGTAGCTGGACAATTTAAATGTCACAGCTTTTTACTTTGTTTTGCCAGTAATACTGATCTCATAAAACTATCCCCTTTTTATGTAAATACCTGGACCAAGAGAAGAGGATAACTGGTGGATCGAACTGATCATTATATACTGGGTGGAGCAGGAAAACAGTATTTTATACAACTGGCATATCTTCTCAAGGGTATCTGCAGTACTGACAGCAGTGATTCAAACTGACACCAAACCCATTAAGAGCTTAGCCGTTGGTGGATTCTTTGCTGGACTAACCCATTTGAAGTTACGTAAGATCGTCGTCCCCAATGAACATTTATATTTGGTCAGAAGAATTTTTGTAAGAGATTAGTCACCTTTTTTCTGTTTATTTCTTGGTCTTCAACCAAAACTAGGTTTTTTTAACTAAAAGAGGACATCTTAGCCTATGTAAATTTTTGTATATATTCTTACAAGTTGATTATACTTTTTATTAAATAATAATCTTTTTATTCGACATCCTTTCCAACCGAATTCAAGTATTAACGTTATCTTTACCTTTTAAAGTAAACTTTTCATTATTTGGTACTTGCAAAAGTCCTGGCGCCCAGCCTAGATTTCGGTGAGAACTCAAAACAATTGAAACCCTTATTCACGACCTGCTAACTGAGCTACCGATCAATAAGTACAACCCCCAACTAATTGTGTTATGCCAGCAATTGTACGGGGGGTGTTGCAACCACTCAACCAGGACAAACATACATAACAACCATTACCTCTAACATTTTTCAGATGCTGTAGCTGAGACTCGAACTCAGGAGAGAGAGACTAGCCATGTTCTGCCACACAACAACGCTCTAGCCATCTATGCTACTGTCTTCATATCTAAAAACGATACTATACATCCATGCCCTAGCCAGGATTTGAACCCGGTAAATCTTGGTCTCAGGCCTAACTTATAAGCACTGAGCCACTGAGCCGACATTTCATTCCTTTATTATAAATAAAAAAGTGTTTAACTTTTTTGCACCTTAATCTGCGAAAAAAGTGCCTTTATTTTCCTAAATACTTGGATTGGCGTATACTTGTTTAAATATAAGTCGTGTTGATGAAAGTATATTTTGTTTCCAAAGCAATCTATGTTTTAAATAAAAAAAAAAAAACCAATGATTCTAAATGAATGAAAATAATAATAAATAAGAGGTTTTTTAATCATTTTAATCAAGACTTAAATGTTTTAAAAAATTTCAAGGCCCACTAGAAAAATTCAACTGTTTATCTCGACCATTAACTCTTTTTACGTTAAAAATGCTTATGTCGTCATTATTAAACATAATATAGGTGTACAGCAAATTATGTGTCTACGAAAACCTTGCAAAATAACAACTTTTTTTGAGATCAAGGACAATCATGACTTCTATTTAAAAAAAGGTGGAATTTTGTGTATAGAGAAAAATCTGGGACATAGAAAATAGTATATTATGTTATTAGGAGGATAAGGCGAACATTAGATGTTGAGCCCAGAAGTTTTCTCAGCCGAGGCGCAAGCCGAGGCTGAGCAACTGGGCGAAACAAAATGCTTATGTCGTCATTATTAAACATAATATAGGTGTACAGCAAATTATGTGTCTACGAAAACCTTGCAAAACAAAAACTTTTTTTGAGATCAAGGACAATCATGACTTCTATTTAAAAAAGGTGGAATTTTGTGTATGGAGAAAAATCTGGACATAGAAAATAGTATATTATGTTACTAGGAGGAGAAGGCGAACATTACATGTTGAGCCCAGAAGTTTGCTGGGCGAAACTGGGCGAAACATATAATGTGCCTTCTACTCCAAGTGACATACTATTTTTTCTTCAAGCGTCAAAATAAAAAAATTGCGACTTTAATTTCGAAAAATGACATCAAATATGTTCAATTTTGGCAAAAAAAATAAAATATTGGTAATACTAACCATTTTATTTATTAATTAAGCATAACATAGTACTAACCATTTTATTTATAAATTAAATATAGGTAACATTTTTTTTTAAATTGGAATTAAAATTTTTAGTTCTTAACATCAAAATCCATATTACTTATAGGTCTTTCCAAAAACCATTATTTATTAACATGAATATTAAATGTGCAATTCTGTATAGTACAGTTGCTTACGTTTAAAGCACTGCTGGCTGCGTTTGTTTCTAGATTCATAGTTCTGTCGAATACATTACTTGTAATAAGATTGTTAGGTTGATTGTTCAAAATTCTTTCATTGTTGGTAAAAAATTCTTCGGTAAAAATGTTTTCAGTTTCACTTCAAGTACTGGGCTCATTATACTCTAATGGGTTTAGTATTTTCATCGCTATCTATTTTTTTGTTGTTTACAGATTCTTCAATGTATTCTTCAGCAACGCTGGTGGATTTCCATCCACCATGTCGCTTTAGGGTTGTTATATCTCCACCATTATCAACTAAAATAGTTGCCGAATTTCTTCTAAGGCTATGGCCCGTATATTCATGTGAATTTTGCAACTTTAAAAACGACGCAACATCTTGAAATTTTATGCATGCCCATCACAACACGATGACAATGATCATTTTGATATTTAATAAAAAATCTACCAAAAGTTATGTCTTTTGGCCGAAGAATAGCATATTTTCTGTATACATTTAAATAAAAATCTCCAAATATAGTAAATGAGCGATGTTTTTTAGTTTTTGTGTTGGGAATATTTACTAAGATTAAATCTCCCAAATCTTTTATATCATTAACTTTTATATGAATAAGTTCATCGCGTCTACAATCTCCTGTGATGCCAAATATTAGTACAACCTAAAAAATATACTATATTAATTTTATAAAAGTAAAATAAAGTTGGAAAGAGCAAAATAAATAAGTTAAAAGTACAGGATTCTAACCCGGACCTTCAAATTATCAGTCCAACACTCTGACCACTGAGCTATATCCAGACTTAATCAAAGCATTCAATTGTTTTTATCTATTATTTTCATAGCGGATAGATATAAAATAACTGGAATCTCATAAATTATAACAAAATTTTATATTACAGATATGAAAGGGTTAAATACATAATTTCAAAATGCGTACATACCTTTGTTGCTAAATACTTATCATTAGGTGCTTTATTAAGGAATTCATCAAACTTTTCTGTAGCCAAAACTTTTGACTTTTTAGGTTTATAATTTTCGCCTTTTCGCTTTAAAAAGGCAATTAATTTAAAATAGTTGTCAATTTTTACATTGTGTTCGATGTTTAATTTAGATTTTACTATTGAATATTGCGCCCATAGAGTTGAACTTTTCAGTTTTTTGGATAAATGTGTAAAATATGTTATCATCACATTTTCCGAATACATATGGACGTTGTTGTCCTTGGCCGATTTTATAAATTTATCGTACACATTATCGTAAACTTTTTTTTATTTCGTGGGAATTAATGTTGCCACTGATGAATTGGCAATTTCAAGTAATTCAGGTGGTGTGCACTGCATTCCTTCAGACATTCTTGCTTTTAAATTTGAAAATTGACCCGACGTGAAATTTAAAACTGACAGTTATTACAAGTCATAGCTACTTAGATTTTTAATTCGTTGTATGATAGGTACACTGCTGTGCAAAACTAAGTAGGAGAGCACTTGTTACTGTACCTATAAGAGTTAGGAAGCGAGATAAGAAGAAAGGAGTATTAAAAGAAGGCCTTTAACTGGGAGACGGAGGATAAATGATGGTTGAATACGATCAGCAATTAGTAAATTATCTGCGTGGAAAAGCAGATACATTTATATTACATATATATTACACCACTACTGTCACTGTCCCACTTACTTTTGCACAGCAGTGTACATTGTTTCATTTTTGTGATAGGAAAAAAATTAAAAATATTTGTATTAGTACAAAAATAGGCTCTTTCTCCAGGACGTGTTGCAACATATAATGTAAGTATTGTTATACGCTTGAAGAAAAAAGATGTCTTGTTAACACTAATTTACATAAGAAGTGCCTTTATAAAGTTTTTACAGTTTGAAAGAACACCCACAAATAAAAAAGTTCTAGAAGTACGTACCCAAAATTCGTAAAAAGTTAGTTTTGGATTATACGAAATATTATACACCAATCATCATTTTTAATGGTAGGTCCTGTTCAGTGAGGTGAAATTTTAATTATACTAGTTAGTTTTAATGAAATGTTTCTAATATGTAGTGTGGCTTCTATTTCATATCCTTCCATAAGTAATCATATGTAATTTTATTTTTAATAAATTAAATCCTCGTAAAATATCTCTAATAAATGCAATTTCAGGAACTAAAAATATCCTTAGGGAATCGAAGTGAAGATACGTCTCTGTTCAGAATCGTAAACTCAATTTCTGTACGAGTACTTACTTGACAATTGTAGATATCTAACCAGAGAAACTCTTATCTTCTATTCAGATTCCAAAATTACTGCCGTGTATTTATGGCCGATATCATAACTAAAATAAATCTAATTAAACTTTAGGAAATTTGCTTTCTCAATCATAAATTTTGAATCAGTTAATATAGAATGCCAAAGCCATTTTAAAGAGCAAAAACTAATTAATAGAAAAAAGTTACTAGTTTCGTCAAAAGCCTTCGTATTTATAAATATGGAACAATAAACACAAATACAGAATAAGCAGAATTATTTCATTAATAAATAGGTATATCGATGTGAGTTAAAAACTTTGATAAGAAACTAACACCGAAGCAGTTTTCGCAGTAGACCAAAACATTGATTATTTCCGACATGCCTTTCGCCTGTCTAGTTGGCATCATCTCAGAAAATTAAATAAATCTAAACATTTACTGAGCCCGTAATTTTTTATTAATTATTAACTAAATATGCGTATAAGGTAATATATTGAAAAACGGCAGCCTTTTTGATTTTAATGTTCTCTCTTTGTTTTAATGCTTTCCTTAAGACAAAACATTTCAGTTATTTAATTTTTTTTTCCAAACCTTGTGTTTCGCATAATTTTCAAAAAACTGAAGATCTAGTTCTAAAAATGGATTTCTCCGTTCAGTAATTTTTTGTGGTGAACGATATCACTTTGAGACTTAAAATAAGAGATAAAACAGGTTTCCACTTCTAATAGCATCAGTGCGATACCGATGAGATGTTTTGGTTATTCTAGAGGAAAGTATTCTATGCTTCTTCTTAGATCCCTCAAAATATACATTGGAGGAGCTAGAACCCTAGATACAAAAAGAAGCAGACTCGAATCTTTCTATGTGCATAGTTTTGTATAAGGTCAAATAAGTATAGATACAGATATTTTGACTTTGGCACTGCTTTATTCAAATAATCTAAATTGTCATCTATGGATTGCTTTTGGCACAAGGAAAACCTTTCACACCCTTGAGATAAAGTAAATAGCTAAAGCACTGTGAAGAGAAATATGCAAATCCCTACCCCCAGTAAACACACATACGTTAGAAAGACGTTTATAATGTCCAAACACCATTTGAAAATCGTGTCTTTTTTATGTACAAACAACTTAAAAATGTCGCGGTTGTACATGTTTCATATAACGAAATTATAAATGTTAAGTATTAGTATATGTGAATCAAATATATCAGATATTTTAAAATGTATTACTAATATACTCCAAAACCCTTTAAAAACGTTTCTGTTCGATATCAATGGACTACTCAGTTGATACAGACGTTTCATGAACGTTTAAGAGAACAGTTTTATTCAAACGCTTTAAGTAACGTTAATTTAAAGCTGTCAAAAGGACTGCCAACATTTTTTGTGAAAAAAATCATGTATTTTTAACGTCAGACCATTATTTTTCCAACAATAAATGAACGGTTGACTTTCTAACATAACACGAATTATCAACCAATGACACGTTGAGTATACGTTTTAAAAACGTATATGTGTTTACTGAGCATGGAACAGCTATCCAGGAGTGACAAATGCATTCTGTGTTATTTCCAGTTCATTTTCAGTATAAGAGGTTGATGCTGATATGCCTTCTATTGACATGCATGCCATCCTAATATATGATCGCTATAGCCAAGAAACAAATATAAACAAAGCCAGACTTGGACTGTTTGCACAAACAAATAGGAACTTGGCAATATATCACCATTAAATAGCATTTTCCTCAGAGTAGCCTATCAGCAGGCTATCTGTGGAGACAGGTCCTTCAAATAGCTCCAGAAATTCATGATTTGCAAATGTTTGGCTGGACTTGAGCTTCAGAATTTTTACACTGACAAAAGAAATGGATCATGCAACCTATTGTTGATGCAGAATCTCGAGAGCTAGTAAGGTGCAAATGCAAGAACTCATCCTCGAAGTTGTGCAAATTAGTATAGACTGATTTATCTTGCAGTATTTTCTGTTTATGTGATGGTTGTGAAGACTCTGATTAACTTTCCCATTCTGTTTAAGTGCATTTTTTAATATGAACATGTAAAACTGTTATGTTACTGTTATTATCATATTTTATTATACGCTCACAAAAAAAAAATCTAGAGATATTTTTATAAATATACATCTTTCCGTTTTGAATTGATTTAGAAAGAAAAAAACAATAATTTCTTTTATTTCCTCACAAGACAAGTGTAGGGATATTTTTATAAATATACGTTTTCTTTCTAACTGATTTAGAAAAAAAAGAACCAAAATGTCTTTTACATCGTATAATTTTGTTAAAATATACCCAGATTTTTCTTATGAATATATTTTATTCTTGTACAGTAGCATAACAGGGCCGAAATGAGGCCGCCTACCAACGTTCCGCCTCCATTATCATTATTGACCCTGGGGGAGTGCATGGGGACCGTTCTAGAACCATATGTGTAGATCTAAAATAATAGCTAAAACCTTGGAGCTAAAAATGTGTACCTGACCAATGAGGGCGTTTGTTCTTAAAAAAATATACTCCCTGTATTTAAATAAATGTTCTTTTCCTTAGATAAAGAATCGAAAATTTTTTTATTTCACTCTACAGAATTTACGAAAATACTATAGTATATTGATAGATGTTGGTGGATATGGGGGTGTGGCTATTTAATGTTTATACAAACCCGACCAATGAGAGCGTCTGTTGTAATAAAAAAAGGTACATAATTATATACCCTTCAGACATAGTCACGTGATCTGTTTCCAACAATATCTATCCACTATGGATAGATATTAAATTTTTTTAATGACTTTAAAGAAGCATAAAAACAAAAAAGATAAATTAAAATCGGATCATCCATTTAAAAGTTACAAGATGAAAAGAGATTTTGGTCGCTATTTTTGAAAATGGCGGCTTAAAGTGCATTCCGCCGATATCTACAACATTTAAAAATTGCCAAGTTTCGTGCTTTTACCTATAAAATCCATAATTTTATTAAAATATTGACTTAAGAATCTCAGAACTATCAGGTTCACATCCGGGCCAGACCAGGTCGTAAGGTATAGTGGATGAGCGGATATCTGCGATGTGAGAACGTTAAAGATCACTAAAATTTTTAGGTTGGGGATGTCGGTGATTATACAAGCAATGATGAGCTTATCTGGCCTATGTTAATTAAGTGATTAAAAAAAAGACAAACTAAAAGGTTGAAACTGAACTATAGAACTGAAACAGCCTCTTTAAAAATAATAACACGTAGCATGAAGTAGCTACATAGATAATGATTATGCAGTAACTAATTACTTGAAATGAAACTTTTATGGACTAGTTAATGAGATGAAAAATGTTAAAAGTTGAATGAGAAGATAAATAGTGAAGGGAGAGAACAGATGTATTCAATCCCTTTCTATTGAAATGGATAAATATAATTAAATTATCAGGAGTATTTAAGGAAAGAAAACTAATGTAACATGTAACATGACTGTTTATATAGAAAATAGACAGTTGAAAGAGAACTGTTTATAGGGAAGAAACCAGAATGTAGTAATAATACTTATAACGAATTACTTGAAAATTAATACAGCTTCTGATTTTGATCCGTTTTAAGTATGTGCTTAAAAACTAACTGGGGTATATCCGAGGGAGAACAAAATGGTCATAAGCTCCGAGTATTATAGAACGATAGGATTAGTATTAGGTTGTTAAGTGAGGGACAATAGGGATCCGTGTAAATTGTTAAATTAAGATAGATTATTTTATAACTCTCGGGAAACACTATCCAATTCTTAAATAACTTGATATTTTCAACGACCACACTGACATTTTTTCTAAGTGTATATTAGTAAATTCTTCAGTAGAGGTTGATCATTATAAGTACCTCAGTTACACTGCTTTCACCTAGGAAAAAATAATCCAAAATGATACTTATGAACATAGGCGGTTCTAGACTCTAAACAATGGGGGGGCTCAAGAAATTGATTTGCAATAATTATTTTCTTAGAATTTTTCATGTGCAGTCTCAGACTTATGATACATTTTTATAATCAGAAAATACCAGAAGCTACCCATATTGTCATTAAAAAATAATGACCTTGACCAGAAAAAAATTTAAAAAAAAATTGAGAAAGAAAAGTTACAAAAATGCCCAGCATTGTGTATATTTCAAAATGTTATAACTTCGCAAAAAATCTAAATTTTCGAAAACAAAACAAAAATGGGGTAACTGATTTTCCTTCTGATTGCGAAAAAAAATAGTAATGTCATCAATTCAGAAAGTGACAGTTGGTTTTCGTTAGATTTCTTGTTTTAGCTTAATTCTATAGTTTATAATTTTTGAAAAATGGACCGTGTTACGAAAAACTTGAATCGGGATGAATGTGTTCAAGCGGTTACTTTGGCTAATAAAGGATTGAGCAGCCGTGCCATAGCTTTGAGATTGGGAGTTTCTCACACTACATTATCTCGAGTTGTTCAACGTTTTAGGGAAACACATGTCCATAATAGACGCCAAGGAGAAAAAAGGCCTCGAATAACAACAGCAATATAAGATCGCTTCATTACTTTATATGCTTTAAGAGAACAGTTTACAAGTACCAGAGAAATTCAAATTCAGTTTAGAAGATTTCATAATGTGCAACTGAGTGTGGATACTGTAAGCTGATGTTTTATAGAACAGAATTTGCACATAAGAATACCAGCGACAGGACCTAAATTAAACGCTGATCACCGTAGAACCAGATTGGAATTTGCCAGAGAACATCTGGACTGGAACCTTCAGGACTGGGAGCATGTTTTGTTCACGGACGAGTCCAGGTTTTGTTTATATAACTCAGACCGACGTCAAAGGCTAAGTGGACGACCAAATGAGCGTTATTCACAATGCAACATTCGTGAAACAACATTATTTAATGGAGGTTCCGTGATGGTTTGGGGAGGAATTTCCTTCATAGCCAAAACAGATCTTGTTTCCTTACATGGAGGTTCCTTAAATAGCAGACGGTATATTAAGGACACTTTATCGGAGTATGTAATCCCGTTCGCTCCTTATATTGGCGATCACTTTTTATTAATGCAAGATAACGCAAAACTACACACAGCGCGTATAGTGGATAAATACTTACAGGAGGTGAATGTTGAGACTTTAAATTGGCCATCTCGTAGTCCAGCTCTCAATCCAATTGAACATTTGTGGGATATCTTTAGTAGGCGACTAAGAGATCAACCACTACCACTTTCCCTTGATGACCTTGAGCAGATACAAATTTGGAATGAAATCGATCAAGACCAAATTAGGGGTTTCATTTCAAACATGCAGCGTCATTGTGAAGCTGTGATTAGAAGTAGAGGCGGAAATACACGTTACTGATTATGTCTTAATAAATTTTAGTTTTTACAAGTGTTCGTAAAAAAATTATACTTAAAACCTGTCAATAAAAGCATGTGCTATAAAATTACATAACTACTTTAATAACAGAGATAATAAAGTAAAACAGAAATAAAAATGTTAAGAAAAGATGAGGCTAGAGTTAGCTTTTAATTGTAGTTTGCTGTTGTTACTGGTGCACTCTACAAGGCGTTTTTGTTTGTTTTTGAAAAAACGTCGAATTATTCTTAGACCCGGTATTCATATAACACTAAATTTTAAATAAAAATCAGTAGCATGGTAACGTTCCTAAAGCGTAAACCTACAATTAAAAAATAAACATCAAAATCGGATTTAAGATTCAGAAACATAGTAAATTTTAGGTGGTGCTTTAATTTTGCTGGTCAGTGTATAATCAAATGATTTTAAACAAAAATGTAAACTAAACTTTATTCGAGTATTTGCTTATTTATTTCAATATAATTAGTTTAAATTTTAATTTAGGATCTACATATTAAAATATTTTACGCTTTAGCTTTGACTAAGTTTATTCTAAGTTCAATGCTAATGTTGAATTTACTATATTTCAGCTTAAAATACCGGTTTCATATTCTAATAAAGTTATAAAACTTGAGATGGTATATTCAATGTTTAAATTCAACTAACACTTTATGTAAAACAGCCCCTAACATCTTACAGCAATAAGAACTGTACTGGTGTGGGTGACAGTTTGATACAGATGATAGATAGAAAATTTCAACACAGATAACTTATATTATCTTACAACCAGTAAACACAAGACAGTCATCGTTAATAACATGCCCCATCTCAAGAAACAATTACAATTTCAGTTTAATCTTGAAATAGGAATTTCCTTCTCTGCAATTAATAGTAAAAATATATTTGTCATGAGCAATCCAACCATCCAAGCTTAAGCAAGCAACTTGACAAATACGAGCTATGTTTGAAAAAACAGACGAGTTGTGAGATAATCCGGATTAAAA
Organism: Rhamnusium bicolor; assembly: GCA_029963845.1. NCBI lineage: Eukaryota > Metazoa > Arthropoda > Insecta > Coleoptera > Cerambycidae > Rhamnusium > Rhamnusium bicolor. The sequence continues at coordinate 389,120 of JANEYF010004722.1, forward strand.
ATGAGATACGTGCCGGCGCTACGAGCGACGCGTGTCCGTGGTTAGAACTAATCCTAACAAAGCTGATAAAATATGGGCTTACATAGGACTAGGCTCTGCCATGCATCAATTATTGTCACCAATCAATCCACACCGAGTGAATCGTTTTTGTTTTGTTTCAGGAACGGCAGCTGTTAGCTGGGAAGAATGGTGGACCTATGATGGGATATCGGGTAAGTTAATTTTCTACTTAAACTCATTTACTTCCTGTCTGAGCCTTTAATTAATAGACTGAGCGGCATTGGTGTGAAAGGTATTAATTTATAAAAGGGGAAAATGTTTACACAGTGGAGAGAACGAGGCAGAAGAGCTCCAAATTTAGAGAAATATGAAAAAATAAAACGGGAAAATTCCTTTCTGGGATGATATGGATTCAGTTTAATTCCCTTTTAAATCGTTTGTCGTCATATAATGGGTTTTGGTCAACACTAATAAATAGTAAACTAACATTCATGGCTTCTATGTGTTTTTTTATAACCATCGTCATATGATCTAAAAAAATAGAGGTGTCAAGTAAATTAAATATCATCAAATAGACAAATATACGAAATTTTACTTACTAATGTTACTTTACTTTTACGATTTTTTAACGTACAGTTATGTAAGATGATAATAATTACTAAAGATCGTATCTCAGATAGTCATTCCAGTTACGGACTTACGTATAATTCTCGTACAACTAATAAGATGGGAATATATATTGTGAAATGTAATGGTACATGATATTTTTAGTAATTAATTAAAAACCTTCTGTCATGTTATTGCAAATAACTAATCCATTGCAGAATTCAACACATTTATGTATTAGAATAGAACAGAATAGAATTTATTCCCAAACATATATACATACACTTAATGTACAATTAATATACAATTAAGAGAAAAGTATAGTAGGTATACACGAAAATTTGCTCTTCATGAGCAGCTGGGAAATTAAGCTATGTTGGCGTGTTGCAAACAATCTTAATATTAAAATTAAAATAGTCTAAAACAATGTAATAACCATAATAGCTCTATTTCTAGCAACAAAGATAATATCAAATTATTTTAGTTATGTAACATATTTCTACCTATACAATTGTTACCATATTAATTATTATACACTTATTAATATCTTTATTACCTAAGTAATTACAATGTTGTTTCAAAGAATTCAGCAGTGTTTTAAAATACGTAAAATAACAGCAGATATTTTAAATCACGTTTAAATTTGTGTAAATTATTAATGGTTCGAATATGCTGTGGCAAGTGATTATAAATCAGCACACCCGAGGCCCCTACGGTTGACATTGTAGCTATAAAATGGACATTAATATGTATCCTTATTTCGTGTATCGTATTTATGTATTTCTGATGCGGTTATGTTGCTTTTCCGTCTAAATATTGCCAGAGATAAACGGCATATACAGATTAGTTAATGTAAAAATTTGCGTTCTTTTAAAGAAATTACGACATGAATCGTATCTCCTTAGGCCACATAAAGTGCGAATGGCTCGTTTTTGAACTAAGAATGTGCTGTTTACATTTGTTGAGTTGCCCCAGAATTCAATTCCGTATTGTAGGATTGAATAGAAGTATGCATAGTACACTGTTTTAGCTGCTTCAGAACTGATATTATTTTTTACCGTGCCTATAGCATATACTGCACTAGATCATTTTTTGTTAAGAACGTTTATATGAAATTTCCAGTCAAGTTTTATATCAATATAAAGCCCTAAAAATTTTGTATTGCACACTGGCTCGATATTTCCTATATTTGAAACCAGAGTTGTTTGTGACATATTTCTGTTGGGTTGAAATAACATATTGACAGTTCTTCCTGATTAAGAAGTAATCTGTTAGCTGTAAACCATTCAGATATATTAGTGATTCCCAGTTGTGTAGTTCTAATTAAGTTGTCAATATTTTGGTCCTTAGGTAAAGTGCTCGTGTCATCTGTAAATATTGAGACTTTTGACGATGGTTAATTATATACTAGATCGTTAATGTAAACTAAAAATAGTACTGGTCCTAGAATTGACCCTTGGGGTACTCCATCTTTGATGTTCTGGGGTTGTGAATAGAATTTTTGGTAAGGGGAATTTTTAAGTAAACGAGTCTCAACTACGATTTGACGATTATTGAGATACAACTTGAACCAGTTGTTCTTTATACCTCTTATTCCATAGTATTCTAATTTATCCAACAGTATGGAATGATTAACACAATCAAACTCCTAGGATAAATCACAAAATATTCCAAGAGTTAGTTGTTTATCTTCTAGTATTTTACTGATATTATCTAACAATTCAAATGTGGCATCTGATGTACTACAATTCTTACAAAATCCGTATTGACAGTGAGCAAGAATGTTTTTACTTTCAACATAGCTTGAAATTTGTTCATTAACCACTGCCTAACATTTTTGAGGGTGCAATTAAAATAGGCCTATAATTTGATATTATTGTTTTATCTCCTATTTTGTGTAATGGTTTTACAGCATTAGCATAATGAATTGAAACAGTGAAGAAACAAAAAACTATATTTTAAATGTGGGTGTCGTCATGTTACAGGTATACGCTCCATTGTCATTTTTAAAATGTAGAAGATTAGCAATTAATTACAGAAAAAAACTAAAATAAATTTTCCTTAATTAAACCAATTTGAGATAATTAAAACTAAATTACAAAGCGTTAAATTAAATGTAAGTTTTTTACGATCATTAAAATTTGTTATATATAAATTGAAAACGCAGTTTAAATAAATAAATAAGCAAATATACGTGTAAGACAGAGTACCACCACCTACATACATCGCAATTGACGACTTATGGGAGCTTACGAAGCGACTTCTACAATCAGTAGGTTTTAACTGCAATTCCATAGATAGAGTCTTTATCGTTTTATTTTGTTATTGTAAAAAAAGTCTAGACGGGTTCCTTCGCAAAATACCGTGAGCCGGTGGATACAAACCAACCCAAAACTAGAGTTTGATGGCACGGAAACTTTTTGCAAATGCTGTAAAATGTTATCTTGTGTACACAAAAATCGAACGTTTTAAAACTTTCAATATTTTAAATACGCTTCAGTTACGTCTGTAGACGTGGAATAGTCATTTTCAGACTACAAATAGATTTCTAATGACAGGTGCCGGAATCTAATTTCAAATCATTTACAACAATTATTAATGATATACCTACTTTTATAATGGTGCCAAAAAATAATTATTGTTATAGTGCAATAGTGTTTCTCGCTAAATGTTAGCGTTCATTTAATTTTCACTATTGCAGAAATCACCCGTCAAAAGTATAGGGTAAGATATTGTCTATTTGTATTGTATGTATATCATTTTTACACATGAAAATATTGATGTGTACACATACGAGCTGATTCTGCCACTGATATTCGTGAATTGACTACTTTTAATAATTGCATAACATTAGAAGAGCGGTCAAACACTTTGGGAAATATTTTTGTGACACCAAAAAGTTTACACTTGTCTTTTTTTATCCTTAAAACTAATGACAGTTCATAACATAGTTATTTAGAAGAAATACTCAGCACACAGTTGAATATAAAACGGTAAGGCATAGCCGTTCGGTCAAATTCGCTGTAAACTTAAGGCGCGTTGACATTCATTCGAACTTTCAATCGATTGACTGAAATTCGATCTTGACTGACTACTTGAACGGTATTTACAAATTCGAGTACAGTTTATATTGAAAATGCTAAAAATGAATATCAACATCACACGAATACGATCAGTACGATATGCTTTACATTTAGTTGTTCTCTGAAGATACAAGCGTACATTTTTTTTTTTTTTATTTATGATGAATCAAATTTTGCGGAAAGATATTTTAATGGTATTTGAAGTAACAACCTCAGAGTTGAGGAACCTGACAAAAAAAGAAGAAACGCAGAATTTGAGTACGTGAGTGAATCGGAAACCATGATGTCATCGGCAGAGATGGACGATATTCCACAGTCAGTGATTTTTTTGTGGTCACAGTCACAGGTTACAATCACTGTGATTATGAAATCACAGTAGCAGTTAACAGTGTGATTGAAAATTCGCCATTTATTCCATCCCTCGGTGGATTCACTACAACTTGAAGTTCCAAAAGTTATCGAAATTGTTTAAACCGAACAGTTTGCAATATATGTCCAGAATTCCTAACTGTGGTCATAACTGAACGGTATTGACGACAATGAAGAAGCCACATTTTGTAAATTACTGTTGATAGGATATTTAGTTGCTGTTGAAATTGCTTTGAGTTTCTTGACATGTAATACCGAAGATTTGATATTTTAACTCCTGCCGCCATATTAAGTGGTAATTTTCTAAGTGTAGGTGCTAAATATTCAACTAATACGTCAAAGTTGTCTCTAGGTTTCGGTTGTTTAGAAGCTCTGGTATTGTCTCTAATGTCTAAGGCTATTGTTATTGACGATATTTTGTGTTTACAGCCGCCCGACGTGGGTTTTTGGTGGTCTGAATGATTTCAAGATCTTTGTGATCCACAAACAATGATGTGTACTATAGAACTACAAATTTAACATTATCGTCTTCTGAAAAGTGTTGAATAATATCAGTTCTATTGGTCACATACGAGTAACTAGCACTTCACGTCGGTTAGTATCACTGGAAATCAATCACAATTTCGTTTGCCGGAGTTAGCGGAATTCCAGTTTTCGGTTGATGCTTCTTAGAACTCGTATTCCAATTTCAATATAAATCGAGTTCAATTGAATGTCAACGTGCTTTTAGGCCATGTATTTTTGTATCAGATAGCTCTCATCAGTTCTTTCATGAATAGTACTAAAAGTGTTATGCCTGTAATAAAATAGTTCATAGAAACAGTGTTTGCCATGAAATTTTATACAAAAAAACTTTCCTTGATTTTTCCAAAAATAAATATTTTTAGAAAAATTAGAAAATAATGTCTCTGCAGAGAAAAAAGTTGAATACTCTTTCACATGTTTTAAAAATATTTGCAATCTTTCAATTCGGGAATACTTTTCTTAATAAAAAGATTTATAGTTAACCACTCCTCTATCTTCGCCACTGGAAATTATTGGCGATAAATATTAAATTATTTACTCTTAAATACGTAAGTATAAGTCTTTCATTGCAATGTCATGAATTTGTTTTGAGTGATTATTTTATAATTAAAGAAAACATATTTTTACTTTCAACATCAAAAACGTTCTATTAATTTTAGTTTTAGTAACTTTTATTCTTAAAAGTATATCTTCAGACTGTTAATATCCTGCCAATAAAAAGTGAGACACCCTACATAATCCGAAAAGTAACCATCCAATTAATACAACTAAATATGTATATAACTGAGGTTTAACCCGAGTAAACCATAATTAAGCTGATGTGTAAGGGTTACAACACTAATATAATATTCAACAACCCTAAAATTAATATAAGGCAAATAAACATATCTTCACAAGTCTGGAAACTTATGTGGGAACTCGAATTGAAGATTAATTATAACGCTACCTTTTATTTGTTCTCTACAGGTTCTTCTTTCTTTAAGTGTCAATTAGGTTTAATCCTAATATTAACATTTAACAATATATTTTTTAAGTCACTGTCTTTTCAAATAACAGATTTTAATTCATCTAAAAAACTAATATCTTTCTAGGAATGTGTTACTAATTTCTGTTGAAACTAATCACGAACTAGTATTAAGTACTTTTAGTAAATTTATTTTACCTACTTAATTCAAGATAAGTAACATCAGCGTCTCCCTATTCGGAGATGCACAAAGGTTGAGTTTTTTTAAACATCCTAGAAGCATTTTGAAAACAATTTAGGAATAGTAATACTCTATTAAGGTTATATAGACGGAATATATATTATAACCATAATACGCAAAGAGCAGCCAGCACCTTTAAAATAATATGAAAAAGTTTTGGAGTAATAATAAAAATTATTACAAACTTTTTTAAAAAGAAACATTTTCTTAGGAAAAATGCAAGAAAAGAAATAAAAATCCATAGCCACATAATAAAACCGTTTGTTTCCAAATCAAAAAATAATTCGTATTTTCTTAAGTGTTCCTACGAATAAAAATTAAAATTTTTAGGGCTACCCTTGGTGCTTCTTTAAAAAAATAAAAATGTATAAAAAAAAGTACTTAACAAAAACATAAAATAGCTACTTGTGTATCTAGCGCACAAAAGGCCTGTTTCGATGTACGCCAGTGAATGCTGTTAGTCGCGGCTTTAGCCAAAATGAGGCACTAAAAAGTACGTAAAAATATCTAGATAAGCATCAACGTTAACTGCGCCTTCAAAAAAATAAAGGCCAATTATTTGATTATTAATGATACCAGCCCAAACGTTCACTTTTTGAGCTTCCATCATCCATCTGCTACAATATCGACAGTTCTGGTGGTTTACCGTTCCGTTAAATTGAAATGTGGCTTATCGGAAAAAACACTTTTGTTTATAAACTGCAAATCTGCTAAAATTCTGTTCATCATTAATTCACAGAATTCTTGCCATCGATCCGGATCATCCTCATATAACTCCTGATCAACTCAACTTTTATAAGGATATTATTTTTCTTTCTTTAAAACTAGCAGAATCGATGATTTGCATCATTGTCTGCGGAAAGTTGTCTAGTTGGTTTATGCGAATTTTCCTCAATCTCTACCGGTGTATTCAATTGTTTTTGCTCATCAAATCGAGCAGTTATATCTGATTTTAGAATAACTAAATGTGTTAATACCAATAGGTTGTTACGTACATTTTCCATTTCTCTATGCTACGAAAAAACGATGATGATTCGTTTCATCCAGTCGAAGTACATCTCTTCGACGGTCTTTTGTTTAATCCAAGTTCAACCCGTTAATATTGCCTTGTGAATGTTCTTGGATGTTTTGTTTTTTTATCAGGAATAGAAATTTTGAAAAAAAGAACCTAAATCTTCAAATAGTCTGTAGGCATGTTAACAAGTTCGTCCCTACGATAATTACCAGAGATATACTAACAATCGAGATTACATATAAACATAAAAATAAACTTTTCACAAAATAATTTATTAAACGTCCTGGTTACTTACCTAATGAAAAATAAGTTTGGTTATCACTGTTATCAGCTTATAGTAAAAAATTACTGAAATTTTCTCTTGTAAGTACTCTTTATTATTAAGGACGATATCCCCCGCTTGTCTTTTCAAGGTCGCAATTAAGTTTGTAAATAAATGTGCTAATATCCACGTTGTTTCATTGAAATTGGTTTTTGAACCTTTACTTTGTTGACGAAGTAAGCGAGAACAGCTTCTGATAGCTTAACCAGTTTGTATGTTAAAGCACAAAGAGACAGACATATACCGACACACAGGTATTAACTCAAAAACCATTTTTTCGTTGAATGGCGTCATATTAAGGGAAGAATCTGTTGGACCATAAGGGTGCCGTGAGCTGGTAAAAATTAGAGAAGGCACTTAATCCTCATCGTACAGGCCTGAGTAGCATAGAGCTCAAGCAAAACATGATTGGTCGATTAATTCCATATCATTGATGTTGATGGTCGAAAATGTATCTGATAGGAAAAATAATTTGGTGTAGTGACGCAAGTTAGTTAGGGGGCCTTCAGACCATAATGCTGAATTCAAACAAAAATTTTAGGTCGAAAATTTTTACTACAACTGTATTTTCATTATTTCAAATTCTAGATCTTTCAACTTCACAGACGATATGGCCTATAGTTTGATCCGTCTATATCCATAATTGATGGCATATCATCTGCATTGATAATTAGAGAAAAATTAATAATTATTAATTTAATACAATTCTCTGGAATCACAATGAAAATAGAATTTTACCTAAAATATAAATGCAATAAAAAACAAGCTGTAATAGATTATTTTTCAATGGCGCGGTGTATAAATTACATAAGGTAAGAAACTTTTTATATCACAAATAACCTAAAATTAAATTTAACAATGCCAGTGAATTTAAAAATATGGCTCAACTGAAAAAAGCATTAACGATCTAATATAAGTGTAATTGAGTGTAGAAAAGCTTTATTATCATTACATCTTCAACTTATTTAAAGTTCAGTTCATTAAAATACTCTAACAATAAAGTTTTGAAAAGAGGCTATCGATGAGATTTCTATTGTAGCTTTAGCATTGAATGAAACTTTTTTCGCAACTTTTGATTTATGACTTTATAGACGTTAAGCGTATCCGAAAATATAAATATTATCGCAAATTTTATGAAGGCGTCTGACGTTAAAATTAATATGTTTCCAAGATTAAAATTTCTTGGTCTTGTCAAAAATGTAATAAATTTTATTTCTGACAGTAACGACCCACCAACGCTTCTTAACTTTATGTCATCTTATAGTTCTGCTGCAGTTTTAGTTCTATTTGTAAATTATCTGAGATATTGTCCCTTTCTTGCATTCCATATTTATTTATTTGTATCTTAACTTTAAAATACCAACATTTTCAGAGCGTATTGTGAAAGCAAGCAATTAAAGTACCTAATAAATAAAACAGACTAATGAAATAATTTCGTGACACAACATTGTATTTTCCATCACACCCTTCAATATTTAAAGGTTATATTGTTATATCGGATATCTCTGAAAGGTATATGTCACAACATTATATTATTTATTGAACGCATATAATGAATCACACATACACGATGTAACAGACGCTTTTGAATAATGCGTGGGCTTCTACTGTCTCCACTTTAAGCCTCTTAGAATGTTAGGCCGGGGTCGGCTATCGAGTTGAGGATCCTTACGCAAGTGACAAAGGTAAACTGAGTCCCTTCACTGAATGTCAATGCTGTCTGTGCTAAGACTAAATGCGTGCGCTGTTTCTATCACTCCTTAAACTATATTCAAAAGTAGCTGTTACAACGGGTATGTCCGTCACTATAGTTTCTGCAACTCCAGATTGACCAGTGCTGCCGCGCGATCCATGGTGGAATATCACAATTTTGAGATAAATTGAACTACCGCAGCAGAGAATTCATTCAGTTGTCTACTGACAGCTACCTTCAGTGCGCTGCATAAGGTGATTGTGAGTCTTAAATGTGTTTAGTTTGGCTCCAGTTAGCGAGAATTCAGAATATGAGGATGCTTTCCCGCCGAATGTCTGGTAGCATCTTAGGGACTTTAGCGCACTCAGCCAGACATCCTGGTGTTGGTAATCATTTTTCCGTCCTACTGCACCCTCAATAGAGTCCAGTGATTGTTTATTACTGTTGGCCTACTGCGCACCTTGCTGGACCCGCCGCGCGCCGTTGGTAAATAATTTGAAGGAATTCAATCTATCGTGCAATGGTAAAAGACAACGTACAACATTCGTCGAGAACTACGCATTACAACAGGTTCCCAGTGATCAGTAGATTATCTTGGCTTGTCACTAAGCATGGTTAATCAGTAACCTCTAAATGTTTTTAGTGTGTTCCAGGTTATAAACACTTATTAGTTTTACTGTTCTTTTAGTAGTGCGCATTGATGTACTTTATTTATTTTTTGTTTGTTTCTTCATGAGGTGTAATGGACACGGCAAAGAAAAAAGCAGGGCACGTATGTTGTTACAAAAGCTGCTGATATATAAGTAACACTGAAACATTGTAATCATTTTTTCCTCGTGATCCTCAAATGTAAATAACTTTATCTCTGCAAAATATAATCTACAATTATTGCTAAATTAACAGTGTTACTCGACAAAAAAAGAATCATATTTTTTGTATTCTCCGAGGGGTTTCCTGAGGTTACAAAAAGAATTCAAAAGTTGTTTTTAGTAAGAATATTAAGGATAACACAAAACGAAATTGGTACTGAATTTAATTACTACCAAGGGCATCGATTTTTGTTTTTATACGACAAAAAAATAATATTTTTTCAACGATTTGTCTTTATCTTAATCTATTTTACTTCCACACCACGTCATGTGACTAGAAACACTGTATCGGCTATTTTTCTGGAATATCAAGAAAAAGTGCTGAAAAAGAAACATTTTTTTTTAGTCGGAATTTTATTGACTTTGTCATATAGCCATTAGCACAGAGTCAAAAAAGTTCTATAATTACACTCTTAAATTTATTAACACATATTGTAAAACTGACAAACAAAACACAAAATTAATAATTTGAAGACATCAGTAAAGCATCTATTTTTTTTATACCTAGCTGTTTTATTCTGTAACATAAAAAATGTTTATAGCAATCATTCTTTAGTTATCAATAATAAAACATTTCGCCTATTGTGTAGTTTGTTTCGTTTATCCAGAGAATCCATAGAGTTTTTTGTTTTAAGCATATAGTGTTAAAAAATATAAAATATACACCTGGCTGCACAATCAGCAGTGGATGATACTATAAAAGGTTTATTATTGTTGCAAAAGGTTCGCTGACAACCTTAAAAAAACTGTTAATGGATATGATATAAGAGTTAAGTCTTTGTAAGTTACACCATTCCCCTCACCGGCGCATGATAGATTGCATTACAGTGGGCCGGCTATAATAATTACTAAACCAACCAACCGTCGCGAGTCGCGCATCGGTCGCATCGAGCGCTGAATGTTTATTCTATAGCATTTTGAGCTGGAGCAAATCGTCACATTGAGACACAATGGTATTTGCTCTATAGCGTATTGAGCTGGCGTAAGCTCTTGCATCGAGACCTGGATGATATTTGCTCTACAACGTGTTGAGCTGGAACCGACCGTCATAACGCACCGTTAATCATCAAAATTGCATTTCTCCGGTAAATTAATTTAAGCGATGTATGTACTGTGTGACTCACTTAAGACTGTAACACCCTTATAACTTTTCTGATTTTTATCCGATTAAACCAACTTGGTCTCAGAAGATACAAGTCATTAAGGTCTACTTTTCATCACAAAATTCTGAAAAACCTATGATTCAAGATTGATCGGAAAAAAAATGCAAAAAACATATTAGGCATTTTTTTATATATAAAAAAAATATTAAGAACAGTTGGTCACAATCACTGCAAATGAATAAATCCACAATTTGGTTAAAAACAAAAATAAAAAATTTCACCTAAACTGTTGAAAAAATAAAAGAACATTTTTTGTTTTTGATAAAAACAAAAAAATGTATTAAAATTTTGGGAATCTTCCCGGTTAATCAATTTTCTACAACTGGAGAAAAGAAAATCGTTTCATTTCTTCCTGTTTTGGCGAATTTTTTTTATTTTTGTGTTTAACCAAATTTTAGATATGGCCTTTTGAGATGATTCTGACCACTCTTCTTAATAACAGTTTTTATAAAAAAAACCGCTGCCAATTACTTGGGGATCAGAACTTCCTCACCGTATAAAACTCGATGTGTGGTGGAATTTGTAATAAAAGTAATTTTTGACGTTTTAAAAAAGTCACATTGGTGGAATGTCACTAATATTTTTTTTAGACATTTCAAATTTTAAGAAGTGTCAATCAAAATTCAAATTTTATGGTGATTTTGCTCATCAGTCTCTTCCTTGACCTCTAGAGTGTGTGTACCAAATTTGGAAGCTTTATCTCAAAAACTGTAGCTGCTATCGCAAACCACACAGACACACACACAGAGACACAGACAGAAAATTTTTTCTGTCTGAAATTTTATGTATCGTAATAATTTGTCGAGATTCGTCCAGAAACACAATAAACTTTTTTCACGAATACATTATGAGAAAGTAATATGTCTAATATGTTTTTTTGTGTATTTTTCCTTCAATCTTACATCGTAGGTGGTTTTTCATTTGAAGATGGTGAATGATTTTATGGTAATAAGTGGACGTTAATTACTATCTTTGAGACACATTTGGTTTAAGTTGGATAAGAACTGAACAAGTTATGGATGTATTACAGTCTTAAGTACGCACTGTACGTAAAAAGGATTTGTGGAGTATGCGAGAATTTGATTGTATGTTATATGTTTGCATTTTTGATAAGTATTACTTTAAGGAAATAAACTCTTTTACACTTTGGGCTTTGATCTTTACAACTAGCAGGAATCCTGGACAATTTTTTTCTTCTAATAATTTATGACAAAAATATTTTGCTAATATTTTACAAATTGTCTATAAAATAACCTGTCAGTACGCAATTTTGCAAATTTTTTTTGCAGGAACTTCAATCTTTGCAAAAGTTCTTCATTTAGCATTAGTAATTATCTTAAAATATGAAATGTGTCCCATGCTGAATTTCCAGCATAACCTTTAATTTACCAGCCGCCGCTGCTGTGTAACAGACACCATTTTAAATCTGTAATTTTTTATACATCTTAATAAAAGTATTCAATTATCTTTAAACAAATTATTACAATTACTAGGAACTATGAGGTTTTAAGAAACTGCATAATAATCAATGTTTCAAGAAATTGGCCATCCTTCAGAAATAATCTCTTGTTTTATCCATGGTTTAATTACTAATACCGGCAAATTCTATTATGTATTTTAAATTAGCAAGCTTAAAAGCAATTACAAGTTCTACTTGTATAATAATACAACTTTTAATTTTTAGGACTTTTATAATATATCCACAAAATTATTGGTTTTGATGCATATTGTTCCGCGCTTTAGTTTCAGTTTAACACGTATATTATCGTTATTATTGGATATCTCTCGTTTTTATAAATGAACTTTATCTATAAATAAAAGACATAATAAATTTAAGGAGTTTTCAATAACGTGACGGTTTTGACCAAGTTGTTGATGCCGTCATATCGCTTATATTGGAGGGTGCGTCAGCTTGTCACTATAACGCCAAACGAAGGGCCGAGACGACAGCGATCACGAACAACCTCTTTGCAGAGCTGTCATCATCGATAATAATCTTGATCGCATCCTACCTTATTAACATAAAACTGCCACTACCAAAATATGTATCACCGACAACGTATTCTTTTCTTCTTTATCCTTTAAAAAAATCTATTAATAAGCCCTATTTCCTCGAAAATTCAAATCAGCAACGTATCTATATGACCGTTTCGATACTTTTACATTTATTATATAGGAATACGGGGTTCTCAAGAATGTACGTATAATTTCAATAGTTTATATTTTTGTAAAATATATCTTTGGTCAGCATATATTTTTCCTCGTAATTTTTTTATGGGTGCTCAGAATAGATTTCACTGTTTGTAAGTTAAAACATGCGCATATAGTTTTTAAGATATTCTGTTAATGAAGGTTGTGTTGTTCAGCCACCACAAGGGTACTTTTAACAGGGGTTTGGGTGTTTGAATTGTACCCTAGCTTGAAGCGGTGTCGATAAATTGGTTCTTCCTGTATGTTCTACGACAAAATATTTCAGCTTTTGGGGGCAGGTACGGAATAGTAAAGGGTAATAACAGATGCGTTTAACATTAGTATAGTAAATAAAGCAACAATTGAATAAAAATTATTATAAAAAAATATATATGAGATATAGGGCCGTGTGGAGCAACCCTCTACACAAGCATCTGACTGGCGAGTATGATCACATCTGCGTCTCACATAAGAAGGTAAACATTAATTGTCAAAATTTAAATAACTTACGCAACTAGTAATAATAATGAGGTTACTTAAATGTCACACTTTAGATAAAGCGAAGAATAGTTGTATGATGTTCAAGTTCACTAGAACCAGCGTGCAGTTTATTTATTATGTGGGGGATAATAATAAAATCACCGGGACATTTTCCGGTTTCTATTATTCCAATGGCTATAAATTAACTACCCAAATAAATATTAATTGCACAACACTAATCAAATTATGATGAAAAAAAAACAGTTTTTACTCATCTGCTGATTTTCCCTGTTCCGCTGGGATCTACTTGCACACCAAGATGCGGCGTATATCCACCATGCGGGGAGTGAGCAGATGGTCTCCAGTTGCAAACCTTCAAGTCAAAAGTCGCCGTACGCAGGAAAAGTTGTAGAAATCAAGAGAAAAAAGCTCGCAACAAGGATCAAGTAGTCGTAGTGACCAATTTGGAATACTGTGAGTCGCAGAAAATGTTGTGAACCAGAGAAAATATCCTATAAAGGAAAGATATGTATATGAATGCATTGTGCATTCTGTCATCCCTAACATTGAAAAAAAGAGGAATAAAAAAATATATATAAAACTTACGTGGGTCATCCATGGTTTTCTCAAAGAAGAAAGAAGTGCCTCTAAGCCCTGCAAGGCTCATAAATCCAACAGTTAATGTCGATCGTATCCCTCCAACAACACAAAAACTAACAAAAATGGATGAGGTAACTTATGGAGTTTTCACTTTATATTCCGTAAAAAGGGAAATCGGCCACTTAATTTACAGTGACAATCGATCATCTGTTTCCCCGTCCACAATTTCCAGCCCCTTTTTTCTTTTCATTTTTTTATATTAACAAAAAAGAGATTTGATAAGAAATTTTACACCCACACACATGTTTTATTCGAATTAAATTGTTGATGTCTAGTATAGGCAACCAATCTCGATATTTATTTGAAGAAATTTTTAAATATAACAGAACAATTTGTATTTAGCAAGCGATCACACTGTAAACTTACGTGTTTTTAGCACTTAACAAGGTATGGAAGATAGTTTTATATTTTGAAATTATTTATTAACTACTGACACTAACTACTTTCTATTTTGGTAAAAATTCTTGCTATAAGATTGATTAATTAGTGATTACTTTGAGTTTATTAATCTTTTTTTTTTTTTGGTTTAGGAAAGCTGGTGACACATCAAATGCTAATGCTGATCTTGTTAATTATGATAATGAAGGTTTTGAAAATAAGAAATCAACGTTATCAATTATTTTAAATTTAAAGGCATTCATTTTTATTTCTGAGGATATCTTGTGACACAAACTAAAATATTGTAGTTGCAGTGGTGTTGTTTGTAACGAAATTGCAAGCCATTTCATTCCAGTTTGTTGTTGTCCACGATGAATTAATTTTCTGCTAGTCTAGTCCAGATGGCGCTACTGATTTCTACTGGAACAGTTGGTTTTGCAGATTTTTGCACTAAATGTCTATCTATCTTTATTGCTCTCAAATGTTTGTCTCTTTCCAAACTATAACCGAGTTTAGGTGGGAGAACAGAACGGTGCTACTTCCTTCTTACTAGTGTAGCGTTCTGAAGACAACATCTCTAGTTCAGCGGTCTGGTAAAATTTATATGTTTTCTGGTATTATCGTGTAATTTTATGATCATCATTATTTAAAAAGTTGCTATATTGCTTTAACGTACCATTGAGGTAACTTTCATAATAATATCGTACCGTATTTATCTTAATTTACGCCTTGGGCGAATTTGCTTTTCGGTGATCAGTTCACCTTGGTTGTTCTTTGGAACAGCCATCATTAATATTGATTAGTATCGATTTATCATGCCTTGTTGACAATTTATCTAATATCCCTCTGATATTATAATAATTTCGTGTGCTAATTTAAACTAATTTTCGGTTATTGTAAATTTTAGATTTACCCGGCAACGGATGTCGCCATTTTGTATCGTAGTTAGTTGTTTTCTGTCTTTGTCTGTTGCTGTTGGCTGCATTGGTAGTGCTGTGAAAAGTGGTGACTGGTGACATTTGGAGATTGGTATACCATTTTGGACTAAACCTATTTGTTTATAACCTTTGTGAAAATTATCTAATGTGGTGCATTTGTTTTGTGGTGGATTATTTTATACCAGTGCATATATTTACCAATCGGACCTCAGTAACGTAAGGTTTTTCTAAATTTAAAATATCGAATGCTTACTTGAACGTTTACTTAGTATTTAGTCACGAACGCTGCTCAAGTGGAGCCTTGCCTAGTTCTCTGGTAAAGATACCTACCTAGTTATCTGTCAATTGATTAACTTTTGATTATCTGCAGTAAACATATAGTCAATCTATATATCTTTATTTAACTTTATCTGTAATTCATTATTACCTCTCTCCGAGGAACTAATAAATAATTTTATTTAACCTTACCTTTAATTTGAAAATAATCATATTGTTTTATATTTAGCAAATATTTATTTACGTTATCTTTCTAGTTGTCTGTCTGTATACAGATATTCTAAATTCTATTTTCTTGAAGAGTACCTTCTTTTTAGTAAAAAGATCTTAACATATAGTGAATACCTATTTTACTTAGTTTATTATCATAGCTACACCTAGTTTATTTGTTGGACTAGTATTTTTTTCTATTTAACGTAACTTTTATTGATACTGAAGTTAGTTGAAGTCCTCAACTTCCTAAAATATTGTGGGATACCGATCTTAGTTTGTTTAGTTTGCAATTTACTCTGTAAATTTGTGTTAACTCTCATATTCTGTCTACGTAGCTGGACAATTCTAACGTCACAGCTTTTTACTTTGTTTTGCCTATAATACTGATCTCATAAAACTCTCCCCTTTTTATGCTAATACCTGGACCAAGAGAAGAGGATAACTGGTGGATCGAACTAATCATTATATACTGGGTGGAGCAGGAAAACGATATTTTATACAACAGGCATTTTTTCTTAAGGGTAACTGCAGGACTGACAGTGGTGATTCAAATTGACACCGAACCCATTAAGAGCTTAGCCGTTGGTGGATTCTTCGCTGGACTAACCTATTGGATGTTACGTAAGATCTTCGTCCCTAGCGAACGTTTATATTTGGTCAGAAGAAATTTGTAAGAGATCAGTCATTTTTTTTTCTCTTTCAATAACGTCATCATTTTTTTTGTGTGGTTAGTTTGTTGGTCTTCAACCACACCTAGATTATTTTAACAAAAAGATGTCATCTGAGCCAATGTAAATATTTTACATATACCAGTCTTTATTAAACTATTTATTAAATAATATCTCTTTGTTCAACTTCCTTCCCAACAGAATTCAAGTTTTAACGTTATCTTTACCTTTTAAAGTAAACTTTTAATTATTTGGTACTTGCAAAAGTCTTAGCTTTCAGCTTAGATTTTGGTGAGAACTCAAATCAATCTAAGCCCTTATTCACGACCTGCTAACTGAGCTACCGATCAATAAGTACAACTCCCAGCTCATTGTGTTATGTCAGCAATTGGACCGGGGTTGTTGCAAGTTTTAAAATTGTTAACATCCTATCTAATAGATGTGATGTAATATGTAATGTGTGTTTTGTAATAACGTCTTTAGTAGTTTATCGCTCAAGCCGGACAGTGTTCTCCAGAGCGGTGTTCTGGAGCTGTTATTGTTTTTAATTTATATGAATGACTTGTCCCATGTCATAATAATATTCGCTAATAAATCAACGTTTTCCATGGGCATGGAAGAGACAGGCCACATAAATGATATGAAAACTATTAATACTAACACTAATATTATAGATTACTCATTAGGCTGGTTTAGTGCTAACAAATTTTGCTTAAATAAAATTAAAATGAATACACTCATACTTGCCACCAAATAAATAACTCTTGGTACTGTTAAACCGTTAGTTATAATATTAGATTCTAAATTAATGTCGCAACTTCTTTCAAAAAGTTTATGCTCTGAGGTAAATAAAAAACAGAATTAATATAGAAGCTGCAATTACTACATATCACGTCCTATTTCATAGTGCAAAAATTTGTGTCGTAATAAACTTGGGGACATATATACAATAACAGAACCGATATGTACACACCTAATCAAAGACTGGAATTTACTAGAAGAAAAAATTTTGGAACAAATTTATTTACTCTTTTATACTCACCCATAAGCACCCTGTTGGAGTGAAATAAGAATTTCAAAATTTACGAAATTATCGAGTTATTTTTTCTTCAGTTTCCAATTATATAGAAAAATCCTACTTATTCTCAATAATATTGTTACGCCACTGGACTATGTAGACTGGTTAGATGGGACGGGAATTGTACGTTAATGGCCGGAAATATTCTGGACTGCTCTAGATCGTGTGAATGATGTATAAATAAGACACACGGTGGGCCAACTCTCAATCTTAAGTTGAACGTGAACGAGTAAAGAAGAAATAAGAAAGAGACTTATAAGTGTTCAAGTGTGATTATAGTTAAGACAGTAATTAATCTATTGTTGTTAATTGTTAATTAGTAAATAAAGTAGTGAGTAAGTGTTACCTGGACTTTCAATCAACGAATCTACGAGTATAGTTGTTTGTGTGCATAGCAAACACGGGACAATATTGAAGTTAAAGCAATACTTAATAAACCGTTTCGATAATTTTACCCAACATTTCTGAAACGCACTTGAAAGTTGTGAAATTCGTATTCGTTTTCATTTGGCAGGGCACAAGAGATATAACTAACTCTACTCCTGGTTAATGCCGAATACTACTTTTTAAGTTCGACTATTGTGGGGTGGTTAAAGATACGAGTATCTGCTGAATCGAATTCGAGTAAAACTACTTTGTTTTAACTGCACACTAAATAGTGATAAGTCAATGTGCATAAGTGTGACAAAAATTTCCAAAACCGTTTCTTCCAATATATTCATAGTTCATATCTGACAGATAAAAATCTACAACTATTCTTTTTTTTACATTTTCGAAACTAACGAAATTCTGAAAAATTGCGATGATTTCATTGTGCATCCTGCATGCAACGTTTTACATCGTAGTTTGTTGTCAGGGTTAGGATAGTTTACTTCTGATAAAGTTCTTCTAGACCACGTCTTGGCACCTTATATCATTTTGAACATATCCTTTAAAATTTTACAAAAATTATTAGTTTCATTTGGCCAACAAGTTGGAGATCAGTTCTATATAAAAAAAGGTATTCTTGTTTGATTAGGGAACGCCCTGTATACTTTAGAATATACTTCTGTTCCTATTATTTAGCTAAGAGTCCATTTGATACTTCACTAAAAATATAAGTATTTTTAATGCCCTACACAACATATTAAATTATACCGACAAAAATTGGTTAAACTTGAACTCCGTGTAGGAAAAACTCAGCCGATGTTTTAAACCCACAATATTTATTACTAATAATTAATTAGGTAATAAGCTCATTGATTAAAATAGAAAATATTAGACATGACTAAAATATGTTTCAAAGTGCCAATGACGAACTCTCCGACTATCCTCAGAAATTGAATTTAGTTAATATCTATATTAATATTTCATATCCTGACTGCTGACGTTGTAAGTATGTAGTTCCCCTGTTCCTGTAATGTTCCAAGAAAGTTTTAGTTGTGCTGTAAACAAATTCCTACTTTCAAAAGTTCAACAATTTAACACTTGTAAAACATTTCTCAACTTTCGCATTCTGAATTCATCATGAAAAAAAAAACAACAAATATGTTTATTTCCTTCATCGTTTTTACATCTTACAGTAAACAACCTAAATTACCATATTATGTTTCCAAATTAGTAAAATTGTTGCACGATAAGGCAATTTGACATGTTTACTGACTTCATTATGATAGTATGGTAGGTTATGTAGACGAAAAATTGTGGAAAACTTGACTATAGGATAAAATAAAACGCTACCTTGTCTACGTTTGATTTAATATACTTAAACTTCATCAGGGCTCAATAGCCAATTAATGATGAAAATCCAAAACAGAGAGTTTTTAACAACATCTGTAGCACAACAGTTTAGAGCCCATTCAAATTTCATCTCAGTAAAATATGTTAAAAAACTAGTAAATATATATGTGCAGGGTGGGCAAATTTCGATGTTTGTAACTCGGGTAACTGTAAAAATTATATTGAATAAGATTTGCAGAAAACAACTACTCAGCGGATAAAAGCCCCGACCTGCATTGAATTAAACCTGCAAATCTTGTTTAGTAGCTAAGATCATTTGTCAATTCCTCACTAAACATAGACCGGCTTCGAACTTTTTATGTTCTCGTCAGTATGCCATAAGTAATGGAAAACACAAATAATAATACCAATCCAGGCTAGCCTAAAGCAGACTAAGCAAAACAGACATAGTGAGTGATAAGTGTCTACCTCTTGTGGTCAGTGCTACTACCAGTCAGACATCACTGATGTCTTAGTGACCGATAGCGACCTGCGAAGCAGGTACTAAGAGGAAATTTTTTGAATTTATTTTATGATGGTCTCTGTGAATATACATGGTGTTGCATAAAAGTGTGACCATTGGGAGCAGAGAGAAATCCACAGTCGTGAAGCGATGTGCGGGATTCATTATTTCAATATTTCAATTTTCAGTATCATTTCACTTCGAACCTTGAACATGAGCGACAGAAATGAAGGTTAGTTCTGCAGACAATAAACTTACAATCTAAAAATAATGGAAGCACACCCGTTGCATGAGAAATCAAATTACTAAATGACTACCAAAATCATACTGTGAATGAATAAACGAAATATTTGCAGCGACATTCGAAGATATTCCTACACACCTTCTCCATCTACGCTGCATAAAATAATTTAAAATTTTTTGTAACATGGCTGCATATTTCCCTCTCAATACAAGAGGCCTCCTGTCGTCGACGATTACAGAGAAATGCTAGCTAGAAATTCTGGTTTTTCAACAGACAAATTGCTGCGGCAGTAAGTGCCACGATAGTTAGACGAATTCTAAAGAGAGATGGATACCATTCCTACAAAGTATAAAAAACTATGGAATTCTTCCCACAGACAATATCCGCCGAATGGAATTTTGCGAAGCAGTAATGGAAAAAACAAAAAAAAAGACGAAAATTTCACTAGAAATGTAGTGTTCGCAGATAAATCTATATTTCCATTACTGGGTCGACATAATCCATCCAGAGTCGTAATTGGTCAAGGGAAAATTTACATCCATATTTAAACCATAATTTGAACAATAATAATATTAGTCCGTAATAAATATTAGTCTCATTTGATGTTAAAAGTTTATTTACATCTATCCCGCTTACGGAATAAAAATTAATTCTAAATAATTTAATAGATAATTCACAAATTGATTTAATTGAAAAAATAGAATTGAAAACCTTTTAAAAATTTGCATTGAACAGAATTATTTTCAATTTAATGGTGAATTTTATAGACAAAAAGATGGCTTACCAATGGGCTCCCTATTTTTTTTTGTTAGCAGATATATTTATGGCAAATTTTGAAAATGTAATTTTCAATAGTAATAGCAACCTAAAAGCACATGTTTTCTATCAACCACAGACATCGTCATTCATTACAATTCACAAAAATCGTGGCAAATAAAACTCTCTCCCCTTCATAGTTTAATACATATACTTACAAATTTTCCCTTAGATGAAGATGATTTTAATAAGGAATTAAATATAATCAAACAAATTGCAAGAAATAATGGATATAATGGGTCGTTAAAAGATAATATGGTTAAAAACAAACAGCGAAAAATGATTCAAAAGGAATTTTTTACTGTACCTAACAAAACGGCAAAGTACAATTTCATTAATTATATTTATTTATTTATTTATTTATTTATTTATTTATTTATTTCAGATACACCATCCAACAGTATTTGCATACTAATTATAGGATGGGAATACAGCATAATTAACAAAAAAAATAAATAAAAATAATAATAATAATTACATAAATGAAAATGAAAATAAGATTAATTACAAAAAGAAATAAATAAATTATTACAATGCATTTGCAGCAGCAAAAAAATAAATACAATAAACAGCACTTACATTACTTTTTACAAATAACTTTTTGATCGAGTTAATGCTACAGATAAAAATATCCAAATTATCTTGAACTGAATGATAATTGTTGCATAAACAAAATAAAGGTGAAAATTTAAGTAAATTGGTCCTTGGGGTTGGTAAATAGAAAGTGACAGTGTGCCTAGTTGCGATTGAAGTAATATTTAAATTAAGTTGACTTAAAATAGAACGGCAGTCAATCTTATTATGAATAATATTACGTAAGAAAATAAGAAAATGCATTTCCCTTCTATCTTTTAGACTCAACATATTATGCCTAGTTAATAGTTGTTCATGTGGCGCTCCAATAACTGGGTAAATGCCATAAATCTTAAAGGATACGTACTTTAAAAATTTGCGTTGAATACTTTCTAAATTATTACTATATGTTTGATACCCAGGATTCCAAATTATACTAGCATATTCTATCTTAGATAGAACAAAAGAATTAAATAGTAAAAATGAAACGTCAGTGTCATTAAACCCTCGTGAGTGCCTTATAACGAAACCAAGGTTTTTGTAACTAGAAAGTACAACAGCATTAATATGAAGATTAAAGATCAGCTTTGAATCAAAAATAACTCCTAAGTCTTTAAATTCAGTTACTCTATTTAGAGATATATTATTGAGTGTATAATTGTAAATATACGGTTCAGTTTTTTTTGTGAAAGACAGAACGTTACACTTTTACACATTCAGTGCCACGTTATTTTTTACACACCACTCATTAATTTTATTCCAATTTATTTGCAATTGAAGGGAATCGCAGATAGAATTAATATCACAGTAAAATTTCAAATCATCTGCATACAGAAGACAATTGACGTCAATCATATCTACAATGTCATTGATAAAAATAACGAATATTCTGAAGTATAGTGATAAAATTAGTAGAAAATTAAATAATTTAGGTATCTCCACAATAAGTGTAAACAATATAAACTTAGAAAGCATTTTGGTCAATAATAAAGAAAATATAAATAAACTTAACAAATCGGGTGTATATGAAATTAAATGTAAGGATTGCAACGCGGTCTATGTTGGCCAGAGTGGTACTAGAAGTATAGCTAATAGGGTAAATGAACACAAAAAAATCAATTTTAAATAACAATAAAAATACAAGAATGTCATCTCATTTCATCGACACAGAGAATATAAATTTAATTCATACAGAAAGAGAAGGAAGACGATTAATCCTTCTTGAACAACTAGAAATAAAAAAATCCCTTAAAAACAATCATTGGACTACAAATGAACAAATAAATTTCATAAACACACCTATAATAGATTCCCATTGAATTATATTCCGACTAGGTAGGCACTTAGTTTTGTTACCCTAGAAATGCCTGTAATTTAACCTGATTAGGTGTTATTACATAAATATTAGAATAATCACCCTCATAACTTTAGTATTCATCTGTAATGCTCTTGAGAAAGTCCTAACGAACCGAAACATGTAGAGTGTATCAATATACATTTTTGAAACATGATTGTTTTTGTTGGTCTCTCGGTATTTTAAATATTACGCTTACTTTTTTAATAACCTTATACATTCCAAAGGCTGCTTTAGAACAATAGTATACATATATTTAACAGTAATTACACAAGTTTGATAATTATTACCTATCCTTTTTAATGCGGAGAAGAGAAATGTTATCTCATCGTATTGCATATATTCACCTTTGACGCAAAGTATGTTTGCTGACATGACATTTTCCATGTACTAAAATATTGCTATTTCGGACTGTTTTAGTAATCAAAATATGCATAACTCTCTCGACCACGAATCCTTTTATGCTTTATCATTCTATAAAAATCTATTAATGAACCCGATTCCGATGCAAATACAACATAAAACTTCCGATACACTTTTGTGGTTGTTCGTGCGAGTCAATCAACGATGTATCACAACAGTGGAACAAAAGGCGTACATGAAACCGGTATATAAAATCAGGAGCAGCTTAGGTTTGTTCATTTCCTATCTTTCAAGGCGTGATTGATGTGTGGGAAGCTAATACCTCGGCCTCACAAACTTTCCTAACTAAATATGGCCGTCTGATTTGTGTAATATATCAGCAGGGCTACTGTACTTCATATACTTTATATCACTGAAATTTGCAACGCTTCATTCTGGAAATGAACATAAAGGAAAATAAAATGAAATGTTCAGTGCACATGCTCCAATAATGTATCATAAATGCTGACCTTCTTTGTGCTCAGATTAGTTCATGATGAAGAGGGCTCTTACCGAGTTTGACAGTCGATATCATGTACAAATTTGCGATATTTCGCTACTTAAATGCAGTATTTTTGCTAAATTAAGGAAGCGTTTATGTTTTAAACTGATGACGTCTAGTAAGTCTATTGTATAATTTAATTTTTTAATCCTAATTTTTTACTAATTATTTTTCAGGGTTACATTTCCTTCTAATCTTAAAATGGCCACAATGAAACCGTCATTTATAGGTGGGGATAAATATAAATAAAGAATTATCGTCTTATTTACATCAGCTATCGCAAAAATGTTTGAAAAAGTCCTGAAAAGGTGTTTAGTAAATTATTTGCAAAAAAAATTTAATATGTCAAACTCAAATTTAATCAATTTTTCCCAATATTACAAGAAAATATGGCCATGTAAAATACTCCAATAGAATTACTTTAAAACTGCAGGGCGGCCATCTTTCTGATTCTATGAAATTGACACTGAAGTTTGTCAGGTACGCCGAAGTAGTTTGTGCTGTATACGCAGGTGCACCATCCTCAAAAAATACTAGATCTACAGCATTTCTATCAATGACCTGTTGCCATAAAATAATAATAATAGTTAATGCGCCGGTGCGACTCCTGTGAGGCGTCGGAGGTCACAGGGGGACTGTCCGGCATCGGCTATTCCAAGAAAAAACCATACTGGCCTACCAAGAATCAGCTGAGTGGGCTGGTAGGCCAAATGCTGAAGAGGGTCATTCTGGATTCTCTCCGTCTGCTTAGAGCACACGATTCTGGTATCTGCAGTCATAAACCCTGCGGGATATGGCATTAGTTAATGCGCCAGCGCGACTCCCGTGAGGCGTTGGAGGCAACGGGAGGGCTGTCCGGCATCGGATATTCCGGAAAAAGAAATAAATAAATTGACTTTGTTAGTTGCTATAAAAAGGACCATAGTTGGCTAGAACACAGACTACTTACGCTGCGCGCTGGGTGACAAAAACAATGATTATTCATTAAAACCTTAAATTTTTGTACAAAAATTTAACACTGTTATATCCAGCTTTTTTATTATCTTATTTTTTTCTACCAAAGCTGCCGATTAACCGAAGCGCATGATTCAAACTAATCTTCATGAAAGTGAAGTTCGACGTCAGGGCTCCCATCTGCGGAACTGAGGAACTCTATCCTGGTAATCCTAGGCATATAAATTTATTTTAATTTTTTTATATTTATTGGAATATGCAGACGATCACTTAAGGGGTATGATCTGCTAAACCTCATTACCTACCCAGCTTAACAAAACTTGTAACAGTTGCATTATTATCAATAATCGCGGATCTCTCCGAAATAACTGTTATGTTACCAGGACAGTTCTTGTTTAGTTCTGGCGCTCAATAATGTCCGGCTCAAGATCCTTTCCGGTTGCAGCATATTTACGGACCGTTGTTGCATCTTTACTGCAAAACTGATATTTAACAGATGCATAAAAGTAACACACAAATTACTTAAATGTTTTACACTATCTGCAAACTACGTATTATAAAACTGACATAACAGAAATTGTCTTTTATGTATGAAACGCATATTTTCTATATGACAGTGATTTGTTTTAATTCTTTGTATATAAAATGGGAGTGGTTCACTTTGATTATTAATACGGAATAAAATGGGGTCCACACGTATTATATAGTATTGAAAATGGTAAACATGCACATTCCCCAGAGGATGGTGTGAAACTATATTGACGGAGGCATTTTTACTGTAAACTTACATTAAATACCTATACAAAATAAAAGGTCCTCCGAAATCTATAAATTTTAACAACATTTTAATTAATGGAAATAAAATTTGTTTTTTCTCCACAATTTCAAGGTGTGCAATCGATGGTAGACTCATCAACACTGCTTGAAATATAAAATTATCAAATTAAAACGTGATTTTAGGGAAGCATTTGAGAAACATTTTAAAGATCTACTTTTCAATGCAAAGTCTGCGCCAAGAAGCTCTGCTCAAGAACATGGCGACAGCTGACGCCGAAAAATAGCTGTAGGCTATTTCCCAGCGTTGCCAGATGGATGGTAATTACCAGGATCTACGATTTTATCTGGTAGTTGGTAATGAGCCTCTGATAATAACATAATTTATTTTTTTGGAACGTCATTTTTTTCTATAAAATTGTTTACGCCTTGAAAAATAACTAAATCGTTTCATATAAAATGTATAATATGCAATGAATATTGTTCCATTTTATAAACTGTGATAAATATGTGATATTTTGCTACATCTCATTAGTAGCAGGCGGTAATACGAAATTTTGTTTATATATACTCATTTATTTCATGGCATACTATAAAATAAATGCTACGCTGCACGAAAAATGAGAGCTCTGCACCTGTTTCTGCGACGAGTGCATGTTGAACTTGATTTGAAAAGTTTCTAGTTTTAAATATATTTGCTTTACATTTGTTTCTTGTTTTTGGATATCGACACACTGTTTGAAGTATCCCGTATAATATCCTAATTATTTTATGGCAATCATACTATCACAATCTGACAATATTTCGTATACCTAACACAGAATTGGGTCCTAACCTAAATACTTTAGCGAGGTAGGGTTGATGTAGATGACTTTCTCCCTCAAAAGTCCAAATAGATCTGCTCTACTTTTATCACTTATCTTAGCTAACCTGATTTGTTTTAAGGTTACGGAAACTGTATCAAAAGAAATTATTATTTTATTTACATATCGTAAAACTATTTAGATTAGCTAAAACTGATGGTAAAAGGAAAGCAACTTATATTCAATTGCATAAATTTTTATTAAAACGACCGATTACACTTCGTTTTATAACAAGAATTATTTATTTAGTTAAACTTTTATCAGACACATACATAAACTTCTTCACCCTTCTCCTTTTACATTGACATATCGTAGCGCTACTTATTCCCTTTTAACTCCCCACTGACTAGTAACAGGGCTGCCACCCAAATATTTCTGCATACCTATTTAAATAAAGCTGTTATTGATAACATAACATTATTATTAAATTATGTAGATTTGAAGAATAACAGATATTAGTAATTCTTAATTCTGAATTCACTTGGTTTATTTTTAAAAGGCCCACAGATCATGCTTATAATATTAATAGGTAACTGTAAAAATGATAAAAAAACATCAAACACACCACATAAATTTGACAACCCCCAAACCAAAGCCGAAGCTACGCGGATATGGATTACACAGTTGAAAAAAATGCGAACATACACAACCAAACCCTCCGACTTTGTCAGAATCGAAACCAGGGATTGAATTCGGGAGTCGATAGGCAGTAAATTAGCTACGTTTGTCACTAAACGCTCTGGCTCTCTGCGCACCGAGCTCAGTAAATACATTACTTAAATAAATTGTCATAATTATAGAAGATAAAATTTTCATTTTAAATTTATTTGGGGTTAAAATTATGACAAAATCATACTTAAGTGACGTTATGTGTAATATAAGAAAATAGAGAAAATATCTTAAGGTAGGTAGGTATGTAACATATAAATAATCATGATAACATATCTAAAACTGATATTGAATCGTTTCATAATAATTATATGGTGATCATACTGATAAAAAAGAAATATTACATATAATGAAACAGAATATTATTTCCTGTAAGATATATCATAGTTGCTCTATCACTAGTAATTCCTACGCAGATTTTCAACTTATAAAGAACACATTTTGTAATAAACTTAAAACCGTTTCATGTATTCAGTACATCAATTAATTTCCTAAGTACGCAATGTGATTATGAAATATTTTGTTGTTATAAATACACAATGATGGTGGACAATATATTACCGTTATATAATTTTGACATCTTATAATTTTGTAGTAAATTTATAAATACTAATGATGCAACTATACTGTGTGTAAAACGTCTAATGTAGCCAACTGTTAACAAAGATCGATTGAACAAGTGAGAACGGGTGAACAGTATGAGCGGGTGAACAGTCTGATATGTGCATTAGTTAAGCGTGCGCTACGCGCACCTTTGGCGCTGTGCAAGGCATTCTCCTCTGTCGCAACAACAATTTGTGTATTATTGGCCGCCGCGCCGTGACGATGTGTCGGATCGAATTCGGTAATTAAACTTTTCTGCGCCGTTCGCGATGTAGAGCGCCAACTCCCCCGCGATTTTGACGAAAAGGCGCGTACCAAAATTAGCCCCCCCTTCCCGACCCCCCAACCCCCCCACCAATTTTTCTACGGAAACCTCCCCTCGAATAATCCCCGCCCACGGGAGCGCTGTTCTTAATCTGCCGACGAAGTATTTTTTTTCGGCCGATCGAATATTTTCGGCGCGTCGAAGGCCGCCACGCCGTTACGACGCGTCGGATGGAATTCGGTCATAAGACTTTTTTGCGTCGTTCGCGACGGAAAACGACACGCCCCCCACGATTTTGCCGTAAAGGCGCGATCTGAAATTAGCCCCCCTCCCCAACCCCAACCCCCCTCATTTTTTTCGAAACCCCCCGTCGAACAACGCCCCCCACGAAAACGCGTTCCTTAATTTGCATATTTACTATATTTCCCATCCGTTTGAAAAAAGAACGCGATAAAGCGATCGATTTGGTACCTGTACAGGCCAAACTAAGCGTCGTACGCGTGTCGCACCCCTATACTTTTTTGTAGGCCTGGCCATTTTCCTTTACCATTTGGGGGTCGCGACGTCCCTCGTCTAAACTGGGGGCATGTATCAACCCCCTCCACGCACCCCAATGGTGGGGGTGGGTCGAAATGGAAGTTTTTTCATCTCGTTTCGCCCCCATGGCCTCCCACGGGGTCAAGACGGGGCTCGGAGCGTCGCTGCACGCTACTCCTGTTGCTCATTGGGCGGCAAGGGGGGGGAATTTTCCGGGGATTATATCTCGGCGACGGGAAGAGCTATCGAAGCGATCTTGACGGCGTTGTACTCGTCTAGTCGTCCCATAACCTACTCGAGGCGAGCACTTTTTCGAAAAAACGATTACTTCAAAATTCACCCCCCACCCCCGCGAAGACGGGTGGACAAACTATCCATGTTCATAAGGGCAAAATGTGCACAAAGGCACCCCTTTTACGTAAAAAATTCGTCGCGCCCTCCAGAGCAATTTAGACCCGACTCCCGTTCCTCGTTAGCGGTATATAAATAGACTGAGCGTCTCCCTATGTTCGCTGGGCATGTTTTTTTCCATCTCATTTCATCCTAGTTCGCAGCCATCGCTCGTATTCTTTTTCTAGCTGGCTACACTTGGTACATATGGTATAACAAGGATAGAAGAGTGCAATACAACAACTTTCTCTAAAATATCTGAGTCTGTGATGTAATTGATCCAAGCTCGTTGGCTGGGTACTTATTAACTAAATCTTCAGCGTTTGAAACAATCGATTTTTTTAATGATTCAGTAATTTTAGATGGCAAATTTTATTAGTACCTACCACCTAATTATGGTTTTTTGGTGAAATGTCCTCTACCATCTCGTTGTGTTATTTACCTAGATTTGATTTTTTATAAATAATTTTCTCAGTTCGTATTATTGATTGTCGTTATTTAAAATGTTATAGTGGTATAAGCAATTCCATTATTTACGCGACAAGGCTGAGTTTATTACAACCGGTTGAGAAATAAAGAAATGGCAGGAAAATATTAAAGTCTGCTTTTTGTTCTAGATTGTTAAAATAGCAAGTAAGCCTTTTTTTTAATTCGCTATCAATAAACCAATTTAACTTATCGTAGTCTTAAAATGTAGAGGGAAATTCATTAGTTCGAAATCTGTCATTATATCTGTCATTTTGACAACTTTCAATTTAAAATAACGTATTTTTTTTATTTAACGTCGGCCTATTTTCGCTACCAGGACTGGTCACCGACACCAGAAGACGAGCTACCACCAACTTTGAAATTTTGCCGAACCTCGAAGTGTAGGGCTTCTTATTTGCCTAACATTTAATAGATAAGGGACCAACTATAGTATATCACCTACACAACCCTCACCTAAGATTGCATAGCCTCTGCCTATACGATGATATACAAACCGCTAAAAGACGGATACCTATATTTCGATCATCTTGATATTTGGTTTTTGTAGCATATTTAATCAGCTGACTATTGATACCAAGATCGTTAAAATTGGCTGAGAAACAAAAGTTTGGGCAAAGAAAAAAAAAGTACGGTTCTTTTCAGCCTACCGGGTATAAAAGTGTTTCAGCTGATCAAATGTAATCATTTTTCATGATAAGACAAACAGAAAAATTCTCTGTTTGTCTTATCATGAATAATTACTCATATGGGATTAACCTATCTATGTAATCATTTTATTAACACGCTTTTATTAGCTTCACCTGTATGTTTGCTTGCTTGCTTGCTTGCTTGTTTGCTTGTTTGTTTGTTTGTTTGTAACCGACTCTTTGGACTCGATTTTGACCCACTTTAAACGGACAGATTTAATTGAAACTTTGTACACTTACGAAGAACCGGTAACAATACAATAATTTGATAAGTTTATATCATTATCCTGATCAAGATCGCCAGTCCTTTCCTCACGTATCCTCTGCGTGAGAGCAAAGGCTTAATATGTAAGTACATTCCATGATTGTCAGTTAGATCGGTGGTCGAGCGGGCTAAGGCAGTCGACGCGAAACGAGAGACTCCTAGGGCGTGAATTCAAATCCCACGGCTGAAATAAAAAAAATTTTATTTTTCAGAAATATCTATTGGATCGTAATATGTTATAATATCAGCATCAATAAGCAATATAAATATAGTTTAAAAAAGCTACAAAACACGCTGACATAGCACATCAAACTAAAAAAGTGAAAAATAAATATAATTTAAAAAAACTAAAAAACACGCTTTTAAAGCACATCAAACTAAAAAGTGAAAAATAATTATTAATATAAACTGAAAACAATAATGAACGAAAAATACTAGTATTATTGTGAAAAAAGCGTGGGTTGCTCGATATACGAAAAATATGGCACAAAGCGCCCCACGCTTTTTTCACAATAATACTAGTATTTTTCGTTCATTATTGTTTTCAGTTTATATTAATAATTACTTTTCACTTTTTTAGTTTGATGTGCTTTAAAAGCGTGTTTTTTAGTTTTTTTAAACTATATTTATATCCATCAGATTTACGGTTCGGGCGGTCTGTAATGATAGTAGAATGTCACCGTGGAATTATTGTAATACAAACATTTTAGATTTGTTTCTACGTAAATGTTGACGATTTCTCTGCCAATTATTATTACATTTAGTATATATTTCATACACATAACACATAACTATATAGATTAAAAGTGAAAATATTTTACATACATCGTTATACTATTACAAAGTGGCTGAATATTCATTCAAGCATGAATTAGTAACAGTTTGAGAGACCCCTAAACTTTCTGTGGTTGAAAAATCAACGACCTCCTACATCTAAAAGGAAAATTGCATAATCGCATTATAAA
This sequence comes from Rhamnusium bicolor, assembly GCA_029963845.1. Taxonomy (NCBI): domain Eukaryota; kingdom Metazoa; phylum Arthropoda; class Insecta; order Coleoptera; family Cerambycidae; genus Rhamnusium; species Rhamnusium bicolor. The sequence goes on from JANEYF010004722.1 coordinate 420,423, forward strand.
AATAAAATTGATTCCAAATAAAAAATAGTACTGCCTGTAAAAGGGTTTTAAAAAATTAAAGATATGTAAATTTAAATTGTCCATAGACATGTTCTTAAATGAGCGTAACTGGGCATATTTTCAGAAAAGATAAGTTTTCTAGGACTCACTACTGTTTCTTTGCATCTGTACTACGATTATGTATATTTATTAGTGGAGTGGTTTTTCTCTGTACTTTTTTTTGTAAATGAACTTAATTGTATTATTATTATTATTACTAGGTATAGTTTAATAACAGAATAAACAGTGATGTCTTGAAGGTGATAACTTCTAAATGGCTTAACACATAACCAATTTTAACGTGTTTTAAGGGGAAATAAAATGCTATCTATTGAGTGACAAATAGCGACCCAAAGATAGTATTTGGATGCCACTTTTAACTAAAATTTTAAATGGCACCTGAGATCGAATGAGATTTCACTTGAAAAACATTTTCATGCTGAATACAACCTATCGATATAAATTAAAATGGAAGAGAGCTAAAATTTTATTAATTAAAATTCCATTTTATTACACAAACATAAAATTTCTTAATTATTAAATGTCCCATCCTGTAGAATCATAAATCACAAGTCAAGTTCTATTACATGAACTCTATATCCAACACCGTTTCGGATTTATTAATAAATAATCATTATTTAGGGCCTGTCATTGAGGGGCTGAAGATTGCTTAGGATTAATTTTTGGACACATCTCTATATGACAATTTTCCCATGAAACATTTTCAATAATCACAGGTAAAGTTCTTCGCCGATACATTGAATCACACTGTACATACATGTGATATAATTTTAAAGTTGTGGGTTAACTATATCTGTCTATGAACTTAGAGAATAAAATGTATTTCATAAAATACAAAATTTCATAATCGCAAAATGATTCCGTTGGGGTTAAATACGACCAATTTATTAAACTCAAACCAAGCGCATCTCTGCAGACCAACTATCCATATTTTGTGTATGATATTTTGGTGGGTATGTGTTCATGTAGATAACAAAATTACAATTCATCGATAATGTAAATTACTGTTGATACTAATATGCTCTATATTATTAGGAGAATGAAAATCTGATTATAATATGCAGTGCTTGATCAGTAGCTTGATTAAAACTGAAAGAAAATAAATAAATTGTTAATTGCATAGAAGATAATAATTTAATATCAGTCCCAATGTTATGTTATTATAGTATATTATTCTGGTAACAGACTACATTTTAATTATGAATTAAAAAGGCTATTTTAATAACACAAAATTTTGTAATCAACAAAAAGTTATTATAGATTCTCATCTACATAGATGAATGCAACAGAATCCTCGACAATGAAATCAGAAAAGCTGAAACATAATTTAATCAATACGTATTTCACACATTTGAAAAAAAAATCGTTACATGTTTAATTTTTGTGGTATTTTTATTATACTATTACTATTTACACATGATCCGGATTTCAACCTCCTACAAGACCAAACTATGCAATGTTGAAATCAAATACAAAATATATGGTGCGTGTGCCTATGGTATGTACATGCCCTAAAATGCATAATGGATAAATTTTAAAAAAAGGATGTTTGAACACTGAAGTTATAAAAATAGAAAAGTAGATTCCACTTATATGTATCGCCAATTATAAAAAAAGTCGTAACTTTGTGAAGCCATAATAGTCATTCAACATCTACTGAAGTAGTATTTGCAAACTTTAAACTTTCCAAATCACTTGAAGCAAGTTCCTCATTAACACGCCGATTAATAAAACATGACTTTTCATATTTTCTTTATTGAGGCTTCGTGGTCGAGTGGTAAGGACACATGCCTCTCACGCTTGAGTTCCGGGTCGATCCCCGGTCTAGGAGCTAGGATTTTTTCTAAACCATAAAATAATCCTAGCATACTCGGTGTGTGTCTATTATCTCCAGATATGTAGCCCTCTCCCGCACATAGTACTTTGAGGTACCTTCAGGGATAAAGGGGGTTATTTCACCTGTGGTGTTTAAATAAAAAATATCCCATATTGGTTTTTAATCCCTTACTCACTCGCATACCGTGATATATTTTCGAGTTTTTAGTTCATTTTGTACATTATGAATGAAAATTAAAGACTCCCCTAGTGAAGCATTTCCTAATCGTCGAATACTATCCCGTGATGTACAAAGATAATTATCATATCTAACACAATGTTAATTCGGTAAAATCACTCCATTTATTAAACCGGGTGTAAATGAAATCTGGCTCACCCCCCTAATTTCATTGTTTATAGAAATAAATTTGATGAACTTTTAATACGTTGTTATACACATAAAACTGTATGAGTAGACAGTATTTTCAATTTTTATGCACTTCCGGTCTCGTTGGAAGTTACCCCAACATTCTTATTTTAAATGGAACACATTGTATATTTTTACATTTTTGGAATTTATGGTGAATTCTGAATAAAACGGTATACAGTTTTCTTTGATTTTGTTATTTATTTCTTTTTTTAACGAAAATTTTAATTTTTGATTTAGAGTGTTGTAATTTACAAAAAATGTTTGTGACGGGGTTTCTTACTATTGCAAAAATTGGATTACTGTTTTGTGATAAATACTCTGTTACATAGGAGCCTTCAAAGGTGAAAAAAATCGGTTTTTCTAAAATATGCGTATTTCTCAAATCTCAAAATGGTGGTTCATCGCTATGTTTAGAAAATACTTCTTTTTACGATTACAGTGATACACACAACTTAGCAATTCAATAAGAATTCACAGTAGAAAAATCAAAATTCTTCTAAATAAATAGGTATTATAATGTAATAGACATAACCATATAAAATAAAATGATTTGTTTAAAATATCTGTAGTGACTAGTACACTTAAATTACGTTTACTGTAATGCTAGTATAGCCAACGTAAAGAAACGTGAGTATAGCCATTGTTTACTGATAACTATTTTGACAGCTATTTTAAACAAATAACTTTATTTGAGATAATTGTTTTCACAGCACACTACTTTGTGTATAGGGTTTTGTAAATTGCATTATAAAACCTATTTATTTGGAAGAGTTTTGAATTTTCTACTCTGAATTCTTATTGATTTACTAAGTTATGAATGTCGGTGTAATCATAATGTCGTGATGAGCCACCATTTCGAGATTTGATAAGTATGCATATTTTAGAAAAACCGAGTTTCTCACTTTTGAAGGATCCTATGTAAAAGAGTATCATAAAAGAGTAATTCAATTTTTGCAATAGTAAGAAACCCCGTCAGAAATATTTTTTGTAAATCATAGAACTCTTAATCAAAAATTAAAATTTTCGTTAACAAAAGAAATAAATAAAAAATCAAAGAAAAATGTATACTGTCATATTCGGAATTCACCATAAATTCGAGAATTGTAAAAATACACAGGGTGTTGCTTTTAAAATAAGGAAGTTGGGGTAATTTCCGGCGAAACCAGAAATGCATAACAATTGAAAATACTGTCTTCTAATGCAATTTTATGTATATAACAACATATTAAAATTTCATCAATTTATTTATATAAACAATGAAAATAGAGAAGGTGAGCCAGGTTTCATTTACTACCAGTATATACTCTAGTCTTTTCACTACCCTCTTTTTCCTAGTTTTTAAATATTGTTTAAAAAAACTGTATTTAAATCTACTAGAATAGTTCAATTAATTTATTTATCTAAAAATTGTTATCAACATTATACTACAAATAAACACCGGATAATTTACGTGAGTTCCAGACGGGCTTCTCAACCGGCTTGGCTGAACTCCTACAAGAAAGAAGGACAGTAGCTGTGTGTGCGCAGGGAGATCTCGATAGTGTTTATTCATTATTCAGTTTATCTACAAACGCCGAAGTGTGTAGAAGACGCGATGATATAAATAAATGATAATAACTATTTCTGGGATATTTAGTGACCTGCTATAATATGTTGATATTACAACTTAGTGGGAATAGATCAATCAAAACAGAAAAACAACTTCCTTAATAATTTAGTCGACGTTTCGCTATATTTACTAGCATTCTCAGTACTAGTTAAATTGTGTTCTTCGTGTTCATAATCAGTAATAAATTAAATAAACCAGAACAAATAAAAAACAAAGGTTGAAGTAAATACAACACAAAGCACATAAACGGTCTTTATAATTTAAAAACAAATTAAGTTCCTCTTCTTGGTAAAAGTTAAAATATAGAGTGGAATGAAAAAAATAATATTAACTGAAAAATTTTTTTTTGTTAATTATTATTTACTAACTTTTACAAATCTTATCACAGATAAGTACAACATATATCCTTTTAAACAATTATTTTCCCGGCTATTTGCCAAAACGCTGAAACTTGGATTACAAAAAAGATAATATGCACATTATGTTCAATACAATTGACTCAATAATGTTATTTTTAATTTCAATCATTCTGTCCAGTAAAACCAAAAATAAATAAAACACAAGGTACTCACCAGTTTACTTTCTTAACGATGACATTGTACATTTTAAATGTATTTTCTACGCCCACTTTAGTAAATATGCCATTATGATACTATTTTTTAGGAAGGTAAGTTGATTTTACCAAAGAACATTGATTGCTGTTGACGACGGAAAGTAAGTAAATTATTATTTTCCAATGGAAGTAGGTGATTTTAGTTAATTATTGTGAATATTTACTATTAAATGCAAAACATCAATTAATATTTTATTTTATTATCTATTTGTTTATTTACATTATATTTTTTAACGACTTGTAATATTTTCGTCATATCCAGTAATTGTGAATATATGCAAATTCCATTTTTTGAATGTGGGATATTGATAATAATAATATCTTTCTCTTTGACATTATCTAGTTTCATTCCACAAAATTCTTCACTGCGACATGCTCCTGCAATTTCCATTACCATCACCACCTAAAATTTTAAAACTGTACTCTTTTATACCTTAAAAATATGAAATACCTTCATGAGTAAATATGTATTATGCGGCGCCTCGCCAAGGAATTGGTTCGTTTCTTCTCGACAGAAGATTTTTATTTAGATTCTTACTTTCTGATATATCTATACTTATAGAGAAAGTATTGACATCGTGAGAAAAAAGCAAATTCCAGATAATGATGAAAACGAACGTTTTGAGACCAGAAAATAGAAAATTTATCCGAATTTTCATGCCGTCTCTGTGTCTGTGTGTCGAAGATCATTTGTTGTGGCCGCATTTCTCAAACATGTCAGTTTTACATATTATAATATCTCTGATGTTCAAGAACGACTATCAGTCAAATTGGTGGGACAAAATTTTTTTGCGCCAAATCAAAAAATGTTTGAAATAAAAAAATTTCATATTGAGGAAACGTGCCGAAGAGAATTCTAGGCAATTGCTCATAAGATTAACCGTTACTGAGAAAAAGAATTAAAATTAATTTCATTAAATTAAAAAAATAAAGTCGACCTCCGCAATACTTTCTCATCATATCCAATTTGAAATGGATGAAAAATAAATTATTTTGTTTTGTTTTATTTCGTCTTCGTTTGTCTCATTTGTGTTGTTTATATAGTTTGTATCATTTGTCTCATTTGTCTCATTCATCTTATTTGTCTCGTTTCTCATTTGTCTCATTCATCTCATTTGTCTCATTTATCTTATTCGTCTCAATTTTCTCATTTGCCTCAATTGTTTGTTTTAGTTCGTCTTCACCTGCCTGGTGTATATCACTTGTCTCATTTACCTCATTTGTCGTTTCTCATTTTTCTCATTTATCTCATGTATATCATTTATCTCATTTCCTTCATTTGACTCATATGTATCATTTGACTCATTAATTTCATTTAATTCATTTGTCTCATTTGCCTAATTTGTCGTTTTTCTCATTTATTATTTATTATTTGTGTAATTTCTCATTCGTCTCAATTGTCTCATTGGGCTCATTTATCTTATTTGTCTAATTTTTCATATTTATCTTATTTATATCATTTCGCATTTGCCTCATTCGCTTCATCAATATTCCTTATCAGTCGTCACATATATCTCATTTGTCTGATTTATCATGTCTCATTTGTATCCTTTGTCTCATTTGAGTCATTTATCTTATTTGTCTCATTTGTCTCATTTTTTAGTATAGTTTATAAACAAACAATTGCCATACCCTAACTATAAAAGGCAACTAGGTCACCTATGATTTATTAATTATTAATAGGTAATTTAATGCTACGTCAAAAAATAAATTAATCAAATGTCAAAAAGTAAAACCTGATGCTTTTTATCATTCATGGGAGTGGAAAACATTTAATACGTATATTTGTTTAACAAGTCTCGGACTTTATTGCTACCAACTCGTCCTCTACTGGTAAATGATACTTACCTCCCTTGTAGTATAAATAGCTATTTCCAGTGGTAAAAATATATATCAACCAGCTTTACATTACATAAAATACATCAGACCGATATATCGTCACATTTACAAATATGGGTTGCAAAGCGTAAAGGCCTTTTTAAACTCGACATTGTTATATTTAATACATACACACATGACGCATACACGACCAGGTTACCTATTGAACTGATCACTCGATAATCATCAATATCATTAAGTTATACGACCTAAATAACTACTCGAAATTCTCTGTGCTTATGACTGTGGAAGCAGGTGAGCCAAGCTAAATTATCACTTATCAGTAAATAATTACATCAACTACTTATTTTTCCTGTAGTTATTACTACTTAAAACGTCGTTAATTGTGTAGCATAGTATATAACGACAACAAAAATAACAGATGGAATTCATATTTAACGAGATGATCGATCCCTCGCAAAAATATATTTCTGCCATTTTAGGATTAGTAATAAAAGGCAAGTTCAGATTATATTGATGAAATAGAAATTGTCAAAGGGATAAAATACTTCAACGATCTTTTGAGTTGTGGCTCATTTTCCGAGCTGCGAGTGTGTTATGCCGGCAATATTGCTAATATCATATCTTTTATTTATATTTGCCCGTTCTTCATTGTGAGGCTAGTCTCGCTTAGTGGATTGATTGTAATGTCCAGTATCAAAACTCGGCAAAGCTTAGCATTCTATTTTGCACCACACAGTCATATTGAAAAGGATTCGCTTTTATTTTATTAGTGTCACGACCATATGATATCATTTGTTTTGTGCCAGAGCATGGTCCCTCTATTTTATATAAACTTAGTTTATGACGGCAATAACTTAATTCCGTTTTTATTCTAGGGGTGTATATATGCAGACAATTATATAGAAGATTTTACAACCACAACTAAACACAAAGTTTCTACAAATTGCCATAACATGCAAACGTAACTATAAAGCCAAATGTTTCTTCAAATAATGCAATAAAAAACCCATTTTCCAACGTACAAAGACAAACTATTTCTTATGTTGCAAGATTGTGTCTCCAGCCATATTACCTCATATACGTTTGTATTTGCTCAAACTGCTTTCCCATTGCGAACAATTTTATTAAGCACTTTTAAATGTTCTCTCAAGGCTTTAAAGAAATTGTCCTATAATAGTCGCTGCAGATTTCGAATTAAAGGCGATATTGCTGCCTGCCTCCAAGAGTAAATGGCTTTATGCGTTTTGCAAACAGCATATTTTTATAATTGTTTCACGTAGGTGCTTATAGAAACACTAAATACTGGGTGTAACAGGATCATGGTACACCCCCTTTTCTCCTCTAGTTTTGAAGATAATTTAATAAAATTTGGGATATCCTATATACATAATAAGCGACACTCTTTGACATACAAGTGATTCTTTTTCACTCCGGTTTCGCAGGAAATGACACTGACTTTCGATTTTTAAATAAAACACCCTGTAAGTTATTGCATTTTTAAATTCTGCATAATTTTCTGAATCCAACGATACCAGATAAGTGACATTTCAAACGTCAATATTTTTTACAACATAATTTTTAACTTTCCATTTAAGTCTGCCATGATGGTTCCAGTTTATTCTAAATAGAATAGAATAGAATAGAATAGAATAGAATAGAATAGAATAATGTTTATTTTTAATATATACATACAATACAAAATGACCCGTGTAATGCTAGAAAAATCAAAATCCCGTCAAAAATACCAAATTACGTGATTTATGAGCAAACAAAGTTCATCAAAATGATTTTTGCTGAAAAACTCTATTTTTTCAAATGGAACCATATTGATACCGTGGTACCATTTATTAGTACTATTAATAAGGAATTTTTTTGTATCTCGTATTAAAATGTGTGATAAATACAAACAAAATTACAGCTAAAAGAAAATACAATTTTATTCTAATTAAATGTTAAGAAGTAACTAACCAAGGTGGCTTTGAAAACAAAGAAATATTTAGCTTGTCAAACATTTGTTGGTTTATCGGTGATTTTATTGTGTCTTTAAAAATTATTTAAAATTCTTAATAACTGTGTTCAAAATGCCGCAAATTTATACAAGAGATGAAAAAGAGAACATGTTAATTATTTATGGGGATTGTAGACACCTTTATGCCGAACGATATCCTGATAGACAATGTCCAGTGAGAAATTATTTTAATCGTCTTGAATATCAAAAATTAATTCCGAAGTGAGCCCAACAATGATACCGAAGAAAATTTCATTCTTGACAAAGGAACGGAAATTAATGTTTTGGCTCGAGTAAAAGTTGATAAGACTATTTCTTTAAGGCAAATTGGATTTGAATTGGAAGTCAGTCACCAAACAGTAAGCCAAATTTTGCACAGATACCACGATAAACCTTTTAAATACCAATTGCACCAGCACTTGTACGAAAATGATTACGAACGTAGGATGGAATATTGCAATTGGATTTTGCAGAATAACGTGCATACAAACAATGATGTGTTGGGAATGATTTTATTTTCAAACGAGTCAACGTTGACAAATTTGGAATTATTTAACCTACAAAATACAAAATATTGGTCACAAGGAAATCAAAATTTATTACGAGAGGGTAACTTTCAAGTGCGGTTCGGTTTCAATGTTTGGCTTGGAATAATCGCTAGTAGAATCATTGGTCCAATAATATTTGAAGGACCCCTGACTAGTGCCAGATACTTGGGATTTCTGCAAAATGAAATTGAGGACAGTTTATCTGAATTACCTTTCCATTTATGACAGGGAATGTATTTCCAACAAGATGGTGCCCCTCCCCATAATTCAAGGATAGTAATTGATTACCTTCAACGGAGATTCGGAGAAAACGTCATTTCAACGAACGGTCCTGTGAGGTGGCCTCTAAGGTCACTTGATTTAACACCCCTTGATTTCTTTGTTTGGGGTCATATAAAAATCATTATCTACGCAACCGCCGTTACAAACCGTGAAGATCTGGAATTACGAGTAAGACGCGCAATTAATAGCATAACGGCCCAGCAATTGGCGAACGTTCTTCGAGAAACAGCTATACGAGTTCAGAAGTATATGGACGTTAATGGACAGCATTTTGAACAACTGTTGTAATATTTTGTGTTAATTTTATGTATTCCAAAGCCACCTTATGTATAACAAGGTAATTAGAACAAAATTGTATTTTCTTATTTTCTTTTAGCTATAATTTTGTTTGTATTTATCGCACATTTTAATACGAAATACGAATAAATTCCTTATTAATAGTACTAATAAATGGTACCAATATGGATCCATTTGAAGAAATTGAGTTTTTCCCCAATAACCATTTTGATGAACTTTATTTGCCCATAAATCACGCAATTTAGTATTTCTGACGAGATTTTTATTTTTCTAGCATTACACGGGTCATTTAGAATAAATCGGAACAGTCATGGCACACTTAAATGGAAAACTAAAAATTATATTATAAAAAATATTAAAGTTTGAAATGTCATCTATTTAGTATCGTTGGATTCAGAAAATTATGCAAAATTGAAAAATGCAATAATATACAGGGTATTCTATTTAAAAAATCGAAAGTTAGTGTCACTTTCGGCGAAACCGGAAGTGAAAATAAAAATCACTTGATGTCAAAAATGGCCGCTTATTATGTATATAGGATCCCAAATTTCAATCAATTATCTTTAAAACTAAAGTAGAAAAGAGGGGTGTACCATGATCCTATTACACCGATATAGAGCAGTGGCGTCTGGACAAATTTGGGCCATATTTTAAAATTGAAGCATGGAATCCAAATGAAACTATAAAGCATGACTTTATGAAGAAGTTTAGCAAAAAAAATTGCAGTTGAAATTTAAGGAAAAAAAGTTGCAAAAAGTTTTCCCACTCAGAAAATTTGTAAAATATTGACAACGTGTTTTTTTTTATAATCAGGACTTTTATCGAAAAGTTTCAGATTTCATTAAGACATTTTGATTACCTAACCCTTAGCTGAAGACATACGATTTTTAGTACATAAACGGGACTATTCTTTTTATCAAAGAAGCTACTCAATTTTTGTAATGATTTTTTTTATTAAATAAACCTCTTATGTATGACTAATCCAACGTAGCAAATTGATCCATCATATTCGTTAAAAGGAATAAGAAATGTAAGAATTATTTTCAAATAATAATACTAATCCAAAAATATGAACATTTTTATATTTTATAAAAAAACTATTGAATATTTTACAAACAACAACAAGCAACACATCGTGATAAATATTATTAACGTATAAAACATAGTACCAGAGTTAATCATAAAAAAATAACGTCAACATTTTTCAACAAACGTAAAAAAACTACTACAATTGCATAATTTTTCAGTGTATTGGAAGCAAACAGCTTTCCTATATTTGACACATAAATATTTTATCATGCAATTTTCCTTGGGAGGGCACAAGTACCAAATTTCAACTTTTCCTAGAACTACGGTTGACACACACAATCTTCGTTTGAATCACCTGCCTGGTTTACAACATTTGTCTCATTTACCTCATTTGTCGTTTGTCATTTTTCTCATTATTTCTTGTATCTTATTTAATTCATTTGTCTTATTTACCTAATTTGTCGTTTTTCTCATTTCTTATTTAACATTTGTGTAATTTCTCATTCGTCTCATTTGTCTCATTGGTCTCATTTGGCTCATTTATCTTATTTGTCCATTTTTCATATTTATCTTATTTATAGCATTTCTCATTTGCCTCATTCGCCTCATCAGTCTTCCTTCTCAGTTATCACATTTACCTTATTTGTCTAATTTATCGTGTCTCATTTGTCTTCTTTGTCTCATTTGAGTCATTAATCTCATTTGCCTCATTAGTTGACACACACAGTTACAGACTCACAAACGTCCACAGGCACCCACGCGAGAAAGAACACACATACGCACCCACAAACTTACACACACGCACGAGCGGACATACACATATTTACCATTTTTTAGGAGTCCCTTCATAATTTAGATCATTGTAACGGACGCGTTTTGACGACCTAATCATTATTTTAACATATACACCATATACACGACATCTCTATGCACCAACATTTATCACACAAACCGAGGGACTACTTTAAACTTATTTTATTCTGTAGTTTTTTTCAAAATAGATCATTCCTTCTCCGAATTAGGCAGTGAATAAACCATCTATAGCACTACGAATAGATGAGGTGATACGCTTGGGGACAGAATAATTTGCAAATTACAGCAAAATTTGTATAGTCTGTAGTCTCTCAGACGACATGTTTCCAGTTAAGGGTTAAAGACCTTTTTGAAATTTTTACAATAAAAACTTAATTTGAAATAAAATTTCAAAAAGTGTAACTTTAAATAATTAAAAATTCTTAATAAAATTTAAAATGTATAGGTGTGGTTCGTATTCAACAAAAAGCTGTAGGGCCTCGTCTCTCTTCACGTAACGCAAAATCCAAAGATTTTCAATGGGTTGCTTTGGTGCCTTGAGAGGTGGTTAAGAAAACATTTCAAGAAAACAAACAAACAAGACATGAAAGGTTCCTACCCACTTCAGGATGAAAATATTCAATAAATCCACATATGTATGCATGCACAATACATACAAAAACACGCGCCCATCATTAATGGTCTGGCGCTAATTTTATTCTGAGTACGAATTATTTATACAACGTTACCGGCTCAGTGGAGTAACCGGGTCAGTGGAGTAGTTGGTAGTCCAGTGCAGTTACGGATTTTTATATGGTCTAGCTGGAAAAAAAGCAGATAATAGTCCAGTCACATTAGAGGTTTCACCTCGGAATGAGAGATAATAAGCTGTAAACTTGTATAAACCTTTATTTTGGCGTTCTAAAAGTTGTCTCAAAAGTCTCATAAAATCTCGTGTCCGCGTCTGAAGATATTCAAGGTCAAAGGTCACAAAAATCGGTTTTTTGCAAATATCTCGCTTTCTATGGTTTTAATGCCATTTGCATTTATTATAAAAATTGTAGAGAATAAAATTCTCTACAACTTTTGTCCCAAACATTTTTTTTATATACTCAACCGTTTTTGAGATAGAGGGCGGAGAGCGCGCCGCGCTTACCTAGTCACAGCATAATGCAAGGTCAACCGTAAGTCCCGGTAAATAATACGCCGTATAAAGTCTATAAATCATTAAAAAATACATAATTATGAATAATTTGCAAATGTTTATTAATTAATACATTATATTTAATGATATTTTTCATTTATTTGCAAATGTTTATTAATTAATACATTATATTTAATGATATTTTTCGTTTATAGAATATATATTTGTTTAATAATACTTACCTTTCCGTGTAATCAAAAAATTGTTGAGTGGAATACTTTAAGTATATTTTAATTATATTCTAATATATATGTTAATCATATTTTAATTAGAAAAAGAATAGAGTAACTACATTGTAATTATTTATATCTTTATTTAGAAATACTTTTTCATATATTTATTACAATTGACTTTCAAATGTGGGGAAGTTTTTCAAAAACTTTTATAATTAGAAGGACTTGAGTCTTAATTTTCTTCTTCTTCTTCATCATCGTCTTCCGGTCGCTCGAAAATTTCCAATTCAATATCATCATTTTCATTGTCAAGGATATTTGTCTCTAGATCTTCGAGAATTTCGGGGTCAAATGTACTATCTTCATCGAGATTGCTTTGATGCGGTGAAGCATTGAGGCACGCGCGCCCATTACACTGGCTACAAGCTAAAGAACATTGCAACCCCGATTTCCTGCATCTGCAGCGTGAACCACAATCATTCTTGCAGTTGATTACACGGAAAGGTCAGTAATATTAAACAAATACATATTCGATAAATGAAAAATATTATTAAATATAATGTATTAATTAATAAACAATGCAGATTATTCATAATTATATATTTTTTAATAATTTATAGACTTTATACGGTGTATTATTTACTTGGACTTACGGTTGACCTTGCTGCTGTGAAAAGATAAGCGCGGCACGCTCTCCGCCCTCTATCTCAAAAACGGTTGAGTATATAAAAAAATGTTTGGGACAAAAGTTGTAGAGAATTTAATTCTCTACAATTTTTATAATAAATGCAAATGGCATTAAAACCATAGGAAGCAAGATATTTGCAAAAAACCGATTTTTGTGACCTTTGACCTTGAATATCTTAAGACGCGGACACGAGATATTATGAGACTTTTGAGACAACTTTTTAGAACCAAGATAAATGTGTATACAAGTTTACAGCTTATTATCTCTCATTCCGAGGTTGACCCTATTTTTTGGCTTAAGTGACTGGATTATAAAGCCATTCCACCAATGTGACTTTTTTGAAACGTCTAAAATTACTTTTGTTACAAACCCCACTACACATCGAGTTTTTTGAAACGTCAAAATATGACGTTTTTGAAACGTCCATTGATTTGACTATAATAGCTTGCCATGGGACGCAATTTCCTGCCGCCGGTTAGACGGCGGATTAAGGAAAGCAATATTACTCCAGGAAAATAAGGTAAAAATAAAGGCCATCTGCTGAATGAGGCTGAACAAGCTGAATTTTTGCAGAGACCTTCGTTTTGATGTTCTAGTGAAGCACAAAAAAATCTCATATGCCTACCCTTGTGCGTCTTGAGATATCGAAGGTCAAAGGTCATGAAAATTGGTTTTTCGCGAAAATCTCGCTTCCAGTGCATCTGACGTCGTAAGAACTCATAACAAAACTTACGTAAAACAGTATTTTCTACAAAATTGTTCATATACATTTTTTTTCGTGCAACCAACCGTTTTCGAGATATAGCATGATAAAGCCAGAGCGCGAGTTATGTATACGATTCTCCTTAATCTTAAGAAATATGATATTATCACATCCCACTACGTGGAGATAACCATATGAAATTTATACCTTTATTATGCATATTGTATTCACTTATTACTTGTCTTTCATCTAATAAAGTCCTCTGTTTTACTATTATACTTTAATTCTTTTATTGTAAAGTTTGGAAATAGTTTTTAAAAACAGAGTTGTTACCGCGAAACGCGTAACTGGTGTCAGAAGTGGGATGCTAGAAGAGTTTTTTTTCCAAAAATTGAAAGAAAACGCTGGTTTTAACCACTAACTTCGACGTATCCGCCCTGAGAACGAAAAAGTATCCCCAAGTCAATTCCAGACGTTGGACAGGAGAAAAGTAGTTCCTAATTAAGGAAGAATCAAGAAACAATTTTTAATTTTTTTATGGAAATGAAGACAACTTTAATTTTTATTTTAATGTAAGTACGATTGATTTAAATCCTCAACTAAAACCTTACCCACCTTATCCTTTTTGCCCTGAAAACAATATTATTTTTAAGCTTTGCATTTTTATTCTTATGTTTTTCAAAGTTGTAATTGGCTGGACTGAGTAGGTCGAAAGCAACTTTGTGACATAAACACTAACACGCTTTCTAGTCATAAGATTTAAAATAAAAACTTAAATCTACAGTCCCGCTGACGATTTTTGTATATTGTTGCAATAGAGCATTACTTGATTGAGTTCAAGACCAATCCCTCGTTGCAATTAAACATACAAACTGAGTCACACTTAAAACAAAAAACTAAACTAAAAATTTTTTAAAATTCTACAGTCCCGCTGACAATTTTTGTATATTGTTGCGATAGAGCATTACTTGATTGAGTTCAAGACCAATCCCTCGTTGCAATTAAACATACAAATTGCGTCACATTATAAAAAACCATCTACGATTCTAAAACAAAGTGATATACTAATAACTACTGTCATAAATTTTAATATTTAAATATACGTATTATACTGGATGTCCCAACCACAAGATATTGACGACTTAGTAGGTCAATTTGGAAATATACCAACAGAGAGAAGAATCGAATTAACAAGTCCACCACAAATAAAAATGGCTCAACCCTCTATCAGAGACTATTTGGACACCATTCCACCATTTAATGGAGACCCAGTACTCATCTCAAATTTCATAATTGCCTGTGAAAATATACTCGATTCGTTAGGAAGACCCACTGACAATGTATTTAACTCTTTCCTTATGGCGCATATAAGAAATAAGCTTACAGGAAGAGCAGCACAACTAATATCTGTGCGAAATTTAAGAACATGGCTCGAGCTAAAAGAAGCTATAATATTTACCTTTGGCGACCAACGTGACGAGGACGCTCTAATGAGAGACCTGGTAGCACTAAAACAGGAAAATAACGAAACAGCCCTACGATTTGGAGAAAAATGCCAAGATACACTTAGCCTGTTATTATCAAAAGTAAATTCTATGGATATGAGTGTAATTTTAAGAGCTGAAAAGATCAGAATATACAGTAACTTAGCTGTAAAAACTTTTGTAAAAGGAGTAAAAGAACCATACAGTCTTATAGTAAGGTGCAGAAACCCTAGTACACTGGAAGAAGCTATAAACATTGTTTCCGAGGAAAATAATCTAAATTATATCAGAAAATTGACAAATAATTACAACAATCAACCGACATTCCACAAAAATATACAACCAAGCCATCAACTTCCAAGAAGACAGCCTATGCCTATGTATAACACAAGACCACCCTTTACACCAAACAGACCAAATTTTACGCAACAAAATCGACCTTATCAATGGCCCAGCAAACCAAATCATTGGCAATCTCACACACCTAATCAACCGATATCAAGAATGCAACAACCATTTAGACCACAAAATAATTTTCAAAACTCAAGTGTGCAAAGACGAACACAAAATTATCCTACCCCTATGGACACATCATCAGGAAACACTAATTTACCAAGACCTAGTGTCCAGAGACCAAATAATTCTCAGAAACCAAATTTCACTTGGGAAGAACTTCACTACACCGACATAAATCAGGACAATAATTATTATCAAAATGATCAATACCAGTCCGAAGATCAATATGAGCCAACTGCCTCATGTTCACATGATTATTATGATGCATATGAATCACATATGGATAATTTCGATCAATACGTGGAACAAGAAATATTCCCAATACACGAACAGCAACATGCAAGTCCTATTGAACCCGAAAATCAGGATTTTCCCAAGGACCCATCGACAAAAATACCGAAATAATACAAATTTATTCGATTGTCGAAACACAACTACCCTACATATACATAGAAGACCTGAAGACAAACTTTTTAATCGATACCGGATCTACCAAAAGTTTAATAAAACCCGAATTAGCCGAAAAACATTTTAAGAATAAAATAAAATCGGACCTTTTTTTATATACAAACAGCACATGGTATAACCACCCACCAAGAAAGTGTAAAAATTAAACTTCCGAAAACGTTTAACACACATAAAGAACACACATTTTATCTATTTGACTTCAATCCAAAATTTGGAGGATTAATAGGTATAGATCTCTTAAAAGAACTAAGAGCACAAATAAATATTAACAAAAATAAATTAATAATGGGAAAAACATCTATATGTTTACATCTGACAACCCCGAATACAAAACCAATTATTATACCACCGAGAACGGAAATGATAACTAGGTTACCTGTAGAAAAAACGAATATTAAAAAAAGGATTTATCACCCACCAAAATTTAAAGAAAGGACTAGAAATACCCAGTGCTCTAATAAAAGTAGAAAACAATCATATTATAACAACTGTAACTAACAATAGCGAATTACCCCAAATGCTACAAATAGAAAATCCATTAAAAGTACAGGAACTTCCAGAAGAATTTCTGTATAACACCGAAATAACACAACAAAATATACCAATGGATCAAGACTGCATTGATGAAATATTAATTAATAATCTGCAAAATAACTTAAGAACATCTCACCTAAACATCGAAGAAAATACGAAAATTCAAACACTATGCTATAAATATAAGGATATATTTTACCACGAAGACTTACCTCTAACATTTACGAGCCAAATAAAGCATAAAATTCGAACTACAGATGAACACCCTGTTTATACAAAAAATTACCGCTATCCACACATATATAAAAATGAAGTTCAAACTCAAATGGACAAAATGTTGAAAACTAATATAATTCAAGAATCAATATCACCCTATAATTCACCAATATGGATAGTGCCGAAGAAGGCAGATGCCAGTGGCAAACAAAAATTTAGAATCGTCATCGACTACAGAAGACTAAATGAGAAAACTATAGAAAACAAATACCCAATACCAAATATCGAAGATTTATTAAGCAAACTTGGTAACTGCATATATTTCACTACTCTAGATCTCGCTAGTGGATTTTACCAAATTGAAATGGACGAACAGGACGCTGAAAAAACCGCCTTTACCGTCGATAATGGACATTATGAGTTTAAAAGGCCCTTTGGCCTCCGTAATGCTCCAGCCACTTTTTAGTCAGTTATGGATCATGTATTACGAGGGTTACAAAACAATATCTGTCTTGTATATCTTGACGATATCATAATATTTTCTACATCATTAGACGAGCACTTAGAAAGATTACAAAAAGTATTCGATAGACTAAGAAGTTCCAACCTTAAAATACAGCTGGATAAGTCAGAATTTTTAAGGAAAGAAGCCGAATACCTTGGACATGTAATTACACCAAATGGAGTAAAACCGAACCCTAATAAGATCTCAGCGATACAAAAGTTCCCGATACCTACCACTACTAGAGAAATCAAACAATTTCTAGGATTAGTTGGATATTATAGGAAATTTATACAAAACTTTGCTCATCTTACTAAACCACTAACCAAAAGTTTAAAGAAAAATACCAAGATTGTACACGACGAAGACTTTATAAATGCATTTGAAAAATGTAAAGAAATTTTAATAAATCCACCCATACTACAATATCCAAATTTCGAGAAGCCTTTTATAATAACTACTGATGCGTCGGATGTGGCCCTTGGATCTATACTCTCGCAGGGAAAATTGGGAGAAGATTTACCTATATGTTATGCCTCGAGAACACTCAATGAAACTGAGAGAAAGTATAGCACAACTGAGAAAGAATTATTATCAATAATATTTTCATTAAAATACCACAAACCGTTCATTTTTGGCAGAAAAATAACTATAGTCACTGACCATAAGCCATTATTATGGTTAGCCAACTTAAAAGAATGTAATGCTAGACTAACCCGATGGAAACTCAAATTAGAAGAATATAATTACGAAATTGTGCATAGAAAAGGAAAAAGTAACGTTGCAGCTGACGCCTTATCTCGCATACAAATTTATCCAATCGATCACTCAATAATTGCACAAGCAGGAACATCAAGAGATTTTCTATCACCTACACCAAGCGAAATTGATAGATTATTAGAACCAGATGAAAATCAACCAGAAATAGAAGATATACAGCTTTTAGATGTACCACCTCCCCCAAGCAGTAACCAGACAGTACATTCACAGTTAGATAGTCAAGAATCGATTCCAATAACCGAAGATGCCATCGAAACAAAACCTAAACAACTATGGTTTACAGAAATACCAAACATAACCGAACCATCAACAAAAGTGTATTTATATGACAAGAAAAGAATTTATTTAATAAATATACCCAAAGACAAAAACAAATTACAAGAATGGATGAAAGAATATTTAGCACCTAAAGAAAATTACTATATTACCTGTACAGATGAATTATATACAGTAATATGCGATGCCTATATAAATCTATTTCATACTAATAAACCCCGTTTATTTAGATGCCTTGGACATAAAACTTATGTCATGAATAAAGAAGAAAGAACTAAAATCGTTAAAGAAACACACGAAAAATATAATCATAGAGGAGTATTACCAACTGCGCTACATATTAAAAGAACATATTATTGGCCACTTATGGACAGAAATATATCAGATTTTATTAAAAGTTGTGAAACATGCAACTTAACGAAATACGATAGAACACCACCTATCGCAAATATAAATTTAACACCAACCCCTGGAAAACCTATGGACTTATTGCACCTAGACACTTTCGAAATCGATAAAATGAAGTTTATAACAATAATAGATGCCTTTACTAAATATGGAATTATATATGAGATAAAAACTAAAAATGCCATCGAAATTTGTGATGCACTGCATACGTTTGTAATGCATTACGGTGTACCGAAAAACATTACGACAGATGGAGGACCCGAATTCGACAATGGATTAGTTAAGGATTTTACCAGATTGTATGAAATTAATCATCATATAACAACTCCACAGAATCATAAATCAAATGGTTTAATTGAACGTCTACACTCAACAATTATAGAACATTATAGAGTAACAAAATTAACTACCCCTGATCCCAAGAATACAACAAGAATAAAACAATGTATTATCGCATATAATCATACAATTCACTCAGCCACCAAATTTACTCCACACGAGCTTTTATTAGGACAAACAAACGCCAATAACCCATTCTCCATGAATGTGCAATATAAACAATATGAGTACCACATAGATGAAATAAGAAAAACAGCCCAAGCTCAATATGAAATTGTAAAGAAAAACTTAATGACAGAAAAAGAACTTGTACACCAACAAAATTTAAAACGTTACGAAGAAACCATACAACAGTATAAAGTTGGAAACAAAGTATACGTAAAAAGTGTACGAGGTAGATCAAAAGCTACTAACCCCTTTCTTGGACCGTACACAATTCAACAGATTAACCCAGATAAAACATGTGTTTTACTTAATAAGAAAAATAATCAAACACGCAAAGTACATATGGACAATCTAAAACATTCTTTTAATGTTTCAGATTCGGACTTAGAATCATCAGAGGACTAGAGCTAGAAAATCTAAATGACAAACCAGGACTTTACCCCCAACATTTAGGTATAACAAAAATCCAACGCAACAAATGGACTTTAATTAAGAGGATAAACTTAGATAAGTTATATAATAATTACATTAGTATAAGAAAATTAATTAATAAACTACATAACTCTTATAATAATACACAATATGGTCACACGTATAAAAAAGAGTATAAAACTTACTTAGCTATAGATGAAAATATTTTAACTACATTAGAATCTAAACTTAATCAATTATTTATTAAACAAAGAACAAAAAGAGGACTCATAAATATCTTAGGAAAATCATTCAAGTTTATCACTGGAAACTTGGACGCAGAAGATGGAGAATACTTTGAAGAAAAAATTAAAAAATTAGAAGAGAATCAACATAAAATATCCCATATAAACGAAAATCAAATATCGTTTATGCAAAAAGCTATACAAACATTTAACAACACCATGAACACCCTAGAAGATAACGAACTCATATTAACAAGCAGAATTATGCAAATTGAAACCTATATGAAAAAACAAGATATGTATTCTACACAAAGTAGAGCTATTGAATTACTTCATAGCACACATAATCAGCTGATACTCGCTATGAATGAAATAATTCGATTACTCAATGAATTAGAAACCTCAGTTACATTTGCCAAAATTGGATATCTACACCCCAGCATAATTAACCCTGAGGATTTTCAATACGAGCTTCAACAAATAACTAATATTTTACAAGGACCAGATAAATTACCATATGATCCACAAAACATTTTATATTACGAACAAATTACTGAAATTAAGGCTTATCAAGTAAATAACGCCACAACTTTTATATTAGAAGTTCCCCTAGTATATAACGAAATTTATAACATTTTCCATTTATGGGCATTACCTACCTTAACCGAAAATAACCAATTCAATATTATAATCCCAAAATTCAAATTCCTTGTACTTTCCGATCAATCGTACAGCCTCTTCGACAAACCATGTATTTTACTTAGTGATAAGAATTATTTTTGTAAAAGTTCAGAAACACAGCATATTAATAATGAAATATGTGAAATTCAAATAATATTAAAAGCACATACTTTGAATTGCAGTAGAAATATAATAACTTTAAATGATATGAAAATTCAAGAAATTGAAAATAATCGCCATATAATAATTTCACCATATAAAGATATTGCAAAAATCAATTGTAATAATAATTTAAAAACGACACAAATTCATGGTACTTACACCACTGTATTAGAACCAAACTGTATAATTTATATTAAAGATTATAAAATTCAGTTACATAAATCTGAAGTAAAAATCAATCAATTAAATAGCTACTTGCCTGAAATTGATAACAACTTTGAAAAGCTTAATAATGAGTTTAAACCACTAGAAATTTCTCACATAAATTTGGATGATATTAACAAACTAAATGATGAAATAAACAAAAATAAATATCAATTATTAGAAATAAATAATGTTAATAAACATTTTGATTATTGGAATTTAATTATTTACTCTGTAATCATATTAATTATAATTTATATATTATTCCCTAGAATGAAACAATTATATTTGACAATGACCTCAAGAAAGAATAAAGAAGAGAAGGCCACCCAATTAAAAGAAATGCCATTTCGCATATCCTAAAGAGGCTATTGCTCCATCTCGGCCTGGAGGAGTTATGTATACGATTCTCCTTAATCTTAAGAAATATGATATTATCACATCCCACTACGTGGAGATAACCATATGAAATTTATACCTTTATTATGCATATTGTATTCACTTATTACTTGTCTTTCATCTAATAAAGTCCTCTGTTTTACTATTATACTTTAATTCTTTTATTGTAAAGTTTGGAAATAGTTTTTAAAAACAGAGTTGTTACCGCGAAACGCGTAACTCGCGCATTCGTAATAGGTAATACTGTATTATACTGCAGAGCTATAAATATAAAAGCACTTTTCTTAATCTGTTAGACTGGAAAATTAAATTCCCATTATTAAAACCGTTAAAAATTTGTTTATTTATAAAAAAATATATAATAAATAATTAATAACAAAACAATGTATTATTTTCACACCACTTTTGTAATGAAATGCAAAGCTTCTATATATTATAATGCAAATAAATAACATTTCTTTATTCTAGACAAGAAAAGTATAATCATCCAGGTATAAAAAAGTGGGCCATGACCGTATTTCTCCGAAACGCAGTCCCTAAACCCCTTGCATTGTAAAGCGCCTCTTCGCGTCGCATCGTGTTGGTCTCGAATCCAAGCCAATTTGTTAGTTAAAAGCTATTTCTCGACTGTGAAAGACGTTCTTGTCCACGCGGAATGGTTAGTCTGTGTTTATATGCAATCAACCGGTTTCGGATGGTCGTGAATCAGTGAATGTTGTGCGAGGTTTACAAACTATAAAACAAAACAAAACATCAAAGAATTCAGTGACCTTGAGCCTGAAGAGGTTTTGCCAACAGACATAGAGCCAACAGATATAGAGGAAGCGTCTGACGAAGATAATGTGTTGATCGAGGTGCTAGTGGAACCCACGAAGACGAGGAGGAAGGCAAGGAAACATAAGGCGTGGTGTGGAAAAGAATGTAGTTTTTGTTATTAATTATTTATTATATATTTTTTTATAAATAAACAAATTTTTAACGGCTTTAATAATGGGAATTTAATTTTCCAGTCTAACAGATTAAGAAATGTGCTTTTATATTTATAGCTCTGCAGTATAATACAGTATTACCTATTACGAATGCGCGCTCCCGCTTTATCATAATATATCTCGAAAATGGTTGGTCGTACGAAAAAAATGTATATGAACAATTTTGTAGACAATACTATTTTACATAAGTTTTGTTATGAGTTCTTACGACGTCAGATGTACTGGAAGCGAGATTTTCGCGAAAAACCGATTTTCATGACCTTTGACCTTCGATATCTCAAGACGCACAAGGGTAGGCATATGAGATTTTTTTGTGCTTCACTAGAACATAAAAACGAAGGTCTCTGCAAAAATTCAGCTTGTTCAGCCTCATTCCGCAGAGGAAGTTTTATTTCTCTGGAGTATATAAGTAATTATTCAGTTGCAAGAAAGCCTGAGCTATCTGACTGCCACAAGGAGGAAATGCTGCCCTTTGCTAATAATTTTATTGACATGATAATGATTTCTGGTCTAACATTATTTTTCTCCGGCAAGACAATATCCAACCATGATGGATTCCTTCGTGCATACAAACCACAAAAACATGGTTTGAAGAAAGAGTAAATAGATTGCTTTTTCGTTAATATGTGGGCTTGAATTAGTGCTGCTGGTCCAGGAATCTCTTAGCAGGTGGAAAGAAGACCCAATTCACCTTTCAACAAGTTAGTATTAGTTGTACCCATTCATTTGTAACAATAATAATTTAAATTTGTACTGTAGGACAATTATTGCCTAATTCATACGTGCAGAGTAGTACGTGACTGGTTGCAGGACAGTATTATTCATGTTTTGCCTTGGCCCTTCAGAAGTCCAGATTTCATTCTAGTTGAGAATGTTTGCAAACGAATATTGAATGGAATTTACTCTAGAAATTTTCGCCCTCAAAGAAGGGAAGAACTTGTGGAGAATGCTTGGGAAAACATTGGTTCTTGCACCCATTGCGCCCTCCTTCTTGATTCCGCTCTTGTCGCACATGACGATTTTTGACGGCCTCGGTATTTTAAAACATTAAAAAATAAGCTTTCGTTTTATGTAAAATTCAGCTTGTAACAACGAAACCCCCCACATAAGTCACAAAAAGATAATATTCAGTTAATTACCAAAGATCTCGAACACAATGAACTAAGTAAAAAATGTAAACGTGATGTCATTAGTATTACCTATGTAGATGCATTGAATCGAAAATCAATGAATATACCTTGGGGAAAATCTCTACATACAGAATTAGTCAAACTATACTTGGAATAGTGAGATTCTGTTTATGAAACAAACTTTCTTGACAATATTCTGATCTGTATTATTTGTGATGGGTGTACTTCAAAATATGTCACTTACAGTTGTTAATACTATTATAGGTATGGAATAGCTGATTGGAGTAATTTAGTTTGATATACAAATATATTTGTTCCATAGGAAATTAACTTGACTTCTAAGATACCTTTGATAGTGGCTGCTTCTTTTAACTAATTTCAATGTTTTTTATTAATTTTCAAGAATAATGATTTTTTTAATACAGGTCACTATATTATTTATAAAAATAAATAATGCATAGAATCAATAATAAATAGTTACATGATATTTTTAACATCAGAAATTTGACAAACAAAAAAGTCTTTTAAACTTTTGACATTTTCAAAAGACAACTAGAGCTTCTAAACGCCTTTTAACAAATAACATATAAATGAGTTTAGTTTATGTTTAGTTTTAATCGTCTCCAGATAACGTTCATTTTAATTATCTCAGACGATGCCAACTTGCTTTTAGAAATACGCTTACTAAAAGTAAGTCATTTCGTACGACGTTTCCTCGTATATAAAAACATATGTCACATCAAGGAACGAGAACTGATATATGTATATGTATCTTCTTCGCAGTCGGATATAAAAACCCTTAGGTAAGTTATTAACTCTCCAAAATATAATAGATTTAATCCAAACAAAAATTTCACTGGACGTTTGTTACTGGATATTTTAGGTGGGAAATTGCAATTCTACATTCAGTTCATTGATTTTTGTTAAATTGTTACTAATGTGACCCAACTCTATTCTAAACTCTGACCATTAGGGAAATAGCATACTAATGGATTTATCTAAAGTGACCTCTCTTGTTTTGTTGACATTACCATATGCAAAGAGATGACGTTGACATTTATACAACAGTATAAATGATTAAGTTTAATTGCTAGATCTTTTCATATGGATGGTAAAATATTATTGTTATTGAAATATATTACTTGTACTGTAATTTTAAAACATTAATACGAAGAATTATCTTTGATATTCTTGGATACAGTAATTGCAAACATAGTCAGTTATGAATTATTTTTAATGCACTTAATGGCATTAATCTGCATGAATAAAAAATAATTGTGGACACATTAAAAGATACTGCTGGAACAGAAGATGACATATTTACAAAGACAATTGAAGGCGCGTTTATGGTTACCGGAAATCGTTATCTATATATTGTAAATTAATCATTACAGAGTGGAATTTTCCCCAGTATCTGGAAAACATCATGTGTTGTATCTATGCCCAAAGTATGTAATACTCGTCTCTGTGAGGAATTTAGGCCAATAAATACCATGTCAATATATGAAATGCTCTTGAAAATTGTAGTAAAAATCCAACTTTTAGAATAATTTAAAAACAAATTAAGTTCCTCTTCTTGGTAAAAGTTAAAATATAGAGTGGAAGGAAAAAATAATATTAACTGAAAATTTTTTGCTAATTATTATTTACTAACTTTTACAAATCTTATCACAGATAAGTATAACATAATATATCTTTTTAAACAATTATTTTCCCGGCTATTTGCCAAAACGCTGAAACTTGGATTACAAAACAGATAATATGCACATTATGTTCAGTACAACTGACTCAATAATGTTAATTTTAATTTCAACTATTCTGTCTACTAAAACCAAAAATAAATAAAACACAAGGTACTCACCAGTTGACACTCACTTTAAAAAACTTTAAAATATTTACCGACATGTGTTTCTGCTTGCATCGCTTCATCAGGATAGCCAGCACATTTAAAGAATCCAAAGTAACCAAACTCGTAAACCTTAATGTAATAAACATTAATGGCTTCAGAGAACAAAATAATTGAAATTATATATCAAGAAGAGGAACTTAGTTTGTTTTTAAATTATTATATTCGACCCTAAGGGGAATTTCCACTATATAATTTCAATTATTCTATTCTCTGAAGCCATTAATGTTTATTACATTAAGGTTTACAAGTTTGGTTACTTTGGATTCTTTAAATGTGCTGGCTACCCTGATGAAGCGATGCAAGCAGAAACACGTGTCGATAAATATTTTAAAGTTTTTTTAAAGTGAGTGTCAACTGGTGAGTACCTTGTGTTTTATTTATTTTTGGTTTTACTAGACAGAATAGTTGAAATTAAAAAATAACATTTTTGAGTCAGTTGTACTGAACATAATGTGCATATTATCTTTTTTGTAATCCAAGTTTCAGCGTTTTGGCAAATAGCCGGGAAAATAATTGTTTAAAAAGATATATGTTATACTTATCTGTGATAAGATTTGTAAAAGTTAGTAAATAATAATTAGCAAAAAATTTTCAGTTAATATTATTTTTCATTCCACTCAACTTTAGAATATTATGATAAAAATAATGAGATAGTTCAAATCAGTCAGGGTTTCGTAAACATACATTCTTGTGAATCGGTAATACTAAATATAAATATTGTCTGTGGAATTCTCTAAATTAAATGTAAGTGACAAATGAGTTAAGGCAATTAAATGACAATAATATTATATTGGCAGTTTTCTTGGATATTCGAAGAGATTTTGAAATTGTTATTAGAGAATTACTGGTAAAAAAACTTTTAAATCTTATTTATCTAACTGCTATCAAGAAGTACAATATACAAATTTTATATCCTATTAACTGGAAAATTTAAATGATGTGCCACAGAGCA
This sequence comes from Rhamnusium bicolor, assembly GCA_029963845.1. Classification (NCBI taxonomy): domain Eukaryota; kingdom Metazoa; phylum Arthropoda; class Insecta; order Coleoptera; family Cerambycidae; genus Rhamnusium; species Rhamnusium bicolor. The sequence goes on from JANEYF010004722.1 coordinate 447,286, forward strand.
CGGTCTTGGGACCTATTTTGTTTCTATTTTATGTAAATGAAATTGTAAAATATGTAGAAAAGTGTAGTATAAGTATGTTTGCTGATATTATGATATATATAATAGATACATATCCAGAGGATATTATAAATATAATTAATGATAAATTGAAAATATGTACAATTGGTTGTGTAATAATGATATATATGTAAATATTAAAAAATTCAGGCATATGCTTATAGGAAATAATTGTAAATTGAACAGCATTCATAATTCATTAAACATATCGATAAATAATAACACACAGGAAAAAGTTACCCATATGAAATATTTAGGAGTAATAATAGATCAAAATTTTTATTTTAAGTCATGCAAATAAAATGTCAAAGAAATGTCACTTTTTGTATAGAATAGGATTATCTCTTGGTATATATACAAAAATTAATTTTATACAAAGCATTGATTGCTCCTCATTTAGAATTTGCTTCAACAGTTTTATTCATTATAATTCAAAATCAAATACAACAAATACAAAAAATAGAAAATCGAGCAATGATATTGTACTAGTATGTGCAACACCCCGTCCAATTGCTGGCATAACACAATAAGCTGGGGGTTATACTTACTGACCGGTAGCTCAGCGAGCAGGTCGTGAATAAGAGCTTAGATTGATTTGAGTTCTCACCAAAATCTAGGTTGGGCGCCAGGACTTTTGCAAGTACCAAATAATGAAAAGTTTACTTTAAAAGATGAAGATACCATTAAAAACTTGAATTCGGTTGGGAAGGAAGTTGAATAAAAAGATATTATTTAATAAAAAGTATAATAATATATATGCACAATATTTACTTGGCTCAGATAATTTTAGTCAAAAAAAAAAAAAATCTACGTGGTTGAAGACCAACAAACTAACCGCACAAAAATTGATACGTTATTGAAAGAGAAAAAAAAAATTAAAAATAAAATGACTGACCACTTACAAATTTTTTCTGACAATATATAAACTTTCACTGTGGACGACGATCTTACGTAACTTCCAATGGGTTAGTCCAGCGAAGGATCCACCAACGGCTAAGCTCTTAATGGGTTCGGTGTCAGTTTGAATCTCCACTGTCAGTACTGCAGTTACCCTTGAGAAAAAAAATTTCAGTTGTATAAAATGTCGTTTTCCTGCTCCACCCAGTCTATAATGATCAGTTCGATCCACCAGTTATCCTCTTCTCTTGGTCCAGGTATTAACATAAAAAAGGAGAGTTTTATGAGATCAGTATTATAGGCAAAACAAAGTAAAAAGCTGTGACATTTGAATTGTCCAGCTACGTAGACAAAATATGAGAGTTAACACAAATTTACAGAGTAAATTGCAAACTAAACAAACTAGGATCGGTATCCCACAATATTTTAGGAAGTTAAAGACTTCAACTAACTTAAGTATCAATAAAAGTTACGTTAAATAGAAAAAATACTAGTCCAACAAATAAACTAGGTGTAGCTATGATAATAAACAAAGTGAAATAGGTATTCACTATATGTTTTTACTAAAAGAAGTTAATCCTCAAGAAAATAGAATTTAGAATGTCTGTATGCAGACAGACAACTAGAAAGATAACGTAAATAAATTTTGCTAAATATAAAACAATATGACAGTTTTCAACTTGAAGGTAACGTTAAATTAAATTATTTATTAGTTCCTCGGAGAGAGGTAATAATGAATTGCAGATAAAGTTAAATAAAGATATATACTTGACTATATGCTTACTTCAGATAATCAAAAATTAATCAAGTGCCAGATAACTAGGCAGGTATCTTTAACAGAGAACTAGACAAGGCTCCACTAGAGCAGCGTTCCTGACTGAATACTAAGTAAACGTTCAAAGCATTCGATATTTTAAATTTAGAAAAACCTTACATTACTGAGGTCTGGTTGATAAATATATGCACTGGTATAAAATGATCCACCACAAAACAAATGCACCACATTAGATAATTTTCACAAAGGTTATAAACAAATAGATTTAGTCCAAAAAGGTGTACCAATCTCCAGATGTCACCAGTCACCACTATTCACAGAGCACTACCAACGTAGCTAAGTGACCTAAAACATCAACAGACAAAGACAGAAAACAACTAACTACGATACAAAATGGCGACATCCGTTGCCGAGTAAATCTAAAATTTACAATAACCGAAAGTTAGTTTAAATTAGCACACGAAATTATTACAATATCAAAGGGATATTAGATAAATTGCCAACAAGGCACGATAAATTGATACTAATCAATATTAGTGATGGCTGTTTCAAAGAACAACCAAGGTGAACTGATCACCGAAAAGCAAATTCGCCCAAGGCGTAAATTAAGATAATTACGGTACGATATTATTATGAAAATTACCTCAAAGATACTTTAAATCAATATAGCAACTTTTTAAATAATGATGATCATAAAATCACAAGATAATACTAGAAAACATATAAATTTTACCAGACCGCTGAACTAGAGATGTTTTCGTTCTGAATTTTACAATAGTAAGAAGGAAGTAGCATTGTAGTGTTCTGCTACCTAAACTCGATTATAGTTTGAAAAGAGACAAACATTTGAGAGTACAGTATGGGCAATAAAGATAGATAGATATTTCGTGCAAGAATCTGCAAAACCAACTGTTCCAGTAGAAATCAGTGGTGCGATCTGGACTAGACTGGCTGGAACTTAATTCATCGTGGACAACAACAAACTGGAATGGCTTGCAATTTCGTTACATATGTAATAAATATACACCAATACAGTTGATGTTAGAGACTTTAGGAATGTACATCAAAGAGTTAGGTATATTTAAAACTTTAATTTTTATCCTGAAGTGGGTTGGAACTTTTGATGTAAAGGTAACGCTGACGTAGTGTTCCACAAAACACCAAAACACCATATACTGCAGTAGTGCAGTGGAAAACTACGTCAGTAAGCACTGACTTAAATACTACACTAGTGCAGTATGGTGTTTTGGTGTTTCGTGGAAAACTACGTCAGTGTTTTAATTTTTATCTATAGAATGAAAAACAAAATGTTATTAACCTATCTATACGATAGATTAAAGTGTAATCATGAAATTTACCCAACTAGCAATGCTAGAGGTTTTTTTATTGAAACATTTAATAGGAGCAAAACTGGCAACTTTATATTCTCTAAAGGTTTAAAAACATTGATATGCAAACACGTTCAAAAGACTTCTTTGTGAATATGCAAAAACTTGTTATTAACACGTTCAGCGCCAGTGTATCTTTTTCGATACACTTTGTTAAAACATTGTGTATCTAAAAAGGTACACCGACTAATATTCTGTTTTGGCCATGTGTATCGCTAACGCACACACTTTACGTATATTTTATATGGGAAATTATAAGCTCTGGCCTACTAGAATTTCCTCTCAAATTGGGGTGTAGGTTGGATGAAAGTTTTGACATGAATTCCGTAAAAGTTCAAATTAAAACAACACGTAATTATTGTATAAAAATTTATTTAGAAAAAAACAAGTAATATCAAATGGAACTAACCGATAGAACATAGGTCATACTAGTGGGTAGCATTGAAACATTTATGACAAATAAAAATATTGCAAACGGAACACTTGGTTATAACCTGTGAAGCTTTCACTATTTTACCGCCGACATCCGTTCCTTCTCTTCCATATTTCTTATAGCATTCTGCACACTTTCCACGCACTTTCTTTCCTTCCTTTTCATTTTTTATCAACTCATCCATGCAGATCTTTTCGCCGGGAATGTATGTCTTCTGATAATTCTCAACAAATTTGTCCATCAATACTCTTACTTTATAAAGTCTGTCACTGGGATCAGCAGTAGAATTATCGGAATAGTGTATATATTTCAATATAAATTCAAATCGGTTTCTGGGCATTATTGTTTAGATCGTACAGGCATGGGCCTACGATTACGGTGATCAGCCGTATCCTCTTCAGAGCCACTTTCATCTGCTGATTCCTCATTGCTATATTGCTCATCTGTGGGGTGAAAGTTGGGATCATCAATGGAATCATCACTATCGAAGTTCATTTTTTCTCCACTATAGGGTTCTTTATCAAACACTAAATATCTAGCACAAAGTATTACTAAAGTTTACACGGTCAGTTTTTCATATAAGAATTTTAGGTCTATTCATTCTGTAAAAGGAATTTAGGAGAAATAATGAATTTACAATTATTATTTAGGAAAAACAATAACTATGCATTATTACGTAAGTATTTCTTTTCCCCCGTTTCTCCTATATTCCCTTCACGCTTTCGTTCTTTTTTCTTCTTTTCCGCCAACCTAAAAAAAGCACATAAAGGTAGATAAAAAAAGAAAAAGTAGCGTGTATCTTTAATGATACACCTGGCCTAGGAAATGGTTTACTACCTAAACCTTTTTCCCAGGCCAGTGCATCTAAAAAGATACACATGGAAAAAAATTGAACAAAAAGTGGAAAAAGAGCTGAAAATAACTTTATTACTCTAAAAATACATCAACATCTTAAAATTACTGAAAAAAATAAAATTCTTATAAAATGACGAAAATTCGCCCTGAAAGCTTGGCGCTGAACGTGTTAAGACTAACATGTAAATGTTTAATTTTTTTGTTTAAAATAATTAATTATGTTAAGTTATGTGTCAATTGTATGTAAATAGCTTGAGCTAAATAAAGATATATTATTACTATTATTATATCGAGGCTGATTATTCTTCATGTCATTTATTTATTAAAAATAAATCTGTTTTAAGTACTCCAAAAGAAGTATGAGGTAACTGTAGACATAGATATATCAGAGTCAATATTACTTATCATCTCATCGTAACTGAATAAATTAAACTCACGATCGTACCCCATACATCATAAAAAATATAGGCTTCACGGAGAGCATCCGCACACCCAGTTCTGTTTCCATCATGCAATGGCTAATTATAATCATTCTATTAATAAAATTCCATATGAAAATGATGATATCCGATGGGAATGTACCTCAGCTATTATGACATTAAAGAAACTTTCGGTTTTAGAAAATAAATATTTCCGCCTCATATCAAATTCGAATAGATACATCTCCATCAGAAATCTACATGAGCGTTGTAACGACATTGTATTCATAACGGATTATATTAAAAACATTTCACAACAATTTTATAAATACGAATTGTCAAATAGCTCGTTATTAAACAACATCACACAAATTAGGGAGTATAACGCACCATTTAGAATTAAACACAAATTACCATACCAGTCGTTGCCTATCTTCCGACAACCCTTGTAGGCCAACCACACAAAAATTTAAAATTAATCTTCTTTTTCTTCTTTTCTTTCTGTTTTTTTTTCAAAATTTGTTTGTAATTATTTATTGAAAAATTCATTATATCTTGTAAGTAAATTTAATCATTGAATCAATAAATTAATTATCTTAAGAAGGGTTTTTGAGATTGGGATTTTCCCTTCCTTGATATAGAAAATTTATCAGTGAAATATCTTTTTCATCATATTTTTTTTAACCATTTTTTATCAATTACTATTTATGCTACTTTGTTATTTTTAACCTAGGCATAAGTTTTTAACGACGTTATTAATTACATCCTTTTTAATTTAGGATAGGTGTTAGTATTTTAAGTTTAATTTTTAGATATCAAATCGACTCCATCCATACCCACCGTGGCGCGATGGCGCATCGAATCGTGGATGTTTACCTGGCTGTGGCCGTGGACGTCGAAATGATTGTTTTGTATATAATGTTTAAATATATGGTTTTGATTGTTTGGTTGACTTCGGCTAGTCTACGTGTAAGTTTGTTTATACAATATAATCCATAATTTTCTGTGAATATTGCTTCCTGAGACTAAGTAATTTCGACACTGCTGATCTAATTTATTTTAGAAATCTGGAAAAACTGCAGCCCATGTACTGTTGTTATGTGTCATGTTAAATTTTCTCAATCTGTCAAAACCGTAAGTAAAGCCATCTGTCACTATTCTAGAGCCTAGAGTCTCTTTTGCCATTGCTAGTGGACTCATGATTTAATAAAATAAGTACATATTAGCAAATATTATAATAAAGGGTACGGCAATTATTACTGACACATTTCAAAGTGCAATTATATGTTTGGTTAATAAAAACAAATATACAAAGTAACACGTAAATTTATTGGACAAATAATGCAGTATTTACTTAATTAATTTTTAAAAATTACATTAGGTAAGTAGGTTCTAAGGCATTTTCCTAGCCGCTCGTGAAAGCTGCTCGTATGTTCAACATCTTCAATTCAGCTTGTTAATGTTTCCTTATAAATAAAAATGTAGTTCATCAGACATAATGAGATTGTTTAAGATTTCTTCTAACAAATCGTCGGTAACAGGACGATAGGTCAAATTAAACTGCTATTTGACCAATGGTTCAGTTACCGACAATTTGTTAGAAGAAAACTAATTTCTCTAGGACCCAATTCCCACAGTTTCATTGTTTAAGATATTGACATTTTCATCACTCATGCTGCAAAATAGAGGACTAAACTCTAATTTTGTTTGAAAATTTGGTGGCAAGAGCTTTTACACAATTTGAATTTTCTAAGAATGCATTCCAAGAACTTTATGAAGAACTTCATCTGAGACTGCGATAGGATAACTGCATCACCTGTGCGTATTTGATTGCAGAGCGCTTTGGACTACTTTATATTAGATATAGACTAAAGGTGCGTCCCTTTCAATGCTTTCGAGAGTACAAACTGTTCTTCTACGAGTCCTGGGATTCGATTTAATGGTATCGTTGTTTTGAAAATGCTGGTATCAGTTCAAAATCGTTTTTCTTTGAACTTTCGCGATTGATTTAGTATGCATACATTAACGAAAAACACACAATATTGTTAACTTCTTTTTTCGAATTTTATAAACATTTTGATGACAATAATGTTTTTGAACTGTCATAGTGTAACAAAAAACAAAGTGAAGCCGCCCTAGATAAATTTTATATTGTTTTATTGCTCTTTTTAGCATCAAACAAATTAAGCATGGCCTACTGCAACATAGGGCGATGGTGTCGATATACTCACATATGTCAAAATACTGCATCTTATATGTTTTAACAAAATGTCTTTCTTGTATCTGTATGTTAAGTAATAAGCACAAAGTAATATTTTAAAATATGTCAGAAATAAATGCCGTACCCTGTGAAAACAAATTTATAAGATAAAAAATAATTGATATTACAACTTGATGAGAACAGGTGAATCAAAAACAGAAAAATTACTTTTTTTAATTTAGTCGACTCGCGACGTTTCGCTAACTTTTATTAGCATCTTCAGGACTAGATAAATTGGGTTTTTCTTGTTTATAATTAGAAAATAAATTAAACAAACGAGAACTGGTACAAAACATAAGTTTAATTAAATGCAACATACGAGTCAAACACATAAACGGTCTTTGCTTTCTTAACCATACGCAGCAATTGATTGTTAAGAAAGTAAAGACGTTTATATGTTCTACTCATATGTTGTATTTAATTGTTTTGTACCACTTCTCGTTTGTTTAATTTATTACTAATTATGAACACGAAAAAACACAATTTAACTAGTCCTGAGGATGCTAATAAAAGTTAGCGAAACGTCGAATAAATCAATAAAGTAGTTTTTCTATTTTTGATTAACCTATTCCCACCAAATTGTAATATCAATATATAGCAGGTCACTAAACCTCCAAGAAATAAAAAAAACATTTTTAATATTGGTTGAGTGGTTGTATAGAAATGTGCTAAACTCCACCAGGACGTTAATATAAACGCTGTTAAAAAAAGATGTTTTTACTTCGGTTGTTTAACACATGCATTTGCATTTGTTTTCTAGGAAATGACCCACTTGTGAGCTGACCTGGCCCCTCGAACTCTAAATTCTGTTCTACCCTTCAGGTGACACCAGAATGTGAAACTCACAGTATTATTTATGTGTATAGAAATACACCATCCAACACTACAAGTGTCAATTACAGGATGCGAGAAAAAGTTGATAATACAATGCACAAAAAAAAAGAGACATGAAAATTAAAATATAACACATAAAATACGGAATATTGAGTGAAACAAAAAGAACCGTCAATGTTTTGAGCGGCATGAATGGGGCGACAAATAAGAAATATGCAATATAACGCCAGGGCACCTTTTGAGCGAATTGCAATCAAAAGTGACCGTATGAATGCTCGTTATGATCTTAAGGCTAAATCAGGAGGGTACCAGGTGGGAGAGTTGGTTTGGCTATATAACCCAGAATGAAAGGAAGGCAGATCCCCGAAGATAAACCACCCTTGGGAAGGACCATACACTGTCATCACCAGAATAAACGAGGTCGTGTACCGAAAGCAAAGTCCAAAATTAAAGATGAAGGTGGTGCATATAGAGAGACTAGCCAAGTATGCAGGGAACAATGAACTGCCTGATCGGGACGTTCAGGTTAAGGGAGGGGCAGTGTTACCCCACTGGACTGTGTAGACTGGTTAGATGAAATTGGAATTGTATGAAAACGGCCGGGAATATTCTGGAATGTTCTAGACCGTGTGAATGGATGTATAAATAAGACGCACGGTGGGTCGAGACTCAATCCTAAGTTGAAAGTGAACGAGTAAAGAGGAAATAAGATAGAAAATTAAAAGTGTTTAATTGTCATTATAGTTAAGACAGTCATTAACATATTATTGTTAATTCTTAATTAGTAAATAAAGTAGTGAATAAGTGTTACCCTAGACTTTCAATCAACGAATCTACGAGTATAAGTGTTTGTGTGGATAGCAAACACGTAATATTCTACGGCTGGGAATCGTTTTCTTATAATTTTAAAACTATATCCAAAAATAAATTATTAATAACGGTCATCAATTAATATTAAAATAAATCAACTAATATTTCAATCTGTAAATTATTTTAAAAATAGAAATAGATTTGTAATTAACAAATGCTTTCTTTACTAGTATTAACGATGATTCTACCAACTTGCATATTTTCAAATGTACCAGATGACACTCAAAATGCAAGACAACAGTCGTCTTTACTCACGATAAGTATATTAACTACATTTCTAATATTAAGCTTAGCTTTCGACTGAATTACATTAAATAAAAATTCTTTCCTCTTGGCTTACATAATTAATAACTAATGTTACCCTGAAAAAGAAACCAGATTGAAACAATTACCATAAGAACTAATTGTTCTTCCAAGTATTTGACATAAAATAAATTAACCCTTTATTCACAGTGGCTTTTACACATTAATACAAGTTATAGGATACAGGGTGTATCAAAGTGAAAGAGGAACCCAATTAGGCCTTATTATAATGGAAAACAATCTACGGAAAAATCACTTCCTTGCAAGTTACAGGTATTACAAATAAAATGATGGGGGAGGGGGGAAATTGTAAGAGATCTGTCCTAGCTGTGGCAAGATACAAGATGTTGGCATATCTTGACTGAATACGTGGTAGAGAAAAGATAAGTTTTTCTAGTAGAGGTGGACAAATTACCATATTAAATATAAATTTAAACAAAAATAGCAGAACTTCTTTATTTCTACATGTTTCTACAGCAAATCTTGTGAAAAGTATTTGTTGTGGGATCTCTACCAAGGTAAACTTCATCTATTACATACGATATAAATTTAAAAAATTTTAATTTTAATAATTTTGTAATTTTAAAAATATAAAAAGTCTACATAGACTAAATAACCAGGATGCATATTCTAATTTTGACCTTACGAAGGTGTTAAAAAGCAGTAGAAATACGGAAATGTCTGTAAAACTTTTAGTATTTCTTATAACAAAACCTAAGTCTTTACACGAAAATTGTACGATTTACTCGTTATGGTTTTTAAATGTTAATTTGTTATCGAATGGAACACCGAGATCTTTGATAAACTCGAGATGGGTCAGCGCAATATTATTCAATTAATATTCATAGAGGATTGGACCCTTTTTTCTGTTATACGACATAACATTATATTTTTCTACATTATAAAAAGGTTATTTTGTAACTTTTCGCAATCAGCTACTGATTTTATGGGGGTAAAAATGTTTGCATGATCAGCATACAATAAGATGCCAATATCCAAGTCACTCACTATATCGTTAATGAATAAAACGAACATAAGAGGACCTAGGATGTAGCCCTGAGACACCCCCGAGATAGCATGAATTTCATTAGACTTAAAACCACTGTGTTCTATGTACTGCGTTCTATTACTTAAGCATCATTTGAAAAACGTTATTAACAAAGGGAAGAGACCTAAAATTCGAAGTTTACTAAGTAGGACTCCGTGGTCAAGTCTGTCGAAAGCTTTTGAAAAATTGGTCTAAATACACGTCAACTTGTATGTTGACATCTAAGTTCTCCGCTATGAATTGCGTTACATGAAACAGATTATCGTGATCTGCCACTCAATGTTATTGTAAATGTTAGCCGATTTAAGTAAAAAAATTTTAATGATCTATCTACTGTGCATATTCAGGTATTTTTAGTCAGTCAGACAAAATTGTCATATCGAGATTGTTCGCCTACCATACTGGTATAACAAGCCTCACAAAGAAATCATTACCATTCAGTTGGGGACACTGTACTATTTAGAGAAGATAACTAACTATTTTACTATATCAGTCATTAAGAGATAGGGTATTCATGACGTCCACTTGGAACACATTTATTCATTCATTACTGAAAATATCGATAAATCACCGAGGCATAGCTTCCACGCTGTCTATATTACGGTGCGGGAGTATTTCACCGGGAGATTAAGATGAGCTATCTCTTAAGATGCTTAGCCCTGATTATTATTTTCAGTGTACCCCACTTAGTGACTGTCAGTTAGTTTTTCCATCCGTTCCTGCCTTATTTTAATTCTAGTAAAGTTTGTTTATGATAAAAACTCTCAGGTAACACAATGTTGTCGATTATATTTATCCGTGTTTTCTTAGTTTGACTTCGCAGATAGGTTGTATAGTTATACAGTATTGGAAAAAGTCTACTTAGAGTGCCTGCTTTGTGTGTGTGTGCATAAAGGATAAAAATAGAGAAGTCATATATGCGACAGAAAAAGACTGTGTATCACTGTTGCCTTTTTGTACGTTATTGTGTTTACGAAGTAACGAGGGTACTTCTCCGTCTCATTGTATCCCTTCCCCATGTGATCCGGTACGCCTCCAGTCCTCAGTCATCACATCCTTCCACATCTGATCCCTTCCCTTTCTACACTAAGTTTATTGTAGATAAAACAAACAACAGTGTTGCCAGATGCCTGATAATTACCAAAATCTAACAATTTGGAATTTTATCTGGTAGTTGTTAATGGAGCCTCTAATAATGGCATGATCTACGATAATTTTTTGGGAACGTCACTTTTTTTTTTTAATTATTTACACCTTGAGAAATAACTAAAATCGTTTCATGTAAAGTGCATAATATGCAATGAATACTGTTCCATTTTACTAACTGCGATGAACATTTGGCGACATCTAGTTAGTAGTAGGGCGGCATACGAGATTTTGTTCATGCAGCTACGTTCATTTATTTTTTATGATTATAAAATAAATGCTATACTGCACGAAAAATTAGAGTTCCACCCCTCTTTCTGCAATGAGTGCAGACTGCATGCAGTGCTACATGTGGAAGCATTTTTTCAAAGGTTAACGTAATTTATTCAAAACCAAAAATATCAAACCTATAACCAAAAATCAATTAATGATGAACATAGTAAATGGTATTTTATTAAGTTCAGAATGCGTGAAAGAATCATGAAATTCCATAATATTATACAAAAATATAAACGAAAATAAATACATAATTTCTGAAGTCGAACTTGACAGCCAATTGTTATTATTTGAAAAGTTTCTATTTAATATACTTACTTGTAACTATTTTACTTTTGTGTATTTATTTTTTTATAATAAAGTTTTTGAATATTGGCGTATTATTTGAAGTATCTGGTAATTTTTCCTAAAATCTGGTAATTTCATTGTTACTTTCTGATAATCACATTTTCACAATCTGGCAACACCGCAATAAACAATTTTGTGATCACATGGTGACCTGCTCTCACGTTGCTGTTGTCTCATTTCTTTTATTATTGCGTCAGCCGTTAGCATGGTAAGTTAAACTAGCATTTCTGTTTAACTTAAACATGTTTGTTTATACAACTGAAGAAAAAGTGCAAATGATCAAGTGGTAAGTTGGTCCTATTTTCATTGACGGTAACTTAAATGCCGACAAATATTTAAACATTTTGCAGAATCAGATTATTCCGGCTGTTCAAGCTATTGACGTCAACTTCGGGGGAGATTTGGTACCAGTAAGAATGCTGTCCTGCTCATAATGCAAGAAGGGTGCAAGAGTGTTTAGACAACACTTTACCCGATCATCTTATAAGTGGAAGAGACACAATAAAATGGGCACAAAGATCCCCCCGACTTGGCGCCTAATGATCTTTTTGTGGGGATATGCAACATCGGAAATTTATAAACATGAATACGAACGAGCGCGTTACTTGCAAGAGTTACGTGCTAAAATTGTTGCCACCCTACAGAGTTTGACTCCTGGCATGTTTTTAAATGTCAGGAACGAATTTTATCACCGATTAGTGTATTGCCAGGCGCAACAGGGCGACATTTTTAAGCCCTTATAAGTTAACATTTGGAAAAAAAATCGTTTGTTTCATTTTTAATACGTTTTTTTAAATCTATAATCATTTTAGAATTTTTTATTTTATTTTCGTTAAAATATTTGTTAATTTATTTTTATTTAATAGCAGAATGTCAGTTTACTTTCACGCCAAATTGCCAAAAATTACTCAAATAATTGCCACTGAGTTTTTTTGATGCATTTTAAAAACAAATTATGCATCACATAACTAAAAATTCTCCAAATAAATAGGGATACGTAGTTATTTACAGAAATAACAACTATACCCCACAACATTTTGAAACTTACTAACCAAAACATTACCAACAATATCATCAGCAACCTGTTCTGATGAAGGGCGGGTCATCGCAACGCATAACCTAAAGATGAATAATTTATTGGCAGTACTTGCCCCGCTACTAATTGCGCATACCAATGGTCGTGCTCGCAACTTCGCGGTTTTTGGTGACTTTTGGAGAATTTACACCGAGTAGCCAATTCGCCATCTCTGTCTTTGTTTTTTTTATTAGTTTTAGATAAAGAGAATATTTGCAAATCGCTAGAATTTTTTTAAACACCTAATATCTGTACAATAAATTGTGTATGGAAAAAAGGGATATGATAGGGCGTGCCCTCTTTACTTCACAAAGACAACGTACAATGAGGCAACATTGATATATAATTCTCTTTCTCTCCCATGCATGACTTTGCTATTTTTATCCTTTATGCATACACACAAACAGGCACTCAAATTAAACTTTTTCCAATAGTGTATAAATATGACTATACAAGATTTATTTATCTACATTTATAGTAATAGTAATATACTAAAAGAATAATTTATAAACGTATTCTTATTACAAACTTTAAATTATGTTTATCATCTTTAAGACTTCTTGAAATAATTGCTTCAACGCCCACACAGTTTTCAAGTAATTTCATTAAAAATTGAGGTACTTTTTTATTTGAAATATACTCACAAACTTTAGGTATAAATCTCCAACTTCAGTATTTGCCACAAGGTGACGATAACGATCTATATCCTACTGAACCCATTATTTTCTTCTTATATGTCAAAAGAACTCTAAAACTACTACAGTAAACCTTTTATTAGTAAAAGATGGGTTAGAAATTTATATTCTTATTATTAATGGTTAAACTGTAAATGATTATACAGTACCACCGAATATTTGGGTCCTTAAATGTAACTTTTATATTTTTCAAAATTAACGCTGAAAGTGTTTTCACATGATATAAGTTTTTGCAGGGTTTCCTTCTTTTACTAATTTTATTGTAAATTTTATTCTACATGTAACTAAATTATAAAAAACATATTGCGCATAATATATATGTGATCCTCAATTATGATTTGTTAGCAAAGGCTAATTTCATTTTAAAAAATATCGTTGTGAAAAGCCATTTTTGCACGAACGTGTGTAGAAATCGGTATAGTGTCAAAATTGTGACAGAATAATATATATTTTCTCTACGACCTTTAATAAAAAAAAAATATTTTCCTCCTTAAATGTGGGTAAAAAATGGTGCTTTCTCTCACTAGGGACGCAAAACAGCTTTGCTCCCTAGTGAGGAGAGTATATCTTACCCGAACTTTTGACTATTACCATAGTTTCTTGAAATCTCATTGTCTGCTAAAATGTCACAATAGACATCATATTTAAGGCACGTAATTTCATTATAATGTTGTTTTATTAATTTTAAACAATATAGCTCATTTTAGAAATATAATTATAACTAAGATATCAATTTTATTATAATTTACCATATTGTTTCATTATAACAACCACCTTTGAAACTATTATTTTAATATTTCACGGCTTATTTACTATTCAAATTATTACCATTAAAATTGTCATACTGCCAATATACATTGCTTATTTTGCATTTCCTTTGTTACAAGCTTGGGAATTACTGTTTATGCTGACTAAGTACAGCCTTCCAAGCTTATAAATTAACTTCATATTTCTTACTAGCTCAGTTCTTATACTCACTTATTATTATCATGTTCAATTAACTTGTAACTTAAATCTTTGTATTTCATTAGACTCAACGTGTGTAGTATTTTTTAAAAACAAGTTTATGCAAACCGTAATCTAACAATTTGCGCAGTCGGTAGGATCCGTAAACACTCCAGAACAAGAAGCCCAATCAATAGTGAAACACATTAGAACAAGGAGAACATCGCGAGATGCCTAACTAGTGCAAGTTAACAATTGGAGCCCTTCCTCACTGTGGTGGCGGATTCTAATCCCTAGACGGAAGAACCTACTCCATGAAAGAAACCATTGAGCAAGAAATATTACAACAATCATCTTATATTATCATTTTTAATTTTTTCAACTAACAAACAAGTTTATTATTATTTCCTTTCATTTTCATTTCTTTATTTTTGTTTATTTGGCTCTGATATTTCTAACTGTATCCACTCGCTACATATACGTGTGTAGTACAGTTCGACTTAAGAACCAAACTAGTTTTAGTATAAGTGCATAATTATTTCTCTTATTCAGTCCCATTTACAATTTATTCTACAAATAATAAAAACCTCATTTACTGTTAATGCAAATAAACTTTAATAAGTGCATAATTTTAATTAAGAAATTTACTAATTTACTATATTTCTGGTATACAACATTTTATTTTAATTACTTTTAATATTTTTTCTTGATCGCTCGATTAATCAATTATTTTTCTAAATAATTTCTGAATTCTAAGCAACAAAATGCCAAACTTAGTAACAGAGCAAGTTGAACCTTACAAACTATCTGAAATTTTTTCCTTAATACCGGAGTTCGACGGCAACCCCATCGCTCTACAAACTTTTCTTAATTCATGTATTTACGCCCACTCTGTGGCTGTCAGAGATCAAAAGTTATTGTTAACCTTACATATAAAAAATAAATTGCGTGGCAAAGCTGCCGAAATTGTAAATTCTCGTAACTCAACTACATAGGCAGAAATAAAATTTTTATTAGAGTCTAATTTTGGCGACTCGAGAGATTTGACATCTCTTATTCAGAATTTACAGCGGATTCATTAAATACATAACGAATCTGCGTTAACATTTATAGCACGGTTACAAATGCATAATGCAAAAATGTACGCCGCAATTCAAAAACAACATTTTACTGCGGAGCAGAAACAAGCAAAAAGCGAACTAATTGAAACAATGACGTTAACTACTCTACCCACAGGTTTAGAACCAACACTAGGCAAAATTCTTCGTGCCGGAAATCCTAAAAAATATGCGAGATGATATAAATCGTATTAAAAGGGAATTAGAGCTATCTTATTTGAAACTCAAAAATTTCCAAAAAATAACGTTGCAAAAAATCCAATTCAAAGTCAAGTGAGAAGGACAAACATTAATTTTCAAAAAATTCTGTTCATTTTGCAAAAGGAATGCCGCACTAGGCAACAACAACAATTCACATCTTCAACTTCTCAAAATTTTAACAGACCGAATTTTCAAGGAAATTCAAAATTTTGCACAATCGAATCAATATCAAAGAACATTTTCACTAAACCAATATCAAAATCAACAACCGAGCTCTTCTCAACAGAATGGGCCTTCAGTCATAAGACCGAACCCTAATTATAATCAATAAAGGTAATCTGCAATACAGCACAACCCCAATATTAAACGTTTCAATAACCAACCAAAAATCCATCATTTAAATGGCCCAAGTTACGATAACCAGTACACTTATGGTCAATACGAAAATTATTCTTTTGATAATCAAGTACAAAACGAAACTTGTATCTTTAATAATTTTCAACCTGAACAAAATGAGAAGAATTATACTGGTAATTCTCAGGACACTCACTATGAGAATTATACTGCTAATTCTCATAATAGTTACTATGGCAATTATACTGCTAATTCTCAGGATACTTACTATGAGGATTATACTGCTAATCCTCAAGATTTTTACCAAGGCTTAGATCATTCAACGATTCCTCCCAACCAAGATTCAGGCCCAGTTGCGGATTTACAAACGAAAATACAAACCATGAACTTACAAGACGACTTGAACCCGTACTTAAACTTCCCAGAACAGACATTCATGTAAATTTATTATTGTCTGTAAACTCAAAAAAATCTTTATTATATGAAGGATATTCAAATAGCTTTAAAAATTTAATAGACGCCGGTGCAGGTATTTCTATTTTTAAACCTAAAACAGCCGTAAATTATCGACAACGATTTTCTAAAAATATAATTATACAGGGTATAATGGACCAAAAGGTAAAAATAAGTGAATCAACACTTATACCATTTACAGAAGGCAATCCACATAAAATTTATGTTCATAATTTAGATATAGACTTTGATGGACTGTTAGGTGCAGATTTTTTAGAACACTACAAATGTCAAGTAGATATAAAAAATAAAAAACTAATAACGAACTTTAAAACTGTACCGTTATTTAAAGTTACTGACGATTCGTGCGTTCATTCACCTGTTAGTTGTAAAAATGTAACTCAAAATCAACCGCAAAAACTTCATCCAAAAAATCAAAACATAGATAATACCAATAACCAAAATTTAATATCTATTGAGCCGCGTATAGAAAAGATTTTAAACTTAAATGTAATTTACAAAATACTGATGCTATACTGTTAGCTCAGGAATCGGACAAAGAATGTTTGCCAAACGCCCTGGTCAAAATTGACAATAATGGAGAATTTTATCATCAGTTATAAATCCTAATGCAATACCTAAAATAATAGATCTTTCAAATTTTAAACTAGAACCCGTTGAGAATTTTATAGAAATATTTAATTTGAATCCCCAAAACCTCGATTTCCAACAGACAGACATTTCGAAATTAGAAAGCAATTACGCTTAGAACATCTTAACAACGAAGAGAGTGACTTAGTTACTCAACTCTGTTTAAACTTTTCTGATATTTTCTACCTAGAAGGAAATAACTTGACTTCTACGAATGAAATAAAACATTCGATCGACACAAATAATACAGAGCCAGTTTTTACAAAATCATACCGATATTCGCATATTCATAAAGAATAAGTCAAAATACAAGTTTCTCTTCTCCAGTTTGGGTCGTCCCAAAAAGATTCGACGCATCCGGAAAATAAAAACGGAAAGTCGTAGTAGATTATAGAAGATTAAACGAACTGACAGTCGACAAATATCCACTCCCAAATATTTCTGACTTACTAGATCAACTTGGCAAATGCCAGTGTTTTACGAGACTAGATTTGGCATCTGGTTTTCACCAGATCGAAATAAATACGGAAGACATTCAAAAGATTGCTTTCACCGTCGAAAATTGTCATTTTGAATTTGTGCGAATGCCATTCGGACTTAAAAATGCCCCATCAATATTTCAAAGAGTGATAGACAACATTTTGTTAGGTATCCAGAATGAACGCTGTTTGGTTTATATAGATGATATTATCATCTATTCACCAACCATTCACGAACACATCTCCCGTTTAACTGAAGTATTTTAACGTTTACGACATGCAAATCTCAAAATTCAACCGGGCAAGTGCGAATTCTTACACAAAGAATTTGTCTCATCACTAAAAATGGTGTAAAGCCAAACCCAATTAAAATTGACGCTATTCTAAATTTTCCTCAGCCTAAAAATTCCAAAGAAATACAATCATTCTTAGGTCTAGCTGGTTATTATAGGAGATTCATTCCTAATTTCTCTAAGATATCCAAACCATTGACAAAACTACTGCAAAAAGACATTTCCTCTAATTTCGACAATGACTGTACAAATTCCTTCGACAATTTAAAACAAGCTTTAACAACTACACCGATTTTTAATATACCCGAATTTTAACGATACTTTCATACTAACCACGGATGCTACCGTATTCGCGATAGGTGCAGTGTTATCGCAGGGCCCTATAGGCAAGGACCTACCTATTGCATACGCATCTAGAACAATATACAGTGCGGAAACAAAGTGCTAGAGCGTGAGCTCTTAGTAATTGGTTTGTTAGACATTTTAGATCATATTTAGTCGGCAGACTATTCACATTGGTTATTGACCACAGACCACTTACCTGGCTGTTCCCTATAAAGGACCTAGGAAGCAGGCTAGTTCGTTGGCTGGAACAATATGACTACGGAGTCATATACAAACCAGGTAAGATTAATAAAAATGCCGACGCATTATCTAGCATCAAACTAAACCATGTTAACCATTGTGTCACCTTTCAAACATCTATTTTAGCCGCTAATTCGGATCACGAACCAAATTCGGACAATGAAGATTCCAATGATACAATCACAGACGAACAGTTTTTTCAAGATTTTAATACTTTCGTAAATTTGTGCAAGACAAAATCGCAAATCAATTATTCTAAAATCCAATTTTCTAATAAACAATATTAGACAAGGAATAGAAGAATATCATAACATTCTTATTACAACACATACTGGAAGACCTTCACTATAAAATAATCGAAGATATTTTCGAAGAACATCCTGATTTTAGTTAACACAGTTTCGAGTAAAACTGTCATAAATTGAAAATATGTTATCATTCCATTACCTTTTGATCTAGAATCTGTCAACGAAACATTATTTTATATATTACATCAAAATGATCTCGATCTTTTACGTACGTAGCACGTAGAAAATAATTTAGATTTACCTACATTTGAAATGCTATAATATATCTTTGCGGAAAAAGACTTAAAACTAATAATTTGCCAAAACATCTTCGAAACTTCAGATAATGTCCACATTCCTGTTATTATAGACCAAAACCACACAGGAAAATATAGCTTACACCGTAGGATAAACGAAACTACTCGGAGAATAAATTTAAAATATAATTGGCAAGATTCAACTAAAGACGTTGAAAACTACATCAATAATTGCGAAACATGTCAAAAGACAAAAGCTTGCCGCAAAAATTTCAGCAACCCTTTAGTCATTACAAAAATACCACGAACACCTTTTGAACGTATAAATATTGATATTTTGGAAACACCTAACAGAAACTATGCTGTAACAGTCCGAGATGAATTAACAAAATTCACTCAAGCATACAACTTAAAGGACAAAACGGCGAAATCGGTTGTCAATACCTTATTAATATATTTTAAACATTTTGGCACACCATTACCAGTACACTGTGACTATGGTCGTGAATTCGACAACAGCCTACTCAAAAACCTATGTACTCTATATGATATAAAACTGACATATTCTAGCGTAGGACACCCGCAATCGAAAAATTCCACGCCAGGTTAGCAGAAATGATAAGGGTTCATAAGACGGAAAACCCTAACGAACATCCACTATTACACATCCCATTATTACAAACCAGCGTACGAAAGAACGCAACTACAAAAGGAAAAAGCAAAAGTCGGCTTTGACAAAAATATTCATGAAAATCGACCCGAATATCAAATTGGCAACAAAGTATACGTCAAAGAATCAAAAAATCAAAAATAAGTTATACAACAGGTTTAACGAAATAATTGAAATTTTCCAAAATTCTGCTATTTTACTTAACCCAGACACTAACCAAACTAGTAAAGTAAATTTTCATCGAATGAAACCCTATTTTGAAAATTAACCTTTTTCAGGTTACTTCTGCTGTTCAGATCAGTAGCCCTAGCAGTTTCCCAATACAAAATTACACCAATAAATAACACCATTGGAATTTACTTCCATGAGAAATCGGAAATAATTGTGACAAACGAGAAATGGACACTATTAGTTAATAAGAATATATCCGCACTAAAAACAGTTTTTGACAAAACCAACAAAATCCTAGACACCATCCCAAGCACCCTTGACCCTGCGTATCATAACATAAATACTTTCATGAGCGAAGATAAGGCTCATCTTAGCCTTCTAAAACAAATTTCTAAATCTATTCAATCTAAGTTTGATGAAGTTTACCTTGATACAAAACGATACAAACTATGAATTTAAACGGTATCGGGACAGTATTTAAATCAACTACAGGAAATTTAGACGCTGAAGACGGTCAATATTAATCCGATCGTATTAATAAACTAAATAAGACGAGTATCATATAGAAAACTATAATTAAAAACCAAATATCCGTGACATCATCGATTATAAAAAATTTCAATTCAACTGTTCAAAAATTACAAATTGACGAGGAAAGGTTTAATAAAGATATTAAAGATATCGAAGATGCGATCTTACGTACCGAACATGATATACAAATAGTTGAAACAAATCTAAAATTGCTTGAAATATGTGAACAAGTAATGTCAAACTATTTATATATTGAGGACAACTTAAACGATATTCTAAATCCAATAACATTTGCAGGATTAAAAATCATCCATACCTCTATAATTACCCCTCAGGATTTAATAAGCTCTTTACAAGAAATTTCACAAAATTTGCAAACGAACAACTTGTCACCTCAATAAAATTATCAAGAGTTGCTCAGTACCTAAATATTATTGAACTACAAGCTTTTCAAACCAACTCAAGTTTAATTTTTGCTAGTAGATCCTCAAAATTACACAATCTAACAATTACACCCTACCCTATTTTGGATAATAGAACTAGTTTGCACCATATTCTGTCAACCACTCAAAAATATATAGCGAGAGATGATGATTCTTTAATGTTTATACGTACTCCGGACCTGAAAGGATGCAAACAACTCTACATTGGAACTAAATTATGCTCTAACTTGTTCGCTTACCCTATCGACACCAATGCTACTTGTGAAGTAAGACTGTTCAAACATTTCGACCGTCTACCCGAAACCTGTCAAACATCATTAATCAAGGATATAATGTTCAGAAACTCCAGGAAAACACATGGCTAGTCATTAATGTAGAACCTCTATATGTTACTATCAGATGCCCTAAGAGAAATTCAGTAACGGAAATCATCACGAGGAACTCTATTATAAAACTACAACCTTTTGCCTATAATACTGATCTCATAAAACTCTCCCCTTTTTATGTTAATACCTGGATCAAGAGAAGAGGATAAATGGTGGATCGAACTGATCATTATATACTGGGTGGAGCAGGAAAATTATATTTTATACAACTGGCATTTTTTCTTAAGGGTAACTACAGTACTGACAGTGGTGAGTCAATTGACACCGAACCCATTAAGAGCCTAGCCGTTGGTGGATTCTTCGCTGGACTAACCCATTGGAAGTTACGTAAGATCTTCGTCCCCAGTAAACATTTACATTTGGTCAGAAGAAATTTGTGAGAGATCAGGCATTTAATTTTTCTTTCTCTTTCAATTACATATTTTTGTTGTGTGGTTAATTGGTGGTCTTCAACCACAATTAGTTTTTTTGACTTGTAAATATTGTGTACATATACTAGTCTTGATTATACTTTTTATAAAATAATATCTTTTTATTCAACTTCCTTACCAACCAAATTCAAGTTTTAACGCTATCTTTACCTTTTAAAGTAAAATTTTAATTATTTGGTACTTGCAAAAGTCCTGGCGCCCAGCCTAGATTTTGGTGATAACTCAAATCAATCGAAGCCCTTATTCACGACCTGCTCACTGAGCTACCGGTCAATAAGTACAACCCCAGCTTATTGTGTTATGCCAACAATTGGACGGGGGTGTTGCACCACGTTGGGCGCCAATTAGTGCATTCTGGTACCTACTAAATTTTACTATTCAGCATTCCCTGTACTCTTGATAAAGGCCTAAAAGGCTGAACAATAAAATGCTAGTTCTGTATAGTTAAGGAATAATTTTTTTTCAATAAAATTATAAGATTATTTTTTTGTCCAAGTAATTACGATTTCAATAAAAACAATATTTCTCAGGATGATAGGCCCACCAATTCACTACGTTCATAAGAAAAAATCATGACACTAGTACTAACAGTTAAGCCAGAATGATGAAATTTGAGGGCAGAACAGCAGTTTAGCTAAAAATATAAGAAAACCTAGATAACTCCTAAACTGACTAATTTCGCATAACACATAGAGGGGGTCAAATCGATGCGTATTAAAGTCCTCTATCACCCTGAATCGGTTGGTCCTTCCTCAGTTAAACACCCTGTATACACACTGGCGAGTGTTAAAATAATTTAATATTTTTTACTGCGAATCATATGCCAAACACCGTTCCGTGAAAGTAACTAACTCTACGGGGTCGTATAAAGCAATTTCAACTGCGGAACAAGGGAACACGTGCTTAGTGGCCTATTAATTATATACTTCGAATCTCCACTTCCCGCGTAGATCCTCATTGCACGACTGGTTGCATATATTACAGGTATATAAACGCATACATATCAAATAATTTAAATTTATAAAGGCTGTTTAACTAACATGATTTTTTTATATAATTGCCGGCTCTGGAAACGGGCAAATATTTCCGCTAACTAGGTTAGCGGCTCATTACAAAGTAATGAGCTAAATGCTTCATATTGGTTGCAAATATCGATACCCACTAAAATGTTTAAGTAGAAACATATTTCATTACTCCTCCGTCATCTGGGAAATACATAATGGAAGAGCAATTTTTCTAGCAATTGTCTTAACAATGGGAGTTGTAAAAGGGTTGTAAAATTAATGTTATCCTTAATAGCATAACATAATCCTCCTCATACAAACAATAATAACATAATTAACTCGAAGCAACAATGTGGGTGAAAGTAGGTACAAAAGGCCTATTCAGCAATTATGAAAATCAGTCGTGAAAGCGTCGGTCTTCTCCCTACGGGTAGCACGGCAGTAAACCGTCAAACAAACAAGCAGGAGAGGTTAAAATAGCACCCTTAACAAGCAATAAACGGAACGTTCCGGTAAAATGATCCCTGCCGAGTTCGTCTGGAATTAGCCTAACATGAATCTCGCTAACAGTGACCGCGTAAACACCCCCAGAGTGGCCCGCCGCCTGATACCGCCGCGATTTTCGCAGACGCAGTACAATAATACCCAGACTGAGATAAAGGAAGCCACGACATTCATTTCCGAGATCTCACAGTCGTAATTAATGCCACTGCAGGACAACCGCTCGAGGTGTGGTTTTGTGTTGCGTTCATGCCACCAGCCAGGGTTTGTTAAACCCTCTGCAATTGTTCCCACAACTTCCTGCATCATGGAAAGTTATAACCAAATAAAAATAAACGTTAACTTTAAAGTATTGCGAACGCCCTTTGTTTTAAGAGCTCTGACAGAAATCACAAAACATTTTCAGAAGTTTTAAAATTAAACTGTACACTAGGGTTATACATTTTTTAAATCAAATTGCATAACTTTGAGGAATCAAAAAAGTGTCATTGTAAATAATGCTTTTGTATACATGTATGAGATGTTAGAATAACTGTATTCAGAATTTGTGTCCAGCATATGCAAACAAATGGTTGCTAGTATTTTACATTTTTATTGCTACTATTAGGGCACTGAGCAGTTCACTTAAACCTCTTAGTGTTTTTCTGGTAAAAATGGCAGTTTTTAAGTAGGATGTAATGTATTTTCATAGTTTCTGAATACTTAAGAGGCAGTTTAAAAATAATGAATTTGACATATTTGTGACCATAGAACATTAGAATACACAGTTTTATTGCACAATTCTGTCACATACATGTAACATCATTCATTTTGCAAAATGTAAGTAAAAATTCAAATACATTACTATAAATTGAATTTATTCTAGCATAAATAATATTTTAAGCATGTTCCAAAAGAACATCAGAAAAATATTTCAAATAAATTTTCTGAATGCAATATTTTGAAGTAGATTGGAACCACTGACATGGTTTTCTACAAAAAACACCACATACTGTACTCAACACGCCTTCGCCGAACAAGTTGGCATCATGTGAAGATGATTAAAACTAACTTTGTGCTAACAGTGTATCCTATTTATACCTAAACTATTATTACGGTTCGAAGAACCGTGACTAACTAACCAATAAGCGGACTATATGAGATTGGCTCTCTGTCACTATTCACACTATTTTTACATTTTGTAATTTCCAAGCTTTCAAATGCATCCAGCTATCTACTATTTGTCACATTCCTAATTGATCTTAAATTGCTGCTATCTATTTTGGGGTTGAGATGAGCCATATGCTCCTTGATTCCAGTTTGAATTGATCATCTAGTTTGTCCAACATACTTTTGATTTCAATGCTTATAGATAATTTCGTAAATCCCCGACTTATTTGATATTAATGCTGTCTTTTGGATTTCGTAGAACAATTGTAGTTTATTTCTCAATGAATGAACCACTGTCATATCTATATCTTTAAGAATTTTACCAATATCATGGGTGAATCGAGGATCGTATGGAATTGACACAAAGTTCGGATTTTCTCTTTCATTTTGAAAAAATTAATGAAAATTTCAAGGTGGCTCTTTAAATTTACGCTTTCTAATTATTTTATCAATTAAACTTACAGAATTCCATTACTCAATGTATTTTCTTTTTCAAGCCTCTCCTGATTGAGGGGAAAGCGATGAACTAGAAAATTGTAACTTGCCATTTTTAAATATATAGATATGATAGTGGTTCATCGAGAAAAAAACTACGTTTAGGTAATCCAAAAGACAAAATTGAAACAAACGAAATGTCGGAGATTTACGAAATTAGCTGTAATCAAAATATGTCAGACAAACTAGTTCGAACTAGATTCTAGAAGCATACGGCTCATCTCAAATATAGTAAAATAGATAAGTTGTCCAAAACATGCCTTTGTGAACAAGTATAAAATAGGTAGTAGCAATTTAAGAGTTAATAGGAATGTAAAAGTATTAGACAGTTGGATGATGCATTTGAAAGCTTGAAAATTGCTAAGTGTAAAACCAGTTTGAATTGTGACAGAGTGCCAATCCCGTAATGGTTAGTTAGTCACGGTTCAACAAACCGTAACAATAGTTTAGGTATAAATAGGAAACATTGTTAACAACCGAGATCGTCTATCTTTTCCACTCTCCTGCAGAAGAGCATTTCTGAGATACTGGCATCTTCGGCTGACTCTTTGTATCTACTAAGTGTTGGTTGATAAAACAAAAATCTATAGTTTTTTTAATGCAACACCCTGTACGTAAAAACTGTTTCGGTGAAATTCCCTAAAATTTTTGTGGATTGTAGATCTAGTCCTACTAATTAAATTGCCCATTAGCAAAACCCACCTTCCAGGATTACTTTCGGATGTATGGTCATCTAAAGTTTTAGATCTTACATGGCTGCAGCCCTACAAAATTTTCTAAAAATATTTAAATAAAAATATTTTCAAGAAAATATTTTTATTTAAAAAAATCGTCAGTAAATATTACTGATGATGCTATTTACATATTTTATGTCGATTTAGTCCCTCAATTCTTGAAGAATAGCCACCAACTACGGTATCTATGTTGATCAAGTAGCTTATGTCTAAGACAATTTAAATCTAGTTGACAGTTATTAGTTGTCAGTGCATAAAATGTCGCTAACCGACCTATATTTGTTGCTGTATATTAAGTTTATTTGTTGATTTTGTTATCCCGAAGTAAGTACCTTATACGAATAATTAAATTAATTTTATTAAAGTATTTAATTTAAGTTTAAGTCATGGCCCTTCCTGCAAACCGGAGGCACTGTTATACTTATCATAGTGTAAACTTTATACACAGAATGTCAAGAATTGATGGAGATAATAATGCTGCCAAAAAAGAAATTGCTACGACTAGGCGTGAGACATCTGGAAGACCACCACTTCTTATTAACGATCAGACAAGAATCTGTTTTAATTGGAACGTCTCAATTCTTAATGAAATAACTGCTATAGAAAATGATCCCACCTGTTTAAGACTTAATGTATTAACTCAAACATCAAGTCATAGTTGTGCTATATGCGACGCTGTTGAAAATCTACAAAAACTAACCATTCAATGTAGAGTTATCGTGTTTGTCACCAAAAACATATATATTTCGGAATGTGTCAGAGTTTGTCAGCAACATCTAGATGAAAATAATATGCTGATTGGGCAGCTAATGGCTGGACTGCGATTGGTTAATAGACTCTATATTATTAAGGGGCCACAATTGCTAGCGTTTCTACAGGAATTAAGAACCGTGAACAATACAGAAAAGTGGAAATATCACGACATTAATAGTTTTACAGATTTTATCACACGGCGTGTTAGGAGACAGTTATGGCTAGCTTATCAGAGCATAAAGTCCTCTACCGATACAATTATTTGGAAATATTTGACTTAAATTTCATGTAAAATGTGCGGGTACCTCGGCATGCTTAAACCACATATCTTGATGAAGTATTTCTGACAATTCATTCAATAAATCATGTAACGTATTTTGAATGAATTGTAAATAATTTTCGCCATTTAGTCGATGTGGTATAATAGTTTGACCAATAGTGACATTTTCGATGATTCCTGTCCACACATTAATTCTAAATTTATGTTGAAAATGTATCTCATGCCAATAATTATCGTCTATGTACACAATTGTTCATTGTGCAAATTTCTTACGTCTCTACTTGTAAAATATGCTTCATTGACAGAAAAATAAACGCATATCTGGAATCAAATGTAAAATGTCTTACAGAAAACATGATATGCATAGTTCCATTCCTAAACAGCTAGTGTTTAATTTTGAGTTTTCTGTAAGTCTTTCTAAAATTATTTCCTCACGCATAGCAGTCCATGATGGTACATTTATTTCCCATAATCAACAGTTGCTAGAGCAAAGCACCTCTGTTCGCAAAGACGTCTCTCAACATCGGCAAAAGTTTGATGGTTTGGAAATCTTTCAGTGCATTCTCTAACACCTGTGTGATAATTTCTTTGTCAATGCATTAAAACTAGTAACATACCAGTCTGTTTTTCATAATAGTATTGTGCGCCTATCGTTAATAAGAGCAAAATAAAGAATTTTTTAGAAAAGTTGTATAGTTAATTGGCAGCTTCTCTCGCAGTGAATAAAAATGTACTGGGATTTCAATAACGCATCAAACCAAAAGAGTACTAGTGCATCCATTAGTATTTTTTCTTTTGGCTAAACTATGGTTAAATAACAAAATTTAATAAGACAAAAAAAATGTTGGAAATAAATTTTTCTAATTCCAAAAGAAGAAATTAATTGTGTTGGATAATATTTTGAAAAAAAAATCGACTTTTTTGTAACTGCATGGCCAACTTTTAACCACTTATATAGTACTGATAGATAAGCATCCATTTGAACGCTAATAAGTATTCTATTGTTAGTGAAAAAAAAAAAAAAAAAAAAAAATATATATATATATATATATATATATATATATATATATATATATATATATATATATATATATATATATATATATATATATATATTTTCTTAAAACCCTCGATAGTGACTTTACGAAGCACATTTGGGTCAATCGCTTCATTTTGACCCCTAAAATATTTGGTGGCTTTTTGTATAGACGTTTCAGATACACCCAGTATATTATTTAGTTTAAAACTATTCTCTTTTTTTTTTGAGGCCCTAATCTACAACAAGGGTTTTGTTCAGGTTTATTGCAAAATCCCCAACTTTCCGACCATTTTATTTAAAAAGTTATTAAATCAATATCGTACCGTAGAAAATTTTATTGTTATTTCACAATTTTGAGTTTGAAAGCATTATACCTAAATATTAATAATAATTCATAATACTAGAAACTGTTCATAAAAATATTTTTGTTAATGTGTAATTTTATATTTAATGTTTAAATTCCTTTTACTTTAAATTGAAACTTTTCAGTTTTTTGTATCTATGTGTTAATATTTTATTGCTTTAAAATTGCATAAGTTACGATATACGAAAACATTGATGAAAAAATTTAGTAATACAATAAGGAAACACATGTTCCTTATTGCCCTGAATGTAATTTCGTGGTCTTTTAAGGCGTTTCTGCTATATTTGAATACATATGTATTCGTTTTTATTAAAAACCTTGTCTCCTATATTTTAATAATAAATTTATTAATACGCCACTTTGAACATTTATCATTTTCAAGGTTTAGAAAATAATTGTCTAGGTTGGTTCAACTGACGAGCATCATAAATATTGAATGATTTATTAAACTGTTATGTGGTATAGTGGGATAATCACTACAGAAAATGGCTGCAAAAATGCTCATGCAATATTCAAAACACTACGATACAGTGACTGCAAAATATCATTATTGCTATATCTTTATCAGATTTTTATTAGTGTTACTAGATTAGTAACCAGATGGGACAAGACCCACCCTCACTTACGTACTCGAAAAAGTTGACTAACATAATGTTTTCAAATATTAGCCACTCAGAGGGGACACGAGTACCCAACCTCCCTTACGTATTCGAAAAAGTTGACTAACATAATGTTTTCAAATTAAGTTATGGCTCTGTATGGTTATTCATATCGCCTTAGTCAATTAATGACATATAAAACGTTATTTTTAAAATTATTTAGAAAATTAAATATAGTCAAAATAGAGTCTTTAAACACCAAAAAAATAAGACGCCACAGAAATTAGACAACCCCCGAATCCAAAGCCGAAGCTGCACGGGCGAGTGTGAAACTTATGAAAAAACGCGGACACAACCATGCCCACTGACATTGCCAGTGCTGGTGGTAGGATTCGAACTTGTACGAGAGATTACCTAGTCACATTTGCCGTCATGTGCTCTAGTTAACTACTAACTATCCAACTACTCTACAGAGTCTGTTTAAAGAAAATAGACCGATCACGGCGGTAGTCTTTCATTTGCTCTATGATATTTCAAATTCCCTCGATAGTTGCCATTGCACTTTAGGTATTTTCTTTGATTTCTCAAAGGTCTTTAACCGCGTGGACCAATAAATTCTGGTTGAAAAGCTAGAATCCTTTGACGTAGCAGACCTAGCAATGTCTTGGTTGCAATAATTCTTATCCAACAAGTCACAGGTTATTGGAATAAAAGGAACTAATATATCTATTTCTATATTTTCCTGTATGCCCTATAAGGAGACACTCCTCAAGAGACAATACTAACTCTAAAACTTTTTTTGATATACTCCAATCACCTAAAATAATCTCCCCGTTTCTCTATAAACATCGATTTGTGCCAATACACACAGACAGATGAGGCATCAACAAATACACGAAGATTGAATATTGAACAAGTCCTGTTAGCAAATTTTGCTTCACAAGTTACGTCTGACTGGTGCGATGCCAATGTTCAAGTGATAAGTAACAAGAAAACCAATTTAATTAAATTTAAATACAATATAGACAGAGTGTTCCGTTTTTATTGTTACAAATTGAAACAGGTAATAGGACACATCATTTTATGTTCAAAGTTTTCTCTAAACGTGTGTAGAAAAATATTTTGTAAGGGAGTTATTGTTTCTTAAAGGGATGCTTTTGTTAATAAGTAGAGGACGGAATATATGCAAAGTTCATATATATGCCTTTTTGCATATTTCATCCAATTACATGAAACATCGCATGTTTCTGAAGAAACTGTATTTTTGTGCATATTTGGAGATTTTTCGTCTTAATGAATTATCGGAGCCCCGTTGGCGGGCGTAAACTGAGCACTAAATTTATGGGTCTAACTGCCCTTTGTTACATGTTATTTATTGGTGTTTCGGAGATTTCCAATAAAAAGAAGTACTGAGTATCTGGAGGGGTTCTGAGTACCTGAATAGGGTCACTAAATTTCCAAGAAACTTGTTCTAACATCTGCCTGCCTATATATAAAATAATATTCTTCGCTGTAATGGCCCGGCCGTCGCCTAGATACTCCCAGTTCAGTTTGTCGATAGAGTTCAGTGTGAAAATATTGTTTTGAGAATTTCAAAATATCTAAACTGCCAAAAACTTCTTCATGGATTAAAAATGTTCCGGAGTTGGAACGTAGTGGAGATAAAGTATTTTGCAAATCTTGTGCAAAAATCGTAAGTACCTGTCATTTTTTACACGTTGCTGTTTTATGTTTCAAAACAGATCACTTTTCAAATATTCAATGATTGAGAATTTCAGTTTATTATGTTTTGACCAACCGTATAAGAAAGACTGTAACGGATTTCACTTTCCTATCTTAGCTTTTTTATTTTCTATCCATTGTCATGGAGTTGAACGTAAATGATTGTTTTGTTTGAACTGTTCATTTACACTTAAACTATTTTTTGTTTCAGATTGTCTATGAAGAGAAGTTCCAAGTTGATCAACACTTGAAAACATCCATACGTAAAGCCAAGTTGCAAAAAATTAAATCCGGGCCTGTTAAGCAGTCTGTGAAAATCACATATCAAAATGTTGGAAACCAAATAAGAAGTGAAACGGAGGTGTTTCATCAAGACTTATGCAAAGCTTTAGTCGCAGCGTTAAACAAGCTTCGAAATACCCAATTCAAAGAATTTTTACAAAAATATTGTAACCAAAACATCCATGAGGAATATACTATAAGAAAGAAGAATGTGCATGCAGTATATAAAATGGTAATACAGGAAATTAAAGTTTCACTGGACAATGACAGTTTTTATATTATTGTTGATGAAAGCACAGATACTTATGGTCGAAATATCGCACATCTTATTATTGGAGCCCTACAAAAAAATAATCCAAGTAAATCATATTTAATAGCTTCAAAAGAGTTAGACAAGACAAACAATGTGACCCTTACCCGTTTTATTTAATCGTCGTTGTCAGAATTTTTCTTGCTAAATGCAATCCCAGCAGAAAAGTTCTTGGTGTTTTTGTCTGATGCAGCACCGTATATGATAAAAGTGGGCCAAAACTTAAAAATATTTTATCCCAATATGGTGCATATCACTTGTCTTCTACATGGGATAAACAGAGTTGCAGAAACCGTCAGAACTGAATATCCCTTGGTAAACAAACTAATTTCCAATGTAAACAAAGTGTTTTTAAAGGCACCTCTGAGAGTGCAGATGTATAAGGAGCGATTGCCAGGAGTAAGTTTACCTCCGGAACCCGTAATTACCCGGTGGGGAACATGGATTAAAGCTACAACATTCTACGCAGAACATTTCGAAGCTATAAGGAATTAATTCTAGATATAGAAGACAACTCGCAGTGTGTAGTTCAAAGTCAATTAATGCTGAAAAATGCAGATGTAGCTAAGCAACTTGTTTTCATTAAAATTAATTTTAGTTTTATACCAGGTATAATAGTTTCATTAGAAAGTAGAAATTTACGTTTAAGCGAATCGATTAATTTTGTTGAATCTTTTTCTGCTAAATGTAAAAAGATTCCCGGTGATGTAGGTATTAAAGTTAGAAAAAAATTAGGTGCTACTGTAAGGAATGAAGGTTTTAAATCCTTACGGTCAGTAAATAGTATTTTTGTTGGTAAATCATCCAACGAAGTTGACCTTATAACTTACTATGCAAATTGCAATACTGTCATATTACATCGGTAGATGTTGAAAGAATCTTTTCTATATATATAAACAAATATTTACTGACAGGAGACAATCGTTCTTATTGAAAAATTTTGAAAAGTATTTAATTATAAATTCCTACTATACAATTTCAAATTAATTATTTTAATTTTTCTCGAAATAAATATTTTCTATAAAATCAATGTTTGTGTGTTTGTTAAGTAATTTTACATGTTATTTAAAGGCATATTATTGCATATTTCACCAAATAAATTCATATAATTGCATTTTTTAAATAAAAATGATGCATACATATGGGCATATTTTATTGAATTTAAATGCATATATTCCACCCTTTAGTAATAATGTAATGACTCTTAATAAAATATGAAAAATGGTAGATATTTTATAGTCTAGAGAAGAGAATATGCATTTAAATCACAGCAAGCTATTTTAATTATTATAGTTCCCTCACTCCTAGGGATGATTTTTAACCTTATTAGGAAGATGATCTAGTTTTCTGAATGTTTGGCACAATGCGGTAAAAGTACTTAATCCTTGCCGAATTTCAATAACATCTATGTGCATAATTAGAGCTTAGGGGTAGTGTCTACCACCCTCTAAGGGTAGTTTATAGTCATATTATATCGATAGTTCAAGCGAATCCATTCCATATTTGTTCACCCTGCCATTTTTATTAAAAATTGAGGATGGTATCAAGGATAACCTAGTAAATTTTGGGCTTATTATGTCAAACAAAATTATGACCATAAAGTCCCTGCCTTCATGAATTATAATGGACAAGAGCCATCTGATGGTCAGTTAATTGCTGACGCATTTGCATCATAATTTCAATCATCATACCTACTTTCTCACGATACAAATATCAATACTGATGATCTTAAAATCAATGACACTCTTGTAAAAAAATATATCTGAAGGACAAGTTATAGCAAGTATTTGCCGGCTAAAACCTAAGATCACTATGGGTTCTGATAACATTCCTGCTTTTATGCTGAAAGACTGTGGTTTAGCTTTTGCTCACCCGCTAACCATTATATTTAATTTAATTTTAAAAACGTCCAAATTGCCAAGCTATGGAAAGTTTCACGCTCTGTCCTATTTTTAAAAATGGGAGTAGGGATGATGTTTGCAACTATCGCCCTATTGCCATTTTATGTAATTTCTGTAAGGTCATGGAGATTCTTTTACACTATTATATATATATGATCATATAAAAATTATAATTGATGTAAATCAACATAGATCCATGAATGCTAGGTCAACTATAATTGATTTGGTCTATATAACGCAATAAATTTCAGACATCTTAGATAAACAATGCCAAGTTTATGTTGTCTATACGGATTTCTCCAAGGCCTTTGATCGCCTAGACCATACATCTTAATAAATCGCTTAGACCAATATGGAATATCATCATATGTCATAAATTTATTTAGATCTTACCTCTCCAAGAGAGTACAATACGTGCAGTATCATGGCTATAAGTCTAACAATATAGATGTACTGTCAGGAGTCCCGCAAGGCTCCATCCTTGGTCCCCTTTTATTTAATATATTTATGGATGACATAACATGCTCTCCCAATATTGGTTTTCTAATGTATGCTGACGACATGAAATTTTATTCTAAAATCAACTCATCTGATGACTGCGCTCTGCTACAGGATGTATTAATACAAGTTAATGATTGGTGTATTGCCAATAATTTACCTCTTAATATTAAGAAATGTAATATGATGTCGTTCAGTAGGCAACTAGATCCTCTAGTCTTTGCTTATCAAATAGACAATGTGTGCTTGCCCTGTCCCTGCTTTATAAAAGATCTTGGAATTATATTTGATAGTAAACTGTCTTTTAATGAACAAGTTAACGTAACACTAAAAGGAACCTATAAAAATCTTGGATTTGTAATAAAGAAACAGTAAAGATATTGCTGACCCTAGCACAATGACACTCTTGTATAACGCATTCATAAGGTGACGCCTATATAGTATGGTGTCCAACATATACTGCATATATAGAGAATATCGAAAACATTCAACGTAAATTTCTCAAGGATTTATATTTTAAGGATATTGGAATTTACCCGACTATTGGTAAAATAATTAAATATGATTTTGATTGTCCACAAATTCTCCGACACCTTGAATTTAATGTACCAAAATTAGGTTCGAGTTCTCCTGAAACATTTTATCTACCCACTCCTCGAGCTAACATATTAAAAGCATTTCAAGCTTCCTCTAATTATTCAGAGGTTAAAGACAATATTGATATCTTCAATTGTAAAATAAATGAAATCAAGAACAAATTCTTAAAAAATTAGCAATTTACCTGAAAAATCTGGACTACTTAGTGTTTCAGTTAGTAATCTATTTTTTTTTTCCTTTTTTTATTTTTCTCCTTTTTTTATTATTATTAGCTGTGTTAATTTAATAAATAAATAAATGAATAAATATAAATTTATTGCATAAAGAAAAGAAATACATACATACAAAAGGTGAGAGGTACCACAAAGTGTATTTGAACTTCCGCCTTCCACCGTTCATTGTTTTTAACATATATTTTTTTCTAATTTTGTCTGTCAATCGTTTCTGTATTATGTTATATATTGCTATTTTAAAACTATGTTTTATAAAATAATGTATTTTAAATGTTGATCTAATATTGTGTAACTATAGGCAGATATTTGCTGCACTATTTTGTTTATAGTTTGTGTTCCTATCCCGTAATTGATAATCATGTTAC
Organism: Rhamnusium bicolor; assembly: GCA_029963845.1. Classification (NCBI taxonomy): domain Eukaryota; kingdom Metazoa; phylum Arthropoda; class Insecta; order Coleoptera; family Cerambycidae; genus Rhamnusium; species Rhamnusium bicolor. Next base: position 482,046 of record JANEYF010004722.1, read on the forward strand.
TGTGGGACAATGTAGTTAAATAAATAAATAAATAAATAAATAAATAAATAAATAAAACTACAAAACTTTTACTACTGAACTTTTTTTCGTCGTTATTAAAACTTTTGAGATACCTTCGTAGATGGGGTGGTTTTCACACCCTATAGGTGTGTCTTAACTTTTTAAGAGCAATGTCTGGTTTTCACACCAGATTAAGATATTTTGTCCTAAGAGCTACAAGAATTTGTCCTTTGTACATGTTATTTAAACTCACATGCGTAATTTGAGTTTCAGGGGTAGTTTTCACCCCCATGAGGGTGGATTTTGATTTAATTAATATAAATAACTTGCTATAGTTTGAATGAATATTCCCTTCTCTAGACTATAAAATATCTACCATTTCTCACACTTCAGTAAGAGTCATTACATTATTACTATAGTTTTACTCCATTTCAAGTGATGTTATTGGCCAAAAGAAACATTTTTTTTTAAATGCTATCTAACTTATACAAAGTTTATACCGCTGAAAGGATGATTAAAACCTGCATCAGTAAATCGAAAAAAGAAGTTTTAACTGTAATAACTATACCAAAAACCGCTGAAGAAAAAAATTTAAATGCATCCGTATGTGTTCAAACATAAAAATCGCAACATTCCTTGAACCATTTTTTCAAAACATGTCTACCACCAAAGTTACAGCCATTATTCGTTAATTTTGTCTAACCCTATAAATGTGTTATATTCCTCAATTTGAATTCATGTAAGCTATATTTGCGTTTGATATTCCTGTAGTAAAAACACAATAATCCAACATTGTAATTTGTTTCAGATCCGCATGCTATTACATCTTGCCCCATTTCAGTATTCTGTGCACTTACTAGCATTTATTTATTATACATATTAGTACGTATTCTGAAGTTTGCAAGCTATACATTTACGTTTCAAGCACATCAGGTAAAACTTACGTCATTTAAACCGATAACTGAAATAACAGAAACCTACTTTCCCATTTCTACTTTGAGAATAACCAGATGTAATCGTCCCAATATTAGCGAACAGTGCATGCTGGCCCTGCATCTCCTATCCTATTTTACATAATGTTACCCCAGGGTTGGTACTCCCGTAACACAACGAGTTTCTTTTATGCATTTTCAAATTTCCTTTGACTCCAGCTTCTCGTCCTCCCTTATTCCGGATTTTTTTCCACTTCCTTATACTGTGTGTTCTCAGTCTCGGCTTCCGTTGTTTTGTTGCGAAATTTACGTGCAGGAAAGTCAGAGGAAATATTGCAACCGAATCAACTCCGAATTAATTACTTATTTGTTGTACAGGGAGAGCTCACGGCAACAACAATTTTATGCAAATGTTAGTTCTCTTTGAAAGAAGTTTTCTTACGAAATGCTGCTTCTTGCAGTACTGAATTGTAAACGGCTCTTGAGAGCAATTTTTTGGAATAGTTGATGAAGATAAAGTTACTTTGTGAAAATGCATTTTGATGTAAAAAATTATAAACACTTCTTATTATTTGTCTAATTTTCACTTCATTTATTATTTTTACAACTGGTTTCATCCTATTCGGACATTTTCAAGTAAACTAAAATATACACAGATTTCACTTTCACTTAAATATAAACTGAACTGAATAGAAGAATGGGTCACTTTATGGTTGATTATATAATGCAAATTTGTACAGATGTTATGTCTTTAGGGATTTTTCAAGATAGCAAATTATATTATGGTGTAATTTTTATTAACAGCATTAGGTTATCTGAACAAGTTTAATAACGGAGAATTATTTAAATCTATTTGGTAGTTTAATATGTTATAATTTTTATTCCTATTTAATTTATTAATTTCTAGCACTTCTAATAAATTAAGTTTTTTACTTTTCCCACAAATATGTAATATTTTAGGTTGATGGTCATCAGTTATTGTATGACCAGAATCTGCTAGGTTTTTATAAAAGTTGGAATGTTGTTATTGTGTGTGAATATGTTCTCTATATCTTACCCCGAACGATCTACCTGTTTGACTTACATATGAGACGTTACATTCTGGGCAATCTAACCGGTATACACCACATTTTTTAGAGATATCAGCTTTTTGTTTTGCATTGAAAAGATATCTGCCTATATTTTTGTTACAACTACATGATGCTTTAATATTAAATTTGGAAAGAGTATTGCTAATTGAATAAGAGAGTTGACCTGAATATGGTAATGAAATGTATGTTGGATTTCTTCTCGTTAATAGTGGGGTAAAGTTCTTTTAAGAGGGACTTATTTTGTTTTTTGTAGATTAGATTGTTGATTATATTTTGTGCTATAAGTCTTATTGTGTCTAATTCTTCTTTTAAATCTGTCTCAGATAGAGATTAGCTCAAGGCTTGGTGTGTCATAGATTGATATGCGACTAATTTGTGGGAGAGAGGGTTATATGAATTAAAGGGGACAGTGGCGTCTGTAAAAGTTGGTTTGCGGTAAATATTATAGGAAAATGATGTTATATGTCTTTTTAGAGTTAAGTCGAGAAAGTTTATTGATTTATTATCGTTCTCTGTTTCTAAGGTAAAAGATATATTATTATTTGTGTCATTGATAAAATCGAGAAGTATTTTTAATTGTCTGTTTGACCCTTTAAAACCTATTAGGATATCATCAACGTACCTGTACCAAAAGATAATATGTTTTTTTGATATTGGAGAATCCAATATAGTTTCCTCAAGATTATCCATGAATATATCGAATTAAAGGGGGCTAAGTAGCGAACCCATAGGGAGCCCTGTTTTGTGTATACAGATATTCTCATTAAATTGGGAATAATTTTAATCTAAACACAACTTGAATGTTTGCAGTATTTCATTTTTTAATTTTGGGATAATTTTGCATTTTTCTAGTATATTTGAAATTAAAGGAAGATATTCGACATCAAACGATACTAATTTTATAGAGTTGGGGTCAATATTTAGGATGTTTAATTTTATTCTTAAGTCTAAGGAGTTATTAATTGTATTTTTAGGCTTAAATTTTGTAATAGATTTAAACTCGTTATTAAGTCATTCAGATAACTTACGTGTCGGTGCATTTGTGTGGGAAGCCACTGACTGGTCTAATGGGTTTATTTTCTTTGTGTAATTTAACTAAGCCGTACAACTTTGGTGCTTCACAGTTCATATGTGTAAGTCTTCTTTTTTCAAATTCAGAGTGGCACAAATATTCCAAACTTTGTATTAAGGACTTTGTTTCTTTTGCAAATTTGTTCGTAGGATCTTGGGTTGATTTTTGTAAATCTTGTTCGTCTAGGAATTTCCCAGTTTTATTGATATATTCTGTTTCTTGGAGAATAACTGTAGTATTGCATTTATCTGCTTTTGTTAAAATGAGTTTATTATGATGTATTTTTTTCTTGAATACCTTTTATTGTGGTTGTATGTGAGGGGCTAGTCGTTTTTGTGGACCTGTTTATTTTCTGTACTATTTGACGTTTTACGCTTTGAGATTTCATAATGGTTTTATTGTTGTTTGTTATAGCTAGTTCTGTATGTAAACCTGGTATTTATTTTTGTTTTTGTATGTTTTGTGTTTGCGGTGTGAACTTTGGGCCTAAATTTAAGAAATTCTCCTCAGTACTAGTGAAATTTGTATCGGACAGGTTGACGAATCTTGGATAAAATTTAATGTTTTTACTAAATTCGTTTTTGTTCGCTTTTCTTGAATTTTTTGGTAAATTGTTAATCTTTTTCAATTGCGTCTGGTATTTTCTATAGATAATTTCACTTACTTGGTTTCTTCAAAAATGTCAAATTTAATTGGATGTAATTTATATGAAATGTAGCACTAACAAATATTGTCTGAGGTTTTGATTTTTACGATACCAGAATTTAATTTCTTCTTTTATCCATGTAGTTTTTTCTGCTTCTATTGATTTCTGAGCAGCCGGTGTTTTTAGTTTTGAGAAAATTTCCGAATAGGATGAAACTAGTTGTAAAAATAACAAAGTGAAAATTAGACAAGTAATAAAAAGTGTAATTTTTTAAATTTTTTGGAAATTTACCTATAGGTTTGAAGAAGCTTTCTTGAACTATTTTGAAATTTGTTCACAATTGTTTCTAGAAATGTATAGCTGTTAATTGCTTGGGACGAGATATTATCCTTTAATTATTTCCTTGTGCGATTTTCTAAAATTTATTCGGGTTCTGACGTATTTAAACTCCAGTTTTATAAAACATTTAAAAAATGTTATAAAATAAGTTGATTTTTGAATATTCTACATACATGAAATTAAAAATAAATATATCAGATTAGAAATAATGACTGACTTTTCAAAATAAAATTAATTACATCTTAAAATGATTTGAGAAGTATTGGAAATAATCTTTGTAATGCCAAAGAGGACGGTTTTTTGTTTAAATATTTCCTTATACGGGTGATAACATTATATTGAAAAATAACAAAATAAAATAATTCAAGTAGTGTCACAAGTTTTAGTAATGAAAATATTAAAAACCAAGAGTTCTATTCCTCGATCGCTTAAAATAAATCAAAAATTAATAACTAGGAGCTGGTCTGCAGATAGTATTTGTGTCGACCTTGGATTAATCTCGTGATGCTAGGTTGTTGCCATTATTACTTCTGTATGGTCTTGTAATGATTATTAAAAAATTAATCACATACAAATCTAATTCCACACTTTGTAGTTTATTCCCTTGATTTATTTTAAGGGATAAATACAAATGTTGGCAAATTTTTACATTTTTTTAATCTGAATAGAAATCTACAACCTCTTTTGCATTTTTTGTAAGTGATATTTTATGAGTTTATCTAAACAAAAGAAATACAGGACGTACAAGACTTTCACAAAGATTATTCCTCAGTTTGAAATTTAAAATACTTATATTAGCACATAATAATTTAAGAATAAAATAAGCTTTTTTAACAAAGTACCACATGCTGTTGAAATCACATCCTGCTGCCAAAAATTAGCTCTAGACTTTTAGCTTGATCAGTTGATCAACAACGGCAAGTGTTGACCATTCATAACCACATTTAGATTTACTATTGTTTATTCTTTTATTTCATACTTTCCGGTAAATGACTATTTCCGGGACTCATTTGCGGCCGGTAAATCGAACATAGCAGTATCTGATACCGTATTGTGTTGCCTAGCAACACTATCATATTATTGTTATTAGGAACCAATTATTTTTCAGTTCTAACTTTTGACTTTTTCACTAAAAATTATGAGAAATAAAATATTTAAATACACAGTTTTAGCAATTATTTAATACCTCAAAAATTTATTTTTAAACTAACCACAACAATTATTTATTAACACTCTATTCAAATGTTCTTCAAATTCTTTCAGAACTTCTTCACTCCTTAATGGTGAATATGTGGGATGGAATTCGTCGACGATCAAATGTTTACGTTTCATATAATATATACATATAATACCTTGAGACAATACGAATTTTCTTCTTGTTAGGAAGGTACTGAAATTTGACAGAAAGCTCTAAAAGAGGCTCTTGAATTTTCCAAAATAACATTTTGTCATCCCCTTCTCAAGTACAAATACGAAGTAAGTCAGTTAAGTACATTAAATGATGATGACAATTATTAATATCACTAAATTCTGTACAACATGTACAAACTGCGTACACCTTTTTTGCCATATTGTTGAAAAACAGGGATATAATAATATCTATTAATAGGTTAATCAAGATTTATAATTATTAGATTGAACGACTTACCTGTAAGGAAGTTCTCCCAACCACTTGGATGTAGTGAATTTGTTGATATAATGCCATCTGCAGATGTATATTGAAAAAAATCACCAAATTATGGGATTTTAAGAAAAACTTATGTGAATACTAGTTACGAGAGATCTATCTTCTCGAATTATTTTTACTTCATAAAAAATGTCCTGGGTGGCCAAAAATTATTTTTCAATTAAGAACTTTTTAAATTGAATTTTCTCAATATGTTTTAAATGGAACACCCTGTATATTTTTCAACAATGTGATGTAGAAATAAGAACGAACATTTTTTGTAAGTACTTCCCTAGGGCTAATTTCAACCATTTTCGTTTTATTGAGCAATAAGTACAAAATTCAAGAATAAACTTAAAAAATAGAGGTTTCTTCAAATAATTCATTTGAAAAAGGAAACAGATAAATTTCCAAAACGTTAGGGGCATATGTTATTAATTTTTGTCTCATATTAGTTGTCAAAAAACATACCCGACTGATCTTTTGACATAAAGTCACAAGCGCATAGATTTATTTTTCCAGTAGCATACTGGGTAACTAACTGTATTTTATATAACTAAGAATTAATGTGGTAGTAAGCTCCATGAATTAAAAAGAAAAATTATTATAAAAGGTCGAAATATTTAGTTTTCAGTGGATTTCGACAATTTCCTGGTTTGTTCGACTCTCTGATATGTTGCTGGATTGATTATAAAAAAATTCGAAACTAGTAACCACCTAAAATAAAAATATATCTATTTATGAGAATAAGTATTTTCTTTAAAATGTTTTTTCACAAAATTAAATAGTGTTGTAAATTAAATTATTTTATTTCTTTGAATCACTAGGTACATGTACATCCGATAAAGCTCTATAGTTTCTTCTTGTATGCATAATATGTAAAGGGCAATGTGGGTATAAACCGGCAAACAGTTTAAGTGAAATCAAGTTAAGTTCAATCACAAAGAGTAAACGAACTTTGTGAGAACATCAAAAAGCTTGAGCTCTGCGTTGTTCCAGTAGAGGATAAATGAAAGTGGCATGCTGAGAAATTCACATATAAACGGGATTTATAGGGAGGGAAAACTCTTAAATTTAAGATTATTTTAATAGACAACAATAAAAACTCAAGCTCTCGTATCTTTTATCTATTTCCTTTCGTTTCTTGAATACAAGGAATAGAAGTAGCTCCAGGTATTTTATGCGTATTTACATATAAAAATGTATTGACGTATATTTGAGCGTATTTATTAGATTTTCATTATGATAATACCTAATGTCTTGACAATTTTTCTTGTAAAATTATTGGCGTATAATTACATATAAGTACCTAACTATAATTTAACTTCTGAATTACTATTTTGATTGTGCATTGCTTGTGAAACAGCTCGAAAATAAGTAGTATCCTTTTTTTATACAAATAATATTTTTCAAAATATAATGAATACCAAACTACTTTAAATGTTTGTACAATAATTTTTTTATAAGTGCTGGAACATTTGGAGATGCAAAACAGAAAATTAATCTTTTTTTTACATCAGATATTAATTCATATTTTTTTCTGTGTATTATATGGAAAGGTATTAAAATAGTCATCTTCTTGTGTGTCAACGTCTGTATAATTGATGTTTCATATCCTTTCCACCTAGTACCTATATTACTTCCTTCACTCTATCAAATATAAACCGCATCATATAACTTTACTTGTCTTTCTCTTGGCTAAACACTAATCAATGTAACTATTTCACTAGTATCTAATATGTTTAGTACCTTAGTAATATTGCAATAAATTTAGACCATTTTCGAAGCTTTATGTTTGTTCGTTTTTTATTCTATGATCTATTATGTATTTATTATATAACCCATTAACGGCCAAGGCAATAAAAAAAGTGAAATTTTAAAGATATTTTTATTAAAGTATGCTTAAAATACATAAACTAAGACTAATTTAGCATTCATAAAAATATATCTAATTTTGAGGAAAAAACATTTAGGTGCGTATACTCACCTTTGGCTAAATACAGTCATTTTAATTATTAAATTAAAAGAAATCAAATGAACAAAATAAATTATTTTTTCATGTAAAAATTCTCAAAGCAATCTGGGTGCAAATGCACTTTGCACTTCTTACATAGATAAATGGTATTACTTTTGCAAAATCGACATTTTTTCCTTGCACTATTAACGTCTCTTATTATAATATGGCCAGTATTGTCAAATATTATATCATCAGGTAGAGCGGATTTAGAAGGTCTTCCGTATGTTGAGTTGGATACTGCAGTATCCAGAGCTGCATCAGTATTTTCTGCTTGACCGCTAAATTTCAGTAAGGTAATTGCCAACTGCGAACGAAACTCTAGTTGAGAAATTTTGAAGTCATTTGCAATATTATAAATTTTCCAGCTATTTACCAGCATACTGCCAATCACATTAGTAAACAACGGCCACCACCACTTCTTACCTCTTATTCCAATACGATAGTTGGCAGTACCATTATCATGAAGGTCCACTCCACCCATGTATTTGTTATGATGGTGTATTACGTTTGGCTGGGGAAGAAGCATAAAGAGGTTTATGCTCTTTTCGGTTGTAGCGTTTAGCTTGCGCAAGAGGTAGAACTTCACGCACATTTATCATCACGGTAACTACAGAATTGTCATTACATCGTGCCACTAGAACTTCTAAGTTGGGATCGAACGCACAAGTATAAGAACCTCTTTCCTTTTTAGACATAGTTTTGTTATCTTCAGTGAGGCATTTAGCAGTGCGATTTTCCCTCACTGTTCTCATTGCAAAAAATCTTTTTTCTTTCAAACTACCAAAAAGAGAATACGAAGTGAAAAAGTTATCGAAAAAGACTTCATGTTGTTGTGAATTTTCGACCACTGATAGGAGCTCCAAAACAACCCTTGTTCCTAATGATACAGTATGGTCGGTTTTTTCTACTTTTCCACCATATGAAATAAACATGAATAAGTAACCAGTATCAGAACATAGACACCATAGCTTAAAGCCGAATCCAACTGGTTATCCACGAATAAACATTTTGCAGGGATGTCGCCTAAAATAGGGTACCATTTCCTCATCAATCGATTTTCTGCAAAAATCCCAAATTGTATATATTTTTTGTTTATAATATAAGAAATAGGTGTCAATTTTGAATATTTGTCATTCTTGTCTAACATTGTGTTATCCGACAAATGAATGGTTTGCTTTATTGATCTAAATTTATTTCGGCTCATGCTTTCTCTTACAATACGCACTTATTTATCTTCATCCTTCGACCAGTACATATCAGTCTGTGGCAGAGTGTGATACCCAGATAAAATAAGTATACCAATAAATGTCAAGTCTGATTCGTTGATTTCAAAATCGTGGCGGTTTTTTTGAGATGCATAAATATGTGTAAAAAATAAAATGTTATCAATTACCTCCTTATCAAAGAATAGCAAAAAGAACCTCATAAGGTGACTTGCCGCTATGTTCTGCTTTTATATTCTCTAAATATCGATTGGAACCATGTTGAGGGAAAGTTGAATAAATAGGTGTATCTGTTTTTATCCAATGTGGGACAATACTCGATTTGAGCTTTGTCGGCTTTTGGGACTCTATCTTGGCACGTTTTGCTATTTCGCTCAAAGGAATGTCATCTTCCGAATCATCACTATCTATATTCTGTTGCATTCCATACGTTCCTGCAATATCTGTCTCCATTCTTCTTCTCCAATAATATTTTCATCAATATCTTCCTCATCGGTAACTTCTTCTGTTTCCGGCGGCACATAAACAATGTCAATCGAATCAGTATTTTGTCAGTCTGAGTCTTCTTCCAAGAAAGCAAACAATTCTTTAGTGGTTAGTGCCCTTTTATTTTCCCATTTTGACAATTGACTGTAATAATATAAAGAAAATATGAACGTTATTTTCAAAATATATAGTTATCAGAATGGATGTACCTTATTTATGTTTAGCATAAAAAAATTATTCTTATTTTATAATTACTAAAGCAAAAAAATAATTTTATGGAAATGTGCATAAACAGTCAAATTATGGTATAATCAAAAAAGTTTTAAAAAGATGAAAAAGTTATATTTTTAAGAAAACAAAATTATTGGTCCACTCTCTGAACTATTGATAATATATTATTGTAAAACTAGAACTGTAAAATATTAGTCTCCATCTCGAAAAAAAATTATTTTAAAAAGTTGCGTTTACGCACCTTTGGCCATTAATGGGTTAAGGTACACTATTTTAAAAACCAAATTTCAAATATTAATAGCAATTTACCCAATAAATGTCAGTACTTATTATTAATTTATTATTAAGTAATTAATTAACAAATTTTAGAAAAAAACACTACAAAGGCATTATGCAATGCATGAAAATTAAGAATACCTTAATAATGTATTCTTAAAATTCACATAAAACTGATCGAAAAAAAGATAAATAACGATATTTCGAGCAAAATGCAAATATTGTACAACATTTTTTGCACGCCTATGTACTTTTATCATTTCTTAAAAAATGGTAATGGCCATAAAACAAAATCTTAAATAAAAGTGTTGGTAGCAAAAAAATGCATTATTTCTACTCTAGAGAATATTTTCATAATTTTTCTTCTTGATTTATTAATTATTAGACATTAGTTGAAAAATTTTGTATTCGCGATTTAACAATACGAAGAGTACCTGTCGTTTGCCTAAAGCTGAACTAAATCAGGCAGTTGGAATGCTTCAGAATGTCACAAGATAGGTTCAATTGGCTGACCAGATTAATGCGCATTCAGACTTCATCAAAAATTTATTGAAGCTGGAACTGTAAGAGATCGACCCAAGAAATGTCAATGCCTGAGTCCAAAGATAGATTATTAATTACGGTAACAAGAATTAACCCGTAAACAAACTGTTCACTCTTCAGGCAAGATCTGATTATGGCTACTAAAAACCATGTAAGAGCGAGGATCACCTTAAATAGCTTGAATGGGGCAGATCATTGTTGCAGAAGATCCATAGGACGACCTCTATTCCACCATGCATCATGCAGCTAGGTTAGCCTGGTGCCAAAAAGGATAGAGCTGGGAGAAAAAGTGGAATACTGTTATGTTCTTTAATGAGAGCAAATTCGGAGTATACAGTGACAGAAGGCCAGTCCAAGTCTGGAGACCTCCTAATATATCCGTAATGGTATGGGGTGGCATCTTCCTAGGAGATCGAACAAATACTCTATGTATTCATTCCCAGTATGAATTGGTCAAATTTATGCGAGTGACATCACTGTCAAAATTGTAGAAAATTAACTTAGTTGAAATTTGGAACCAGATTTTAGATTATTTGACGGTACCACTTATCACCATCGAGCTAGGCTTGCACTGGAACAGTTAAAAACGCCCAAATTGAACATATATCTTTATAAACATTATCAATTGCATATAAAATGCCTGGAACATACTTAGGAGGAGATTGATTGATACCAGCCTCCTGCCCATAATGTCAGAAATTTGTTTTATTGTTCCGGAATTATGGGATACTTTAGACCAAGATCGTCTAGGCATGCTTCGTAAGATACAAGCAGAGCAAGCAGAGTCGGTATTACTCTTATAGACTTTTTTTATGTCATTTTCATTTTTATTGTTGGGAGAAATTAAATATTCTGTATTTTTTGGAATAAATTTAATTTTTTCTTATTTTATAGTTCTTTTATTTCTATAACACTAACCTACAGCCCACATTTTTTTATTTGGAAAAATTGTTTTAAGTACTTACCAAAAAATTATATACAGTGTGTCTCACTTAAGGGTATAAAAGCGTAATAATTCCTTTGTTTTTTGTACGATTTAAATCAATCTGGTCTCAAAAGATAGAGGTCACCAAGGTCTATTTAAGACCGCAAAATTAGTTTCCACCTTTAAATGCAAGGCTATCTACGGTGCTAAATTATATTAAAATAATTAAAAAATCATAGTAGGCATTTTTTAATCAAAAAAATTTTATTAACAAAACTTTTTCGAAATCATTTAAAAACCCTGAATCTGAAGTTTAGTTAAATTCTAAAAAAATGAGGTTTTGATGAAAAGGCATTTAGGCATTTTAATAAAAATATTTCTAAATTTATTTTTTGAAACACAATTTGCACAAATGAATAATAAATACAACCAAAAGAATTAAATAATATGTTCTATCAAACCTCCATCAGCCCTGATACATGCCTCAATTCGGTTTCTATTGTTGTTCATAACTTTTCGGGGGGTTGCAGGCGTAATTTCAGCGCAAGCTTGCCTAATCCGGTTTTCCGTTTGTAGTGTATTTCGTGGCTGCGTTTTGCAGACTTCATTCTTTAGAAACTCCCATAAAAAAAGTCCAATGGCGTGAGGTCAGGTGACCTCGAAGGCCAATTAATAAAAGGGCTATTTCTTCTAATCCACCTCCGGGGAAAGTTGTCGTTTAGCCAGTTCCGTACTACCATTGCATTGTGGATTGGGGCTCCATCAAATTAAAATATCAGATTGTTGCATGCCATAAAATGTCAAGTTTTCGATTCAAAATTCAGTTTGCAAAAAAATTAGAAAACGTTCCGATTTAAATTTCCCTCAAAGAAATATTGCCCAATTATTTGTTCATTCAAAATACAGCACCACACTTTCACCTTTTCTGAATACTGGCGTCGACAGTTTACAACCCAATGAGGGTTTTCAACGGACCAGTTTCGAGTATTTTGAGAGTTGACTGTGCCATTAGTTGTTAATGTCGCTTGATCTGAGAATAAAATATTTTTAAAAAAATTAGGGTCTTTCAAAAACTCTCCCTTACACCAAAAACAATATTCCAGCCGCCTTTCTTCGTCTCTTTCTTCTAATGTGTATAAGAAAACAGGCTTGAAGGGACATAATTTATTTCAATGGAAGCATCGCCAAATTGTATCCTTGGGTACATTTAAAATTGTGGACGTTTTCCTTAGGCTACACCTTGGATTTTCTCTCACAAACTGAAGAATTTCTGCATCTCTAACATGATCCCTCACACGTTGTTCTTTTTTGATGCACACTTTACCAGTTCTAATGAATAAATTATTAATTCACCAAACTTTTACATTGTTTATTGGGGGTCGATCTGAATGCCGATTATTAAATTCTGTAGCAGCTTCCCTCGCTGTACGAGAATTATCATCAACTAATCTAACAATTTCCACTTTTTCCGCAGTTGTAAGCATTTTAATTGAAATAAAATATGCTAGAATCAGACAGAATGCCAACAGATTTACATGATAACTAATCTGACATTTACAAAATTGTCTTTTAGTCGAAACAAAGGAGTCAGAGCATGCTTATCAAAACGAGAAATTTGGGAGTGGAATAATTTTTTCATCAAAACCTAATTTTTTTTTAGAATTTAACTAAACTACAGATTCATGGTTTTTGAATGATTTCAAGCAAGTTTTGTTAATAAAATTTTTTGATTAAAAAGTAAAAAAATGCCTATGATTTCTTTCATATAATTTAGCATAGAAGATGGCCTTTCATTTAAAGATGGAAAGTGATTTCATGGTCTTAAATAGACTTTGGTGACCTCTATCTTTTGAGACCAGTTTGATTTAAATCGGACAAAAAACAAAAGAATTATTACGCTGTTACACTCTTAAGTGAGACACACTGTATGTATAACATTTTTCCAGCAGATTATATTGATTATATAATGTAACCTTACTAAAACTTAAAAAAAAAAAAAGAAAATGAATTAGTCAATCAGAAAAATAACTTATACTGCCATGAATATATTGATATTTTTCATCAAAATGATTTTACCTACGGGAAAGTAAATGGAAACTAAATAATCACTTGATGTGCTCAGTTACTTTAAAAAGAGCTTATTCCTAATTTCAAACAAATATTAATGATCCTCGCCAACATCTAAAGAGAAAATTATCTCGGATAATTTAATATACTTCTGGGGAAGAAATTTCCTCATTAGGAGTTAGGAAGCGACATTGACAGTGTCCATAAAAAAGAGCATTTTGTATGAAAATCGATTTTCATTAAGAAAATCAAGTCAATAAAGACAACCAGCATATCAATTAGGGAAAAGTTATGTGACCAACATAAACTTTACTGAAATCAGCGTCACGATAAGAGAGATGAGGACATTATAATATGAAGTCCCTCTGGAACTGAGGGACCAATACTTGTTAAATGATGTATTTAAATTTCATGCCAAATATATGTAACGAATTTAGCAGTTGACAGTAATATTTTTTTATTATGCATATTTACATTCTGAATATATCTGTTACATAGTTTAAAATTATCCTCTTCTCATTCTTTGTAATTAAGGTGGTCACTTTTTCTTTAAGTTAGAGGTAATGAAACTACTACTACTTAGTATATCATTAATTTTCAATATAATTCTCTATTAACCTGGACAGAACGTGTGACAAAGTAGTGACAGTGTTGTCAGGGAAAAAAATTAAACAGTGTTGATTTTCAACACCAGATCTTATAATATTATAATCATTTTTTTTAAAGTGTTGTGAACACACGTAGTGCCACTTACTGGCAGTTTCCATTTTGATAGCTTTCAGCCAACTTTCTCTTCTCTCCAAATTCTCAGGAAACCTGAAAATAAACACATTTTTAATAACAACTTTTAAAATTGCATTAAAAAAATATCAATTGACTTAAAACATCTACAATTTGTGAGCAACCTTATGAATGACATTTACATTGAAGTTAAAATCAATATTTTTGTATAAGTATCTTTTTTGACAAAATGTGGATTTTTTACTGTTCAAATGGAATCAAATGTTGTTGTTTTTGCTTTTGTAAAGCTATCATTAATTTTGTTTATTTTTGAGCTTTCACACTTTCGCATTACGCCGGCCCTGATTTGTTTTGTTTACTTTCCTGTGAAAAGATAACCAACCCAGTTGTTTTCCTCTTTGACTGCACAAGTTATAATACAATAAAACCCTTACATCAGCTAAACGTGATACCCAGATAAGTCTATAAATATGAGCGCCTCGAGCACTCTGTGAGTTTTTCGTCCTAGACATTGACTAGCATAGTTCGTGTGTAAATTGTTCATAAACGTAACCTGTTAATTAACGATCCAAATAAATAAATTTTCTTTAACTTTTGTTTTTAAAAAACCAATCGCTCGTCTACGATTCTTAAGTGGCGCAGTCGGGATCGGATTTCTTCAGTTACAGCCGAAAAACAGAAAAACACAGTAACGTACGTTTCAACGTTTAAGAAGAGGAACCTGAAAAACCATCATTTCCAAACTATCTGAATTGAGTAGGGTAGTTGAGAAGACATTTTACAATATAACAAGGTTAGTCATCTTTGGGTTGAAAATACTCCACGGGGGGCATCGCGCCTACAACACGCAGGAGTCCATCGAGGTCCACCGGTTGAAAAACCGTCCTGCAACGTTTAGAATAGGAAGGCGGCTTCGCGCTGACATCAGGTTGGAATCATCGAGATTTTCGTACCGTCGATACGGTACCCGCCAACGATTAATTTAGGATAGAAGAACCACTGGCATATCTATCACGTAGAATAAGAAGGCGGCATCGCGCTGACATCAGGTTGGAATCATCGAGATTTTCGTACCGTCAATACGGTACCCACCAACGATTAATTTAGGATAGAAGAACCACTGGCATATCTATCACGTAGAATAAGAAGGCGGCATCGCGCTGACATCAGGTTGGAATCATCGAGATTTTCGTATCGTCAATACGGTACCCACCAACGATTAATTTAGGATAGAAGAACCACTGGCATATCTATCACGTAGGGTAAGAAGCGGAGAATAGAGAACATAAATATTCCACATAAGAGGGGCGTCATCTCTATTCCCGAAAATTTCAAGAAAAATCGACGATTATTTCATTTTTAATAATTTTATTTTTATATTTTTTTTCAGAATTTTATTTTATTTTTAATTTGACATCAAGATTCAACATCAGTAAGAAAATCAAGAAAAGAAAAGGATAAACCAAGGGTCTAAGAGAAAGTATAGTAGACTACGGTGAACACAGAGCTGTTCAGGTTGCTATACTCGCTAAATCTTTCCCTAAGAATACCAGCTGAGGCTTTGCACCTAACTTTTGAGTAGTCGAAAAGAGTCACTAGTTAGAAGCCCTACAAGCAAAGAAGACAAAGTACTTCACTTCTAAAGACTGAGTGCGAACCCAAGTCGCTCATAGAAAGTGTTGGCTCAAGCTAGAAAACATCTCTAAAAGAAACCATCGAGACCATTAAATTACTATTTTTATAAATATATAAAACATAAATTTATATCACATATTTCATATTTTACGTTTAAGTATTATAAATATTAAATATTATTTATTCAACGTTCAACTGCAAATTTATAGACGTACAATATATATATCTCATTTAATTCTAACAAAAATAAAAAAAAAAAAATTCATTTAAAATCACTTTTAAATTTTAAAATATATGTTTTACTTTCAGACTATTGAGACAGTGTAATAGAACATTACTTATTTTGCAATTTGTAATCAATCGTTGCATATTTGAGATGATCAAAAAGTCACTCGTTGTTTTTACGTAAGTCAATTAACTAATGACCGATAATTCTAACGATATTAATCAGCTTTCGGATTTGCTTAATACTTATCTTTCACTTTCCGAAAATCCACTTCCTGAACTTAGTCCAGTTCCTACTAACAAAATAAATTTAAATTCAAACATTATGGCCTTAAATACAAATACGGGACCACAAATAAGTGTTAGGGATTACTTAGACTTAATTCCACGTTTTGACGGTGACACATCACAATTATCAAATTTTTTTAATGCATGTGAAAATGTATTAACTCTTATGGCACCTAACAATGACCATGCGAGAATTTCATTTACATTATTGCACATTAGAACAAAATTGATAGGAAAAGCCGCGTTATTATTAGCATCACGGACGTATCGGAGTTTCCCCGAGTTAAAAGAAATTTTACTTAATATTTTTGGAGATCAACGTAACGAAGAATCTTTAATAGCCGATTTAACAATATTAAGACAAAGACATACCGAATCATGTTTACAATTCGCAGATAGATGTATCGATCTAAGAGGTTTACTTTTAGACAAAATATCTTCGGATTTTCCCGCCGATATAAGAAATGCGAAAATCAATATGTATAATGCAATGATATTACGTGCATATTTAACCGGACTTAATGGCAACATGAGTCATCTACTTCGTTGTAAATCACCAGAAACTATGGAAGACGCTATTCATATGGTAACAGAGGAAGAAAATATTAACTATCATAGACAACAATCGGGCACATCCAACACCCAAACTTCTAGAAATGGCACACAACTTAAAGTGGCTAACACACCTGTTAGACCTACTTCATATTTTTAACGTCAATTACCTCAGTTGCATACAAGAATGTCACACCCTGTACAACATAGGGCACCTCAATTCCCAACACAACAGGGACAATTTTATACCCAACCGAGATTTCCTTCACAGCCTATCAACGTGCAACCAATACCTGTAAAAACAAATTTTCTAACAAATCGACAAACATTTGGACCAGTACAAAACATATTTAAACCAGACAACAAACCAATAGTAAGAAATTACGAACCAATGGATACATCGTCACACCGAACACAAATGCATTCAGTACAACATAGACAATTCCCACAACAAGAGCAACATAGAAAATGGTTTTCTCAAGAATTAAATACACATGAAGTTTTACCAGAAGACGGACAACCTGAGGAAGAATCATTTAGTCCATATGACGAAGAATACTTAGAATATCAAAACCAATTTTATCAAGAAGATTACACGGGCGAACAAAACAATGAAAATTAAAATGTTCAGAAACCAGCCTCGGAGACATCGAAACAATAAATTTAAACACGCATAGCTCAAATAAATTACCATATATTATTTTACCCGAAATAAATGCTAAATTTTTAATAGACACGGGAGCTGCGAAAACTTTAATTAATGAATAATTAGCAAAAACGTATTTTTCAAAATTTATACAAAACGAACCATTTTCAGTAAAAACATCTCATAATAAAAATATTCATGAAAATACAGTAACAATTCATCTTTCTGAAATATTTAAACAACCGGAAATTTTACACAAACATTGCATATACGATTTCAGTCTTATTGGCATTGACATAATAACCTAGCTAACTGCGAGATTAGATTTCAAAACTGGTAAATTCATCATTCCAGGTACGGAAATACAAATGTACGTGAATGGCAAACCTTTGCAAGAAACAATCTTATCTCAAGCTCACGGTAAGATAAAAATATCACCTTTCACATAACAGATAATTACACTAAGCACAAATTATCAAAATGACACCGAACTAGTTTTATCTTCGCAAGTATTAAATTGCCATATAGAAATCCTTTAGGAATTAGTACGGTATACAATAACCAATTTAATTTATTGTTATAAATCCAACAGACATTGAAATTGAAATAGACTTGGACAAATAAGAATATTATCCGCAACAATTCGAAATTAATAATTTAGAATTCGATCAATAATTATCTAAAGACTCATTTAATAATTTTGTAAATTTACAAAAAAGCTAATCTTAAAAACTTAAGACTCAAACAATTAAACCAGGAAGAGTATAATGCGACACGAAAACTTTGTTTTAATTATAAAAAACGACAGATTTTAATAAAAATTCAAGAAAATCCAAAACCATCAAAATCAAGCAAAATTGAAAATAAACACTTCACCAAAGTTTATTTACCTCTTATGTATCAATCAGAAGATTTAAAAGATTTACAAAAAAATTATACAATGGGTAACGAAACATTTCATCTTTTCGCACCAAAGCAAGAAATTTATAGAGAACTGTCTATTATCTACACATAACTATTTAATAACAATAACATCATGCCAACCACAGTTGACACCTATAAACGAGGACTCTGGATTGCTAATGGTACATCTTGGTCAAGCAAAAAAACATTATTTCACATTGGGAATTAATGCACTACATCGATTTACAACCAATAGTCGAAAATTACATCCGAAACAAAAATACGTTTCTCAAATTCTTTAATGCTACTAGAAACATATGTAATAATGCCGAAACGTATACCACACAAGTGTTAGAAAACGAGTTTCAAAAAACCGAGACTTTGATTAACGAAATAATCCCAACAAGTAGAGTTAAACGCGGATTATTTAACTTTATAGGCACAGTACAAAAAACATTTACCGGAGTTTTAGACGCGGACGACGGAGAACGCTACGAAAGAAACTTTAAAAACCTATTTGATAATCAAAAAATGTTGAAAGCAGATCTTAAAAATCAGTTATCAATAAACAAAAGTTTTATTAAAAAAGTTAATAATACAATTTTTGATTTAAGTAAAAATCAAAAAAGAATTAGCTACAACTATGACGACACTTACTTCGTCTATAAACAAATTTGGAAAAACAGAACTTTGTATATTTACTGAAAGCCGTACAGCTTTAGCTTTAATAAATATCGAGCAATTAAATTCACTCCTTACCGATATTAGTCTAATACAAACATTCTCAAGACATTCTCAATTTCATACAAGTATGTTAAAACCAATAGAATTACTTAACGAGTTGAAAGATATTCAAAATCACTTATCACCTGAAATATCATTAATTAACCTGACTTACAAACGTTATCTATTTTCGAGAAAACGATACACGTTAAAACTTACCAAAGAAACACTAAACTTTACTTTATCCTAATGATTCCACTTACCTATAAAACTACTTTTGATTATTTTAAAATTATTCCCACTACCAAATAAAAATAATCAAATCATCCTACCTAAAGGAAATTATTTATTAAGCAATGGTCAAAATCACGCACTTACTACAAAACCATGTCAATCGATTATTGAAAATCTATATATATGTGAAATCGAACGAATGACAACATCTGAACTATGTATAAAAAGCCTAATTGAACATACCTCAGAAAATTGTACTAAGGTAACACTTTCTCAATATAATAATCAAATAATCAAAATAAAAGAAATTAATGCATATTTATTAATTATGCCTAACATTCAAAAGATGCAAATTGAATGCACAAACAGAACTACTGATCTCAAAAGAATAGTAGGAAACTATTTATTAGGTATTGAACCATTTTGTAAAGTCATTATAGGAAAAAACATTTTAATATCAACTCATAAAACAATTGCTAAACCCAAAATATATCCACTATTTGATTTACAAATATCAAAAGATAATTTAAACTCACAAAGTCAATATCAGCTTAATTTAACAACCATTAATTTTGACGAAATAAATGAAATTCATAATCAAGTATTATTTGAGGAAAATAGAATAAAAACTCAAACTCTGCTTGATATACAGACAGACAGAACTGCCTGGACAACTTATGTTATTCCTATTATACTTGTAATATTGCTACTGCTTATTTTAATATATTATTATCCAAACTATAAAATGCTTTTATATACTATATTATGTTGTAAAATAAATAAAAATGTAAGAAATTTTAATTCTGTAAAGGACGAACAAATGAAACCTGAAAATAGCCAAATTAATTTAGACAATTTAAAGCCATTTTGACATAAATTGCCTTCTAAGGGTGGAGGAGTTATAATACAACAAAACCCTTACATCAGCTAAACGTGATACCCAGATAAGTCTATAAATAAGAGCTCCTCGAGCACTCTGTGAGTTTTTTCGTCCTAGACATTGACTAGCATAGTTCGTGTGTAAATTGTTCATAAACGTAACCTGTTAATTAACGATCCAAATAAATAAATTTTCTTAAGAATCTTTAACTTTTGTTTTTAAAAAAACCAATCGCTCGTCTACGATTCTTAAGTCACACACACACTTATTAATCATTATTTCTCAATAGATATTTATAAATAAATTTTTTATAACTAAAAGTCGATTAGGTACTAATCACAGTACTAAATAACGAAAATTTAAAATCAGTTAAAAACACAGATTATAATGACAGACGTCATCTTACAGAACACTATTTGCTATCAAGACGGTGATAGATCGGGCATTGATCGGGTTTCTTCGTGCTATGTTCAGGATTCTGACCAATAGGAATAAAACCAGCGATAATATTTACGTATTTCGCATGGGATGTAGATAAATCGGACAACTCTTTATGTTTTGCTACTCATCTTCTAGTATTATTAATCTGAGACCAAGAAAATACTTAAATAAAGACAATATGACACAGAAGTTGTGCTGTATCACAGGGCGCCTTATTTCATTGGTTGATTAATTAGCGGCAATTTTAATTTAATCCAAACTTTTATAATTTTTTTATAGTTATTTTTTTTAAGTCTAACCACTTATGAATACTGATTTCATAAATAGTATAGAATCATGTACAATAAAAAGAAATCCAACTTTTAATATAGTGTTGATTATACACTATATTAAAAGTTCCCTATTCTCCCTTAACATAAACTCTAATAACATCTAAGTGGTAATAAAACAAAGTGAAATTATGATTTAGGATACCTTTTTACAGTTCATGCTATACTATCAAAGGAAAATGTTTGAAAAAAATGAATATATCACAAGAAAATCGAATTAAATGTTTGTCAAACTTTAGATAATAAACACGTTTTGTTCAAAATCTAAAGAAAAGTTGAAGATATTTTAATATTTGTTGCAGTAACTTACTTTTAATGGTGTTGTTTTTGACTTTTATACAAACTAGGGCACATTTTTCGAAATGTTCAACACTTCTCAACACATTTAACAACTGCAATTGGAAGAACAGTAGCATTTAATCTCGAGGTGTGCCCATACGGGATCACAAATGCATTGCGCTAATACTAGAAATGGTCCTATAATACTGAATAATGATGTAGTTATTAAATTGACCATGTGAGACAAAGCCCACTTCCACCTCACTGGGCACTTCAACAAACAAAATTTTCGTTATTGGACACAACTCAAACCAAAAGAACTGCATAAAAACCTCTTCATTATCAAAATGTAACAGTATGGTGTGATCGACTTCTGACGTAAATGGACAATAATTTTTCGAGAAAAGCGCCCACGCTGTTATAATCAATTCTGATCGTTATGTTGATGTGTTGGAAATATTTGTGAATGTAAAGCTACAACGAATAAGACGTAGCAATGCATGCATGCAAAATAGTGCTACTGCGCATCTAGCAAGGCATTGCATATTCCTTGTCACATAGTTTCAAGGTTTGGCGACATTGTGGGGCCGGTAAGATCGCCCAATTTAATGGCTCCTAATTTTTACCAGACAAATCCTCAAACAATTCGATAACTCAAAGGCATGATTCGCGAGGAGGTAAACCTGATTAATCAGAACGGACTTTGACTTCAACACGTTGTACTGAATTTCAGATGCAGATTGAAGCAATGTGTAGAAGCGGATGATGGATATCTTACGGATGTCGTAAAAGTTCTGACGGATCACTGAAGACTTAGGAGACATATATCATTGATATATGTATTGAGGAAGACCCTACAGGATACGGGAGTGGTGAAGAAACATCTTATCACTACCTGGGACAGTGTGAAGCATTTGGACGTAGTATCTTCATTTCTGAGGCGCTTCTAAGGGAGGAGATGAGCTCCCTCGCAATCAGTGACATCCTGACCTTCATTAAAAGGTCGGATAGATTAAACGAGGGAGCAGGAGAAGTATATGGCTGAGGGGACAGCCGGTGGTTGGTTGGTAAAAAGGGCCCGTCTGCGACCTACTTGCCGGGCGTCAGCCTTCCCCACCATTACCATTACCATTACTATTATCATTACGGGTTTAGATTTGTAAAGATTTGTAATAAATTTCCCAAAATATGTATTTTATTTCATTGAATTTGCTCAGATGCATTTTTTTTCTTCACAGCAAGCTATCAAAAATAGTTCCATCGTGACTGACCCCTTATCTAAGATATGTATTTTAGATACTTTTGACATTATCTAAATTAATATAGTTTAAAAAAACTAAAAAACACGCTTTTAAAGCACATCTAACTAAAAAATGAAAAATAATTATTAATATAAACTGAAAGCAATAATGAATGAAAAATACTAGTATTATTATGAAAAAAGCGTGGGTTGCTCGATATACGAAAAATATGGCACAAAGCGCCTCACGCTTTTTTCACAATAATACTAGTATTTTTTCGTTCATTATTGTTTTCAGTTTATATTAATAATTATTTTTCACTTTTTTAGTTTGATGTGCTTTAAAAGCGTGTTTTTTTAGTTTTTTTTAAATTATATTTATTTTTCACTTTTTAGTTTGATGTGCTATGAAAGCGTGTTTTTTTAGTTTTTTTTAAACTATATTTATATTGCTTATTGATGCTGATTTTATAATATATTACGATCCAACAGATACTTCTGAAAAAATATATATATATTTTTTCAGCCATGGGATTTGAACTCACGCCCGAGGAGTCCGTCATTTCGCGTCGACTAAGACTTGTGCCTTAGCCCGCTCGGTCAACGACCGAACTGAGAACCACGGAATGTACTTACAGTATTAAGCCTCTTGCTCTCACGCCGAGGATACGTGAGGAAAGGAAATTATTTAATTCTGGCGATCCTGATCAGGATAATGATATAAACTTATCAAATTATTGTATTGTTACCGGTTCTTCGTAAGTGTACAGAGTTTCAATTAAATCTGTCCGTTTAAAGTGGGTCAAAATCGAGTCCAAAGAGTCGGTTACAAACAAACATACAGGTGAAGCTAATAAAAGCGTGTTAAAAATATACTTTCGTTAATTTAGATACATTCAAAATCCTATATATTATTATGTACTTTGAAAAGAAGGTATCTTAATTTAGATACATTTTAATATTTTAGATGGAATTTTAAATTAGTGTAATTTATTTATGAATAATAATAATTAGTGGATTATTTTGATTCACAGCATTGCTTAAAAAATCCATAAGTTAAGTAAAACCAACCATAAAAGATCTCATTATAAAAATTTGTATATAAATCCTGATCACCCTGTATGTACACATGTTTGTTTAGTTTGTAGAAAATTGACCAGATATATATTATCTCCTTTTTGACAAATATGAATATCAAATAAATGTACGACAGCCTTGCTGTGATAGAAATATAACCCATATTTTATATAAATGGGTTGAACTGTTCTCGAAATTGAGTGGTCACCGATTAACCACGCTGGCATCCCAAAAAGACCCTTGTATCTGCAACGTAAGTCAAACACGAGAAGAAGCTTTTTATAAAGTTTTGTCATTTAATCTAAAACCCGTCTGGAATATCTAAAAAATATACTATTTGTTATTTTAGTAAAAGACAGTATGAAATCAATTGATGAAAGAATTTGTATTAACTGTATGAGAAAATTAACTCAATTATTGAAGTTCATCAGTAAATGTGTGTATGCATCTCTCGATAGTTTTTGTAAGCATTTAAAATTAAACTTAAAATTTTATTTAAAATTTGTTAGATATTTAAAGTGCACTGTGTATGTATGGTTATAAACAATTTTTATCCCAATTTGAAAATAAGTTCAACGAAATGCAATAATTCATCTTGACAGATTTCCATCTCAACAAACAAATCAAGCTTTTATTTTAATTGTTACATTTCACACTAGTTTTACAACATTTTGAAGCATATAAATATATTAAAATTATTTTTGTTTCAGGTAAGGAAATCATTGCTTTCTTGTCGCCGTAACGAATTCAGGTTAGTTTGAAATACTTTAAAAAATAATTCATATTTATTAATGCTTGGGCCAATGAAAATAGCATTGATGCTAAAACAAATTTGTGGCATGATCGTTTCTTCACAAATGTCGTCGTTATAGTGTAGGTAACTTCTGGCTAAAAATCCCAAAAAATCCCGGAAAATGAGCCCTTATATTGGATTTTTTTAATTATTGATCAATAACTCTTTAATTTAGTATTTTATCAAAACTGTTTAGAGACAATAATTAGACTTCTTAAACACCGACATTTTTGTGCCAAGAGTTTGAAAATTCGATAATAGCAGAGAGGTTATGATTTTTTAATTTGCCGAAATTTCGCAGTCTTCAAGTTCTGAAATAAAAGAGCGCGAATAACTCTTAATCAACGTTTTATGGAAAGTACTCACAAGATGAAAGTCTTTTAGTTTCCAACGCCGAAATTTTGGTATTAAGAGTTTTTGAATTCGGTATACAACGTGGTCCAAAAAGAATGAAAAAAATGGAAAAATTTTTCATTCTTTCCTTAAGAAAAATTTTATTCTGAGAAAAGTTAGTGCATTGTCTTAAATTAAACACTGATTATACAAATTTATATTAGTCTGGGTATATATGCCAAAAAAATCTAAATTATTTGAAATTGACTTGGGAATAAACTACCCTTATTACTTTAGACAACTAAAAATTTAATTTTAAAAAAATATTTCCAAGCTATATCCAAATATAAAATTTGATTAACCAATTCTAAACTTTGTCTTTTATGTTTTTTGCTCCCGAATTAAATTGATGACTGTCATTCTCATGAGAGATATATTTTCAATTTAACAACATTTTCCAAAAAAACCTATAATAGCTTATTTTGTTACAATTTTAGTGGTGATTATTTACCCAAATAAATTTGTAGGAGAAAAAAGGCATCGATTTTGTTTCAAACTTCTTGGGCCACGCTGTTATTGCGAAGTTATGACTTTTTAAAAATTCATAAATCACATAAATTCCCGTATATGACAAAAACGATCATTTATATATCATATTTAATTCATGTGCATGACGCTGATTCAAGTTGAAAATTAAAAAAAACTATGCAAGTGAATAAATAGAAGTTTTATTGAACAGTAAATTGTCTGATAATATAATAAAATTATTAATGAAATGAATAAAGGAAGTAGGAATTGTTAATCATCAAATGGACGCAGCAATATCAGCTCCATTAAAACAGTAAAGCCTATGTACCACAATTGGCTTTTCGTTTCAGTCTCGACTTTTTGCACACATTTTTGAGCAATTAGATTGACAGTTGCAGAACGTTTTCAATACAAATTTTTGTGCACAGTTCTGGAAAAGATCCATGTTTTTCCCATCCTTAGTTAATTTCCTAACTAAAACTGAACTTTCAAGTATACCCATTTCATGTGGTAGTGGGAAGCTGTAGAAGTTGGTGGTGGAGTTGCTAATTCAAATTTGGAAAACATATTCCATCTATCAAGTAACTGATTATGTTTATTTCGATTACTTCCATCCCACTAGAGAATACGACAACAGAATTTAATAAATTTTTATCACGTTACACTGTCAAAGAGCTGTCTTTTCACCCTTCTTATAAAAGGAAGAAGTAATGTCACAGCCTGATATAGCATAAGCACACAAAACTTTATTCGTTATTTCCTTTCTTAGTGCCGTTTATAGCTGGTTAATGTTGGTATATTTGTCAGATTTGTCAGCAGTTCCTGGCCTCGATGAGAAAATATCTATTTTATTGATGATTAAAAATAAAATAATCAAATCTCTATCTTAACCAACAACCTGTGAACTTGTCACTGATATCCATTGACATAGATGTCTTTGTTCTTCTGATCACATAGTCCGCATTGTTGAAATAGGACTCGAATAGATTTATCAGTTCTATTTGTTTGAAAATTAAGCTAAAAAGCCACTTCGTGGAATCTTCGCCGAAGATCTTTTGTGAAATTAATATTCTGTGGATCTTATTACTTCCTCACCCCTCAAAGTGAGGAAGTTATGTATTCGTGAAAAAAATTTTGGAAATTTTTATTGCATCTCGACGAATTATGACGATACTCAAAATTTCAGACAGAAAAAAAATTCTGTCTGTGTGTCTGTGTATCTGTGTTCGCGATAGTAGCTACAGTTTCTGAGATAAAGCTTTCAAATTTGGGACACACATTCTAGAGGTCAAGGAAGAGATTGAGTTTGTTGATGAGCAAAATCGGTCTAAAGAAAATATTAGGATATTCCAACAATGTGACTTTTTTAAAAAGTCGAAATGCGACTTTTTTGAAACGTCAAAAAATGTAACTTTTTTGAAACGTCAAAGTTATTTTTTTTAAACGTCAAAATACGAATTTTTTTGAAATGTAAAAAAATGTGACTTTTTTGACACGTCAAAAATTACTTTTATTATAAACCCCAACACACGTCGAGTTTTACTACGGTGAGGAAGTTTTGATCCCCAAGTAATTGGCAGCAGTTTTTTTCACTATGTACTGTGTTCAGAAAATTTTATTGTTCTTATCATAAAATCAAATATAATAGTTCAACTGCCGTCATAATTACACTGAATGTAACTTATGTATTGTGGTTTTTTCGGGCAAAGTATAAACAAGTTCAGGAACGTACTATAAGAGGTGCATTAAAACGAAGGATTGACCAACGAATGGAAGAAAAGTATCAATGTATCATCGAAATTATTGACACCTAGAGAACATCGGCCGAAAGCACCACATCGTTCTATAATTTTGTCTCAAAAATTCTTGGTTGATCTAAATATTAGTTCTAAGAGAGGGTTCAAATAAATGACAAAAAATGAGAGAATCAAGCATTGGAATAATAGAGTGTTACTACTAGTTGGAATTTATTTCTATAGTCGAAAGGAAAAAATAATGGTCAAAAAAAGGAAGATATTAGATGTTATTACTGAAAAGTCATTAATTCTAGAGAGACCTGATTCTTAGTAAGTGTTTTATTTTACATCAGAAACTGTTTCTATTGTTGGGATGAAAGAAATACAGTAGGTAGTTTTAATATAATAATTACCTACATAGAAAATAAATAGCTCATAGTTATTGAGTATACCGTGTAACAATTCAGTTTAATCCTTACAACAAACATAAACAACCAGTTCGATAAAATCGATAGTCTGCCTTGTCACATCTTTCGCAGCTAAATTATTAAATTTGGAATAGAGTATGCGTCTCATTTAACTCGTATTGAATACTTAGTTGCCTATATGGGGATAATCTGAATTTATCAAGTCACCATCGCGCGCCGTATCGATTAAATATGTCTAATAAAAGTTTTGACAGGTATTGAATTTTGCCATAAATTTTGGGATTTTCTTGTCGAAACTATAAAAGTTAGTTTTCCAAATTTCCTGGAGTTGCGTAGAGCATTTTGTTGGAGTTCTTATTGGAAACGTTGCTTCGTAAGAAGGATTTAATTTATTAGGCCATATTTTCCACGTTTGAAGTTAGCCACTAACATAGGCTTTGTTTTGGAGAGAAAGCCCTCGTAACGAGGTAAGTCTTTTAGTTATTTTCGCATTTCGGCTGTCTTTGACTGTTGTCCAAAAGTTAAGTAATGGAATATTTTGTTTTAGGGTTTTTGTATATGGTTATATGTATTAATTGTCCTGTAGAGTTTTGGGTACAGTTGACGTACCATTTCTGCATACAGTTTCACCATATAAAGCATTCCTGGATAGTTTCCTGTTTATAGTTTTCCTTTTTTTTGACGGTTCTATCCATCTCGAACCTTGGGAGAGTCGCTAAGTAACTACTTAACAGCGAAGTAGCTACCCGCAGCGAGAGAAAGAAACCGAGAATCATCTGCAGGCTACCAGATAAGAAATATTGCTTGTTTCATTTTACTTTTTTTAATTATAGATATATATATTTTTTACATTTAGATTTAAGTTATGGACAGTATTTGTTAGCATAAAATTAATAATATCTAAGCGCCCATTCAGGTATATCTCGACCAGTGATAAATTGTACACACAGTTTTATTTAGGTTGCTTTGTAAGCTATACGTGCGCACGTACAGTACTTTGAGTTAGTCGTAAATGTACTAAGTATTCCAATTGTATGATACACTGTAAGTACAAAGCCTGGCCTGGTTTTAAAAGTGAGCAGAAGTGCATATTTATTGTCTGGACATGACTTTTGGGGCATATCTGTTTACTATTATCTGTCAATACTTAATCAATAAATAAACTGGTAGTAAAATTTTATAAGAGCAATACTTATTGAAGCCTAGATGATTTAAGTATCTGTGTTTGTGTTAGATCTTTGTTTTCCTTTGGTATTTACTTGTTTGCTTGCTTCCCACTTAGAACAAATATAATTTTATTTTCTTTATTTTGTGGTGCGGATTTCTCGAACAACAGGGACTTTTCTAGTTTAAAGTGGCGGAAATAAACTAGTGGCGCCCTTAAAATTTATTAAACCCCCCCCCACTCTTCAGCTGAGCTCGGGAGTTATTTGTTTTGCCGCGCTATCACCGTAATCCGCAGCCAAACTAAGTGGCGTAATAGGTAAAGCGCGTCGCAACCGGAACTAATATAAACACAGTGGAAAGAGCAACATTTATTGGATACTGGAAGATAATCTTCAAAGTACAGTGTGTATATAGTGTGTATATATTTATTTAGATAACGAGAAAAAAGAGACATACAGGTTCCACTGGTCAAATGTTTAGTGGCTCAGTGCTTATCCGCTAGTCTTGAGACCAAGAGGTCGAATCCCCGTTAGGGCATGGATGTAATAAATAAATAAATAATAGTTTACTCATTTTTCAAAATTTTTATACATACGTATAAAAAACTTATCAGACTAATGAACGGTATACGTACTTGGTATAACATAAAATTACACATGGCATATCAATACATTAAATTAAAAGTGAAAAAAATAAGTTTACGTTAAATGATATATGCTATCATAAAATCAGTGTCCTAAATTCATTTTCTAAATAAAAGACCACACTAAATAGATATTTATACAAAAAGAAAGTTTTCTTCATCACCAGATACATAAAGAAATCTGTTGAAACAAGTGGCCGTTTTAAAATACCGAGGCAGTAGAACGGTTGTTGTGTGGCAGAACACGGCTAGTCTTTCTTTCCTGAGTTCGAAACTCAGCTGTGGCATCTGGCAAATGTCATAGGAAATAATGTAGGAAACTGTAACAATTCTGCTGTGATTTAATTTCGAACTATTATTGAGGAAAATTTACCGAAGAGAGCACGCCAACGTGATTTATAAAATATTTGCTTGAAATTTATTGGTTGATTAGTTTCATTAATTTTATTTTGGAATATGAAATATTTTGTGTGGTCCTAGAGATAAAAGTTTAAGAAGGATAAATCCTGTGGTATTGAAGGCCACGTCACAAATCCAGCACGACCAGTCCATCTATTAATATAAATTGAGAGTTGTTACTGCTTCCTTGAGTACCACAAACCAAACACTTAGGTAACTTTTGAGAAAACAATGCGACAAATATCTTCCTCTTAAACTTGTAAGGATGGTCCACAAAATTCTTAGAAGATATCCGAAGATTTCCAACGTATAAGAGATATAACGAGGGGTTTTGCCCTCGCTATTTTTATTCACTTACTTTAATGATTCAAATGAAACAACAACAAAAAGTACAGACATATATTTAGAATATAAAACACAAGAGGGTCAGGGCGTGGTTAGCAAATAATAAACGAAGGACATACATAAATTCAACTTCAGAAAATCTTGAAATAATTCCACAAAACAAGTTTGTTTTAGGGCGCCACCCGCCTTTCTTTTTCGTTTCAATAGTTCACATTTAAAAGTCGAAAAAAAGGTTAAATGCACTACTTAGTGCCGTTGAAAGGGGGAAAGAACGGTTATTCTTCACTTAAGTGTCTCGCACAGCTCAATAGCAGATTTAAAAAAAGTCTAGGGGGCTTTTTCCCACTCTAGTTCAGTGGACGGGCACATCAGCCCGTTGATGCAAATTTACTTTCAAATTTCCAGCTCGCACTCAGAGCGGGAGCTGGCTGTTTACAACGTAATAGGTACCTATGTGACAATAATTAGAAGTAAGATAACCTTACCAGCTCCTAGAATACCTTTCCTAGGCTACATACTTAGTAATTTCTTAACCATATCTTTCAGCTAGACCAAATCTCCAATGTAGGGCCCGTAAAGGCAACGTACTAAACACACAACCAACTCTCTCGAGGCACTGCTCTTGTCTCCAAAACGTAAAGGTAAAGGTAACAGACAACAAAAACACACCCACTCGGTGCTGAGGCTTCCGAGCGTCTCCCGGCGAAACCTAACAGTCTTAGTACCAGCGTTCCCCCTTGTCCCCACACACCGCAGTGTTCGCGCTGGTGCACTAAAGGTCCAGTGGTGGCTTAGATTATCAGAGATTTACAATTTAGTTAAGTCGGTTCTAGAATTTTTTAGGTTGACCTCAAACCAAATTATGCAATTAGCATTAAATAAAACGCAAGTTAATTATATCTAAAGATGACACAGAGACAGTAATCCATTACCATGGGTTTTGATGTAAACACCTGGAAACATGTTTTTAGGTTTATTAACTGATAAAGGCATATTAAATAATGAGATTACAATGAATATTAAAGATATTAATGAATAACATGAATTTGAAGTTCCGTATTCCACTATTTGCATTTAATATAAACGGCTATTCATTGTTATTGTAAAATACATATTTCTTACACTATTACAAATTGATGCTGAGAAAATAAATCAAATTAAACAATTTTGTTTCACCCTACTGTATAATATAAAACACATACCACATAAAACACACCACATAAATTAGACAACCCCAAACCAAAACCGAAGCTGCTCGGACAAGGGTTACACAGTTGAAAAAAACGCACACAACCAAACCCTTCGACTTTGCCAGAATCGAAAAAAAAAAAAAATTAAAGAGCAGGAGGTGCTGAAGTTTTTTTGCTCCAAAAAATAGTTTTTTACTACCCATCCTATCTTGGTGGTTCAGCTTATTGCCAATCACTTCTGTATCTGATAATATACTCGGAAACAATACTCTTCAGCTACTTTTGTTGCGGGTGAATGTAACTTGATACATTTATCTTTACTCACTAATTTACAGAAGTACAAGTAACGATAGTTATTCAAGGAATTTTCTTTAACTGTAGCACCATACATGGCAAAGAAAATTCGCATTCAATTGGAAGAAACTGATTCTCAAGAAGCATCACTTCGATTGAAAACTTGAACCTCATCTTTCAAATTCGGTCATTTGCCTAATAATTTTAGAGCTGCTGTATTACCTATAGAAAATAGAGCAGATGTTGTATTAGATTCGGGGAATGCATGTAGAAATAAGACATTATCTTTGCTGCCTGTATATTTGTTAAAACTTCGATAAGAGAGAATTTTTTTGTTCCACTGTTCCTTTGCTTGATTTAAAAAATATATATATTCCTTCATCAATAGGCGACAATACGAATTGTCCATATAATTTAACGCGACATTATTTGCTAACACTGCAGAATAAGTCTACAAACGCCCAAAAACTAACCAAAACTATATGGATTGCCGGCAAGAATGTGATAAGCAGGTATACACTCAAGGTATAGTATACTCTGAAATACTATACTATATGGTGGATTTAGGATTTTGCTACTGTTCTAATCTAAATTTTTTTTGTTAATTTTTGTTGGAATTAAAATATGTGGCCTGACATTCTAAAAATGAGAATATCAACCTACTTTCATTATTAGATCACAAAGCATAGTTACTATACAAATTAAAAATTAATATTAATATAATCGTTAGAATAAGAGCCAAGTCATAAAACTAATTTTAAATAACATTCCATGTTTGATTTTCTAAATTTTATAATAAATGGATAAAGCCTGCTTTTCGCTCACTTTACGGAATCCCAACCATGTTCCTTTATAAAAATGTTTTAATCAATATAAGTAAGTATAAGTTTGGTTTTAAAATTATAAATGAAATGTCAAAGTACTAAATCACAACTCAGATATAATAACGTATTACATAATCAGGGTTAATTTATGTGAGTGATTTAATTACGTAGGATAAACAAGCTCGTTTCACGTGGCAAAATTTGATGATAGCGAAACAGAGTCTTTCAGTAAGAAAGTTTGTTTTTAGAAAAAAATGGAAGAACAAATACATCACTGAAATCCATATATCACCATTTGCACTGAAGGGGTGAAGCTTTTTTAAATTCTAGTAACTGATAGAGTGAGTTCGTATACAGGGTGTTGCCAAATTAAGCTGCCATTGATTAACTATTGTAGATTACAAGTTTGAGTCAAAAATGTTTAATGAACTACCCTCTAATTTGTGTCAGTTTAGAAAATATGTCGCCACTAAGATTAATGCGAAAAACATACATATGAAATAAATCCATTTCATAATATCTGTAGCGTACATTTATGCTTCTGTCGTAATTAGTGCAATACTTATACTGACTTATATTAAATTACCAACATATCAATTTGCGAAGAGATAATAGTGGGCATACGATTTGTTTATGGACTCTGCGTTCTGCTTCTGATAAAGGTCACAGACATCTTTTGGAAAGTGTTAATATTGGTAGATCCCAAATCTAGGCTATCACAACTCTTAAATCAAACTACCCCTATCGTTCAGATGGAAATTTATGCCATAGAAATTTGCGCCCCAGAATACATTAAAAAAGGCACACGAGGAGCAAGAATCTATATCCTCTCAGACAGCAGCATTTAAAGATTTAAGTTCCATTACTTTTAAGTCTAATACAGTCTGAGAATGTCTACAAACAGTAAAGCAGCTGGCAAGGAATAACAAGATAACTTCGACCCATGCAACGAACACTATCGTAACTCAAAATATGGCCATTCCGAGTTAATATATGAAGCATGCATATCTTAGAGAGATCTTTTCCGTGGAAAAGCATAGTATCTCTTATAAATACCCTAGGCCACCAGCATTACATTCTTGAAATATAGTAACTCCAACTGAGCAATAATTTTCAACGAAAATAATGTTATGTTGATTTACTATAGCCGCATGTAATTGATTTCGTGCCGAAGACAATCGTATGTCGACTTACTATAGTGTTCGATGCTACATGCGTATGGAAGAGTATAGCTTATATCGATTTACTATAGATTTCGCCGAACAATTTAAGGTTATGTTCTAATAATGTACTATTGTCATTGTGGAATACAGTTCGAAGTGTGTTTAAAATTGATATAAAATGAATAAAAGAACTAAATTAATTTTAAAACTATCAACACAGTGTAGTGAACACAGTGAGGAGACAAGACAAAGCTGTTCAGGTTGGAATAGTTGGCAAAAACCAAGTAAGTAACTATAATCAGTATTTACATATCAGTATTTACATTAGTATTTTTATAAAAGACTCAGATTGTGTTAGTATCTCTAAGATATTTAATTTAATGATAGATTCCTCATTGAAAAATAAATATTAATGGATTTTTGGTGGCTTTCTAAAGAAATTATAGAACCGGAAACTTGATTTCTTTCTGATTTTCATTTATATAATAGAAACTTATATTATTAGTATTTTATTCATATTTGGCATACAAGAAGGTATAATTTGTTTCTTTTTTTGAGGTATATGGCACGATATCTGTTTTAAAATCTTGCAGAGAACTTAATTTTAGAGTACATTAAAATATGTCCCATGATTTTTCGGACACCCTGTATATATACATGCCAGATCAAAATGAAGGGTTCAAAATTTGTTTTCTTCCAGGTCCTATCTCCGAGACCAATGGTAACCACTTCTCTGAAAAATTATCCTATTCTTCTGGTAATAAATCTGGGACTATAGATTCAGTAGATGTGAGAGTGAATAAGAATGCTGAAGTTGCAAATTCATCTCATATACATTCGGGGTCCGAGGATGAGGATAATGCACAAAATAAAAACATCTCGACGCCTGTACAAGAAATAAACCAAGAAGAACTTAGCAGAATTTTGGATTTGTCCGATTTTTCTGACCTTGATCCTGATTATGTGGTGGAAGATGTAGGGGCATCCGATTCAGCTGACGAATCTCAAATTCCTAATCAGAACGCCAATATAATAAAAAGCGAAAAATTACAATAAATCAGAAAAAAATGTAGAAAGCGCATAAGGAATTTTACCGAATGGATTGATGTTAAGGCTAAAAGAGAACATAATTTAGGACAATAACATACAAATCGAAAAGGAAAAGTAATTTCCGCTCGGAAAATGAAAGTCGCTTGTTCAGAACAATGCAGAAATAAATGTCGTTCAAAGGTTAAGTAAGATAGCAGGAAACAAATATTTGAGGAGTTTTGGAAGATAGGAGATCATACCAGACAGTGGGATTACATAGCAAAATTCGTTAGATCTGAAGATAAAAAGGTAGGAAAGAATGGAAAATCAAGGAGAAATCTCTCCAAAAAATATTATGTTTTTATTGACAACAGCGAAATAAAGGTTTGTAAGACAATGTTTCTCAACACTCATGGGATATCAGAACAATGGGTAACAACGGCTTTGAATAAAATAGGAAAAACTGGATTTGTGGAAACTGATAAAAGAGGTAAACATAATGTTAGACCGTACAAAATAACTGAACAACTACGAAATAGTGTGAAAGAACACATCAACCTCTTTCCTTTAGTCCCTTCTCACTATACAAGAAAAAAATCTACCAAAATGTACTTAGAAGAAGGTCTGAATATTTCTAAAATGCATCGACTCCACCAAGAATATTTGCAGCAAAAAAACATTACTCGTGACGTGGCTACTCTACGACAGTATAGAGAAATTCTCAATGCAGAATACAACATCGCTTTTTTCAAACCAAAAAAAGATCAATGCGATAGGTGTGCATCCTATGCGATGGCAAGTCCAGCAGATAAACTTAAAATGGAGGTAAAACATAACGAACATCTCCGTAATAAGGAATCCGCTAGAAGCTTGAAAGATGCTGACAAGGTTCTAGCAGTAGATGATAAGACATTATGTGTGGCTTGTTTCGACCTTCAAAAAGTTCTAGTAACACCACAATCGGAAGTCAGCAGTTTTTATTACAAGAGTAAGTTGGCAACTTATAATTTCACTATTTACGATATGGGAAATAACGAAGGTCATTGTTATGTATGGAATCAAGTGATTGCGAAGAGGGGACCAAACGAAATAGGAAGCTGCCTGTTTGATTTTATTAAGAAACAGAAAGAGAAGAGAATTAAAAAAGTTGTTCTCTGTTCTGACAATTGCGGTGGACAAAATAGAAACCGTTTTGTTTTTACTATGTTCAACCATGCTTCTAGAATTTTTGACATAGAAATTACCCATCGTTTTCTAGAAAAGGGCCATACACAAAATGAAGGCGACAGTATGCACGCTGTAATTGAAAACGCAAAGAAACGCCAGTCAACAATTTTTACTCCTGATCAATGGGTGATGTTAATTCGTATGGCAAAAGTCACTGGGAAACCGTATGCCGTCAAAGAAATGTGCCAGAATGATTTTTATAGTTTCAAAGAACTTGTGAAAATCTTAAATTGGGACAAGGATGAAAATGGAGAAAAAATAAAAATCAGCAAGATAAGAGAAGCACACTTTTCGCCAGATAAACCTTACGAAATGAAATTCAAGTATGGTTACAATGAAAACATGACAATGATTAATTTAAGAAAAAAACGCAGAAGAAGGTCAAAACATATTAACGGTGATTGTGAAACTTTACCAATGTTATATTCAGCATTACTTCCCATAGATTCAAAAAAGTTGACTGGTTTACTGGAGCTATGTAAAAATAATGATATCCCAAAGATTTATCATCAGTATTACTTCTCGCTCTCTGCTAAAGGAAATACTACGTCTAAAGGCAAAAAACCAGAACACAATCAGAAAGATAGCGAGAGTGAAGAAGTGGAGAGTTCAGAAGTGGAGAGTTCCTATTCTAATTAAAAATATACTCATTTGCTCGATTTTATAAAATAATTTGTTTTTTTTTTCAGAAATAAATGTCTAAAACATAAAGCAAGTTTACATTTTCTTCTGAAAACATTGACGAAAACTATAGTGTCATAAAAAAAAAGAAAAAAAAATTTGTTTACAATTTTTGTACCTACTTACTATTATATTATTACCTCTAAACAAATTAGCACAAAAATTAATTCAAAATATTCTTTAGATTCAGTATAATCGGTAGGACTTAGAACATGTACATTTTTAAATATGTTTTTCTCGGTTTGGTTAAAAACGACTTACGATAGTCTTCGTTGCATGGGTCGACTTGATGTGGGTGCCAGGAGATGAAGGAATTAAAAGAAATGAGATTGCTGAAAGTATTGCGGAGGGAGATGCAGAATCATCATTCAACGAACCAGAACCGTTTTGGGAAATATACAAAAGCCATACAACAGAGGATATCAAAAAATGGGAAAAGGAACATAAATCCTACTGTATGTTAACTCCAAGTCAACGACAAGCGAAGAAGTTTATAAACTACTCGAAAAAAAAATGAGCCAGAGAGTTATATCTAACTCAGCAAACCAGTGTTAAGGAACCAACAAGCCTTCTCACAGGTCCATTTCCCATTAAGATATTTAAAAAATTTTTTTTATAAAATTGTAAGCGACATAATATTGTGTCGCTTCTGTACAAATGAAGTGAAAACTGAGGATTATTTACTTTGCTCATACAAAGTCCTAACCCGCCAAAGGCTACGACATTTGAAGCAGTTATCTACGATACCTGTTGAAGTGGGAATCATAGCTCCCAGAAAAGGTTTTGCCTTCGTCAGAAGGTCGCAGCAAAGGAAACCGCCGCTAGGGCTTAACGACCCACTCACAACCTAAAAATTGGTAGACCCCACGCAACTCTACCGGCTCGGTAGAATGGTTGGCTATAGCGCGCGATGGCAAGTGTACCTAGATAATCTCGCTATCGTAGCTGCGGGTTCGAAATCCGCCACTGGCTCTGGCAATGTCTGGGTAATCCTCGCCATTGCAGCTTCGGCTTTGGATTCGGGGGTTGTCTAATTTCTGTGGTACCTATTTATTTATTAAATGAAGAAGATGCATATTATCTAATAATTGCTGCTGTGGAAAATAATCCTTAAGTGTTTATTAGGGGATTTTGCAGTATTTGTTGCGTTTGTAATTAATAGCATTGAATAGAACACCGGCTTACTTACGAGAACAAAAAATTGGCCCAACGAAAAATATCAAAGTAGATGAACTGGTCCCGGTGTATCTATGAACTGAATTCAAGGTCACCGGACTCATATGGTTTGGACTTTTATGTCAAGGACCACACGAAATATTTGATGTACCAAAATAAAATTAATTGAACGAATTAATAAAACAGCATTATAATATAAAAAACAATCTTCGGCATCCATAATTATTAAGTTACTGATTCAATCATTCGATTATTTCAAGCTTATATTGATAGCCATTTCGATTATTTGATATATTTTTTATGTTGAAGTAGATGCTATAATGTTAACTATTCTTGAGTATTGTAATGTTTCTTGTGTTGTATTTTATTCTTTATCTAAACTAGAGTAAATCGGACGCTGGTTCATTAAAAACAGTTTTAAAAATTTTATTTTCTATTTATATGTATGCTAACATATGACTTTCGAAACAACTAGTATATACTGTGCCGTAACAAAATAGTACTCGCCACTTTGGCACCCTTTAGTACAGCAGCGGTACTTTGAACTTTTTATTACTGTACGATCTCGAGCGGCAGTTCCTGTTTTAAGGTATAGGACCACCACTTTATTCTATCAGCGGTATGATAGAAGCTAGAATAACTCAGTGAAGAAACGGTATGTCCAGGGGTCTGTGTGTATTGTTGTCGGTTGCGTAGCAATGGACCACTTCACTTTTACCTACCGAAAAATGTGTTTCTCGGTATAAAAACAGATTTATTACTTATACCTTTGCTTTAAATAAAAGGCAAAATTTCAACTTTACTTACTCCATTTTATATAAGACTGCTTCACAGAAGAATAAACAACAATAATAAATAAATACACCACTTATGTTTTAATGCAAAGTAGATACTCAGCTATATCACAATTAAGCAACTATGGAATCAAGCAAGAGGTTAGGCTATTGCAAGAACGGCGAACAGTTATATCATGCACATTTAAATAATGTCTGCTGATAGTAATACCGCAGTAGTAGATTCCGTAACTTAGCTGTGCATGATATAACTGTTCACTTATATCATGCACAGCTAAGTTACGGAATCTACTACTGCGGTATTACTATCAGCAGACATTATTTAAATGTTTACTACAAGCATCTACAAAAGCAAGCAAGCGGCGAATCAAAATAAAGCAAAGTTACGGCAGCTACTACTACTGGTATTTGCAGCAAGCGGTTAATGACTATAGTCACACGCTTAAGGCGGTATTACGGCAGGCGGTTGGTGCGGTAGGTATATTCAGTGGTAAGCGGTTACGAAGTACAAGCAAGACACAAGTGCAGGAGGTCAGTCCAGGGACAGGCGATATATATCACTGTCTAATCGCGAGCGTGGTATATCTTTAAATTAGCTTCTAATGTCCATTGTTAGGGTTTCTTGACTGCGTGTTGGGAACGGAACGGTTTATATATTACAGCCCGGGGCATTTAGTGAGATTCCTTTCAGAGATCGAGGCATATAAACCTCACTGATGAAATCCTTTCTACAGTTCGACGCATACGATGGTACTTTAATGCAGCTACGACTGAGATGGAACTCTTTCAACAGATCGAGGCATAAAAGTCCTATCTTTACGTGAATACTAAATAAAAATGACAACCGAATATTTCCGAAGCTCATCTAGCTATATAGCAGCGAAGATCAGTTTTATTAACTCAGTTTCTAATTGGAAACTGTCCCTTAAACCATAGATATGCGTGAGTGATTGGAGATACTTGAGGTTAACTTTCGTTAGCTAGTGACAGCTTAGAGTAATCGGTTACCAAATCAACTTCAAGCTTATTTTCTGTACAAGTTAGCTTTAGTGAACACGGGTGTCGGACGGAACAGATCATGCATTGACGACCGAGGCACCTAGTGAGATTCTTTCCACAGTTCGAGGCATAAAAACCTCACTGGTGTCACTGCATGTGCACCTGATGATATCCCATCAACAAATCGAGGCATAAAGAGTTCACTGGTACTAATTCAGCTACGACTGGGATGAGACTCTTTGCACAGGTCGAAATATAAAAGTCCTATCTTTACGTCAATACTAAATAAAAATGACAACCGAATAGTCCCGGTGCTTGCTGTTGAACAGATAACCCGGTTTCATCAATGAATCGCGAAATTCCCCGAATATCTCTGACTTATTCGGAAAAGCAGGCACTTCGGACAAAATAATACAGCAGTAAATTCGGATACAAACGGTAAATGACGGTAATACAAATAAATACAGCAAAACGGTCGAAGTAATTCTTACCACTACCTGGTTGCGGCGGTGCACACTGGATATCTGGAGCTTCGTGCTGTAACTTGAGCACTGACTGAAGAAGTCCCTCATTTAATTGGCGCGTTTTAATTTATACTCAAATTCAGTGGGGGATCTACGCGACGCGCGAAGTTGTCGGCTGCTGTCCGTGGCAAATGTTATTTAAACTAGTTCGGCGCATCGTACTTAAACAAATTCCCTGTGTTAATTCATACAAACAAATGTTTATAAAATATTCCAAGGCTGGGAATCGCTTTCCCATAATTTTAAAACTATGTTTCGGAAAGGAAATAATTTAAAAGGGCCATGTACTAATATTTAAAATAAATCAACTAATAACTTATCCGATAAATTATTAAAACAAATAGAAACATATTTTTTTACCATGAATAAATGATTTCAACTTGATTTAAAATTAAAGTAAATTAAATTAAACTAGTTTTCTCCCGATTAAGTACAAACACAATAATCGATTTATCATTAGGATAATAAAACAACCTAAAATTACCCTGAGAAACCGGTTTGAAAAAATTATGTTTGAGAAATGATTGTTATTTCAAATACGGCACTTGCAAAATAAATTTAACTTCACGGTTTTAAAAGAGATATTAACACAAGTCTTCGTATACAGGGTGTGCATTACAGTATCACTGTAGTGAAATATTTAACAAGTTTAAGATAGCTTCTTCTTAATACCGTAGTTGTGGCTATACAATTTGCTTCAATGGGACATTCTGATTACAATGCTTATTTTTTGATAATACGAAATATCTGACTTGTACAGGTTGATGCAAACTCGACGCCCCAGGTTTTCTTACAAACGGTTGAGAATATTTAAGAAATTCAAAATGCGTTGATTTATACTTACATATGCCATTGTCTTTTATTAAAATGAAAGATTTTGCCTGGACACCGCGACGCTTTTTCTAATTTTTTCTCAGAAACAGCATTCCTTCTGTTCTCAATTTGAAAGATTATATTTTTGCGAGTAAATAATATTTATAAGTTTTTCCATCGTCCGTTGTTTATAGCGTTATATTTAAAAAAAATGGTAACATAATGCTTAGAATTTTTGTCAGAACAGAAAATGAAAGATTATAAAATAATAATTATAAAACTTATTAAAAATTTGTTTCACTCAAGAATAAAATTGGATAAATTTATAGCAAGTATTTATAACATTGCGACCATTTTCATCAAATACCCGTAAGTATTACGGGTGTTTTCGGTCTTCATTAATTTAACTTTTCTTAATGTGTTACCATTCTTAATAAATTGCATGCCCATTGCATATTGATAGTTCGTCATGATCTGTTGATTTGCGTTGATAGCCAGAATTTCTTAGAGTGCCCCAAAGAAAAAAATCCATCGGTGTGAGATCTGGCAATCTTGGTGGTCATTTTGCGTCACATTCCAGCAATCTCTGAAATTTTTATCCAAATAATTTAGGACAATAACTGCATTATGAGAAGGTGTCCCATCCTGTTGCAACCATAAATTTCTGACAGTTTGGTTGATGATAACAATATTTTTTAACAGTGGAGCTAA
This sequence comes from Rhamnusium bicolor, assembly GCA_029963845.1. NCBI lineage: Eukaryota > Metazoa > Arthropoda > Insecta > Coleoptera > Cerambycidae > Rhamnusium > Rhamnusium bicolor. The sequence goes on from JANEYF010004722.1 coordinate 523,550, forward strand.
ATCATTTTGCAAAAAATTTAAGTATATTTGTCCGGTAAAGTTTTGTTCAAAAAAGTGTGAACCAGTTAAATAACTTTCCACAATACTACACAATACATTGACACTAAGATAACCTTCATTTTAAATTTCTGATTTCCAAATGAAGATTTTTATCAGACCAATAGTGAGTATTTTTTTGGTTAGAAATACCGTTACTAACAAAACGAGATTCGCCGGTTTAACATATACCTTCTTTATAAAGAGGCAAAAATCAACGATAAGATGTGCCCTTCTCTCAAATTCGATGAATAATGCCATACTACATTCGAAGTTGTCTTGATGCATGCTTAATAGCTATGGCTCTTCTTCGACAAAATTTAATACTTCCACAAATTTCACATCAGTAGGTATATGCTCTTTTCTTTATCCTCTTGTTTTTTCTAGGACAAAAAATATCCGTATTGCTTCCTAAATTATCTTCTAATATTTTAAACATTTTGTGACATGCAACTAGTCGATTCTGATTTCTTTCACCATATAACGTTACGGCCACAGAACAACTATATTAGAATCGTTATTTTCTATGAACGAGAAGGCAACAGCTGTGACGTTTCAATATTTGAGGCGCCATGTTATTGCATAGAGAATTTAGCGGACTTTTTGTCTTCTAAATTAAATTCAGATATTCAGTTTGAACAAAACCAGTATTTAAAAGGCAAACACAATTTTCAATGACAAAAATTGTGTTTGCCTTTGAAATATCGGTTTTGTGTTTTGGAAAAATATATAAATGAAACCTATTTTGTGATTTTTATTTATTAACCATAATTATATATATATTATTGTACGTTCAGTTTTGTATATGATAAAAAAATTAACAATTACAGAAAATAATTGATTTACCCCAGGTATTATCAACATTTTAAAGAAATCTTAAACTAAACGGCAGTTTTAGTGACAAGAAAATGTATTACTAGTAATTCCAGGAAAACGTAAATCGAGATATGAATATGATAGCCAATAAACCAAATTTCTATTTAAATTATAGTATTGCTATCTGATATTATATATTTTGTTTTGTCACTAAAACTCCATTTAAGTAAAGATCTCCTTAAAATGTCGATAATACCAGGTTAGATCGCAGAAACAAAATATTTATAATCCATATTTGTAGTAGTCACTTGCCACCGAAATTGCTGAATTAAGATTTGCTGAAGTGTAATCTTGTAATAGCGATCCAAAGTCCTCTAAAGACAGCAATAATCTTCTCAATTGTATTATAAACGCCATACTGTCTTATGGCAAAATAGGTTCTCTAAAGTTTCTTTTTTTGGAAGGACAGGTGCTTCAAACCTTTTGCCTTTTATCATCACTATAGACGTATTCTAAAGAAACTGCCCTTTGTTCGCTTAATGTATATCCAGATTTACATGTCATCCTAAAAATATTGATTTTAGAAACATTACGAAATACTAAAAAAATTAAAATTTACATAGTCACTTGTAAATTAACTCGTTAATTTTACGCTAACCGAGTTTCCTCATAAAATTCTTTATAATTTGTACAAAATACAGAAAGCTCCTTTTACGTCCTTATGGAAACGGCAAATTGCAATATTAATTTTTTAATAATGTTACTAAAAACAATATGCCGCTGCTCACTTCTCTACATTCATCATCGCTTTGGCCTAGATAAATTATTTACCATTTCACTTTGTTTTCATTCAAATCATCTGAAGCATAAATTAATGTAGTTGTATATATCACATCAATCAAAATTTTTTTTTATTTTCAAAATTTCAATAGAAAAATAATCTAAATAAAATCATAATTTTACTTATGCAAAAATATGATAGTTACTTACACATATGATAGTTACTTATTATTATAATAAAACAATTAAAAATCGGTTTCGGCTAGATGCCCGTCAATAGTACTTTTTCATATTCATATTCAATTTGGCATGAAAGAAATAAATTATTTTAATTAACAATATCATTTTATTTTACCTATTTATATAAAATTGATAAAACAAATTAAACTAATAACACAAATAAGGTAAATAAGATAAATAAGATAAGTATGACAAATAAGACAAACAAGAGAAACAAGACAAATAAGACGAATAAGCTAAATAAGATAAATAAAATTAATAAGATAAAAAAGATAAAAAAGATAAATAAGATAAATAAGATAAACAAGATAAATAAGATAAGTAAGACAAATAAGATAAATAAGATAAATAAAATAAATAAGATAATAAAATAAATTAGATTAAACACAATACACAATATAAACAAGACAAATAAGACAAAAAAGTCAAATGAGATAAATGGAATAAGATGTAAGTGAGACAAATGAGGCAAATGAAATAAATGAGACAAGTGAGTCAAATGATGCAAACGAGACAAATAAGAACAGGACAAATAAGACAAATAAGATAAACAAGGTAAAGGAAATAAATAAGACAAACAAAATAAACAAGAGAAAAAAACGAGATCATCATCATAATGTGGGATTTGACTTATGCACCTGTCCCGCTGTGGAGAGGATCCGATTCTCAATATTTGGCAAAGGGCAACTGCTGCCAGAGGATCTGGACTCATTCTCACCCAATAAAGTTATCAGTTTCATTAAGAGAATGAACTTATTGGGTGAAATATGATTAGTCGTGAGCCACAATAGGTCTCCTGATGGCCGCAGTGCAGTGGAGGGTCTACTGAGACCCACTCACAACAAACCTAACAAAAAATATGTTTTATAAAGTTACGACCGGTGACAACCGCTGGTAACCAATTTCCATTCGAAAGGGGATATTGCTTAGACAAAAATGTTGACGTATCAGTAATGCTAGTTTCAGACCCTTACTTACTGCTTCTTGCAAATTTCGTCTAGCGTTACCATATGTTAATAATATAGCAACTTTTTCATCATGGGTAAACATTTCTTTATGGGAATGCTGCTAATTTTACCACTTTTATTCAATAAGAAAAGACGATTCTGAAAAAAAAATGTAAATAACCTCTCGGCATCCAGCATCGTATTGAAAAATGTTTCATTTTAATAAAAAAATAATAGTATGCAATCAGTGCATTTTGAATTTCTTAAATATCCTTAACTGTTTCTGAGAAAAGATCCTGAGGCGTAAAATTTGGCTCACACTGCATGATCATCTATAATTTCTGAATAATTCGAATCATGAGTTGTCAGTCATGTTCAAAAATTGATACTTGATCACAGTTACAGAAAAAAAATTTTTCTTATTTCTATCAGATTTTAATAAATTTTGTTTCAGTTTAAAACAATAAAAATTGCAGAAATTGTTGGTGTTAATAATCTATAAAATTTACATATTGCATACCCAGAAAAGTTAACTGTAGCTCTAAAAATATGCAATAAACTTATCCTGAACTTTGTAAATGAAATAAATTTTAAATGGGTCGCAAATATTATAAAATAAAACAGTATCTTTGAAACAAAGTGTGAAAATTTTACAAAGTTAACTTAGCTTATTCGAACAAATTTTACATCATTTAATATTTCAAATAACTAAACAATGTAAATACTAAACTTGAAGTGAGCGACGTCACCCTGTATTTGAAAGAGGAGTTTGATAAGTCGGTATTTCACGATCTAAAATACGCCACAACATTGAGTGAAAGCGAGTGAAGAACACTCTCACTGTGACTGACACCCATCGCATGTATCCTCCAGTTTACAAAAGAGTTGAAGAAGTCTTCATCTTGAAAAGCTTTGTAGAGCAACTCGTTTATCGGGATATCAATCTCATCGAGTCGGATCATTTCCAGAATTGGATTTGCAGAACTGTAAAGTGATTTCCTTTTTATGAGATACTGTAATGGGGGAACTTGTAATTAACTGTCTTTTTTTCTTTGTTGTTTTACTTGACTGATCAGGTGTAATGCGTTTGTGGGAATGGTCGAAAAAGTTTCTGATTTATGTCTTTAATTAAACTTTGGTTAATACGGTTTTTGTTGTAAATCCATGCGGAAAATTTACCGGAATTATTTAACAGGCAATAAAAATAAGTAAGATTTTTAAAAGTACTCTTTAGCGTCGATACGATTCGAGATTTATTTATTTATTTATGTTGGCTTTACGAAATGACTTTATTAATTTACTCTGTAGAAATATATTATTTTTCCGTAAAAAATGAGTTTTATATACAAGAACGATTGCCAGAAACTTCTGCATAATAACTTTTGTTTCTTTTAAGAGAAGTTCTTGCCAATTTTATCGTATTAACTCCAAGCCAACGTTATTTATTACGATACCAAACATGATTACATATATTGTTGGATTTTCTGAGCAATTTAACACATTGACTGGAAAATATATATTTCAATTTCATGATTTAAACTACTTGAAATATCTACAGTCGGACAATCGACAACGTTGGTAAACGCACGAAAAATATGCATGATGATAATCAGGGAGAAGAGACTGGACCAGAATAGAATAATTTAATTTCTTTATCCAATGGATCACAATACAAGATATAGGACAAGTTATAAAAAAGTTACCAGAGTGTAGGAGCAGTAGTTACTACTGCCTCATATGGTTGAACAAAGGATATACGTAGACAAATAAGAGCAAGGTAGTAATTTGATTTTGAATTTAAATTAAAAATAAATGCAAATAATCAAGCAGGAACGTAAGTAAAGTTAATTGTAATTTTGTGGCAATAATTGTTCTCAGTTTTAAAATCATGGTGTCAAGTACATAATGTGTTTTTCAATTGAACTGGAAATGGAAGAGGATGAAAATTTATTTTCCTGTACTCCACACGAAATTACCGAAGTCGCAGAGGCTGAGACGTTGGACTTGTTGCCTCAGAAGTCGAAAATATTGTATGAAAAATAGAGCAAAAGTCCTAGGCGGACCGTAAAGTGTTTTACGGACTAAAGTGATACTTTAAGCTCTCAAACCAAGCATATAAAGTGATCAATTAAAAGCGATCGTACATAAAATTTATTATCGTTCTCTTATATCACTGTGGCATTTCACTTCTATGAAATTACGTTATTTCTCTGTTGGCGTCGTAAACTATTACTAAAGCTGGCCGAGGTCACCTGGCCGACAGAGCCGTCTTATGACCCATATGTTTACATCATATCATAATACTTGAATAAGTACAACAAATGGAAATAAATTTTAACAATTATGTTACATTTTATAAAAATTTATATAAAACTCACCCTTTTAAGCAGATTTATGAAGTAGTTTGGTTGTCGTCATCACAAAGTGGGGAAGTTCTATAGTATAATAGCATCAGGTATGTTTCTACAGCTGTCTCCGTTAGCGATGTTCGCTTTGATGAAAAAATATTTTTGTATTTTGAAAATGACCGTTCGCCATCTACGGATGTAATACAGTCATAAGTAAAACAATCTGTGAACTCACTTATCGAAGTTGTAGATTCACCATCACAAATTTGTCTTAATTTTCTAAAATCAGGATCTTTCTGTAATACACTCTCGAATTTTCACTAACGCGATTATTTTTTGCGTCATTTATAGCCTGTAGCTGTGTATTTACGTCGTCCACTATTTGCAGCGATTCCACTAACGACAACGAACTATTTTGCAATTTTTCTATTGCGTCGTGTAGTCCTCTATAATTGTTATTAACAGTTTTTAAATCTGTTTCAAGGGAAACGTCTTAAAAGCTTGTCTGGCTTTCCCTAATAGCTGCAGCCTCGTTAGGGTTGAACTGTAGTATCACAGCTTTTATTTCTTGAAAATATTCAGCATAATAAAAAGCCACTTTCAACCACGTTCCCCAACGTGTAAGAATCGGCTCTGGTGGTTCAGGGATACCAGGACACTGTCTGTGAAATGCTCGAAGCCGTTTAGGAGATTTGAGAAATACTTCTTTTGTATTTGCTATTAATGCATCCACCTCTGGAAAACATTTTCGAATCGTTTCTGCCACAAGATGTAACGCATGCACTTTACACGTAGCATGTAAAAACCTACAATTGTCTCTTTGAAGAGAACGTCCTACCCCGCGCATTGTCGCGGCACCATCAGTCACAAACATCAATACTTGACTTGTTGAAAGTTCAAAATTTTCGAATGTCTCCAACACCACACGCGTAATTATTTCGCCAGTACACGCAGTTAGTCTTTTACTAGCTAGTAAATGTGGAAATGTTGGTTTAAGAGGGTCCAGTACACGTACTATAATATTTAAAATATATTTTTTTACAATCTGTCGTCTCGTCAATACATAACCAGAGCCGTGTATTTTTAATCCACATTTAATCCTATTAACAATGTCTTCACGAACAGCTGGAATATATCTACGTAACGATGTACGACTTGGTAAGTTTACCTGGGGATTGTATTTATTCCAAAACTCCCGAAATGGTCGTTTATCCAGTATGTGTAGCGGAATATTACAGGTTATTAACATTAACAATAAATCAAACATAAACTGAGTTGTCAAAGGCATGCCATTTTTTTTATTTTGATATTGCACGGTATTGATATGACGACGACAATCTGTTTTGTGCCAGCACATTAAGTCTTGATTGCAAACTTTACAAATTATTTTGCATCCGTCATAGAGTAAATCCGAAAATTCACCCATAAATTTATTCACTGTGTCCGCGTACGGGCATTTTTTACCCTTGGACGGGTTTGACATTATGTATAATTTATAGGTACAACCTCACGCATTGACCTTTCAAATAAGACTGCAGCGTACATCACTACTAAATCGGCACGTGTGACGCCAGCGCTAGACCGTGGCTGTACTCCAGCCACCTCGGTCAGCTTTAACTATTACAACCTTCTGAATAGAAAGAACCTGCTGCTTATTAATTTCACTTATTTCCCTTTACAGAATGAAGAGTAGTAAAACTATTAAGCAGATGGTTTTAATGTTTTCCATGAAATGGGAAAGAAAATATCATTAATAAGAAAAGTTCTTAATGAGAAAAATCTTGTTTATTTAATATCATAAGTTTCAAAGGAGTGAAAATCTATAACAAATTATTTATCATTCCACTTTAACCTTATTCAGTGAAAGTTAAGAATTTGTCCTGTATTACAGATGTATTTTTATGATTTTGTTTCTGAATATTTTTTGAGATTATGTATTTATTTATTTAAACTGAATGTTATTTTCATATTGTTATAATCAATAAAACTACCTATTTATTCACTTTATTTTTTTAATTTGCCTAAGAGCAGTTATTTACAATATTTTTTTGTAAAATTATTGTTGCTTTACTTAACCAATTATTATTATTAACATTCACTACTACATTGTTTTCGTTATATTCTAAGCTGAAACACGCATTTATTAACCTTGGAAACTGAAACCAAATTTATGAATACTTAACGTTTCTTCATCATTATAGTAGTAGAATCATAATCAAATTTACCATAATTAAATTTGAATGTCACAGAACACTTATACAAGTTAAGATATTCAGTGAATTTCTTAATATCCAATGTTGCAAATAGTCCTCTCAGCTACTGTTTAAATTAACAGATATCTTAAAGACATAATTGAAAAAGTTAACCTACAGAACAGAAGCTTCAAATCGATTTTCAATTTTCAATATTTAACTTTGAAATGTCAATGTGGACATGAGAATACAAATTCGCCACCTTTATTGATAAACCCTCAATAATCAGTATTTAGTAGCTGCCACAGTAAGTCTCAATGATGACATATGGCCCCAACAAGAGGATACAACTGATACAATAATTTTATGTCTGAACTGAATATAATGTGCATATTGCCTGTTTTGTAATCTAATATTCATTGTGGTAAATAGCCAAGAAAGTATTTGTTTAAAAAGATATATTTTACAATCTATGAAAAGTTTTTTGTTTAAGTGTAGAAAACGTTTCTATTTTATTTATTACTATTTCGCTTTAATTATAAAATGCTATACAATTTTACTACTGTCAAAGTTTAATGTAATGAATTGTCCAGAGCGGTAGTGTCCTAAAGCTTTTATTTGCGTTAAATGTTAAAAGTCTACAAATCTACAGTTGCTATAGTTTTAAAAAAATACTTTATTACAATAATTTTTTATTTATACACCTCGAATTCATAAGCGCAAGAAACCCCAAATCACCCAAATCTAACAATGCTTTTAAGTGTGGATATTGATTAGTTAAAACTAGTTTTAGCTGATTCAACTGAACGTATTTATTCTACGTATCTAATGGTTCAAAACTAGACTAATTAATCAAGATTATCAAGTAACTAGTCCGGATTGAAATTACTTTAATTGCTTGTTAGAGAATCAGAGTATACTCCAAAATAGTCATTATGGTGTATATCATAGCATAATACATACTATTTAGTAGCTAACATGGTGAAATGCATCCCGCATATTGCTGGCCGCAGGCCTATCCATCTCCATGCACTGGACCAAACGCGAAACCCGAAGACCGGCTAGAGTAGCTGCTACTCCATTTCCTAGCTGCCGCCACATTCCATCAGCCCCGTGCCTCACGGTTGTCCAGATAACAAACCCATTATGGCTCTAGATACCTGAATTACAGGAGCTGTCAACGCCACCTGTTCTCCCAATAGATTTACCCGCATTCCTCTTATGATTCAATTAACGAAGTAATTATTAATTAACCTAAATAGATTATTAGGTTTATATTGAATCACTGTTTTAACATGCAGTGTCCTGTCAGATATAAATAACTTAAAATTGAATTGTGACTCCAAGTCGCAGATATAATTCATGAAGTTGACGGATGTGCAATGAAAAACGACTCATGTACAGGATGATTTATTGATGTGACTATTTAAATAATATTTCTGTCATCTGCTACACGGCTGACATTTTTTTGCTTAATTGCCCTATAATTTATTCTGTATTTGACAAGACAATGTATGTATCTATACTAAAAGTCTCTTTTTATTTACTATTATAGAATTTATTTGTTGTTTTATTTAATACTTTTATGAAAAATTTCATGGATTTTTGTTACTTATTATTTGGATAATGTATAATTATTGAGATGATTGATTAAAATTAATTATGACTTCTTTTGTTGAACGATTAAAGTGTTACATCCACATTTGCGCCTAAAACGCTTTCTGATTTACGTCCCATTAGTCTCCTACCGGTTTTATCAAAAATATTAGAAAGAATTGTACAAAATCAAATTAAAACATACCTGTCTGCTAACGTATTACTTCCTGTACATCAATCTGGTTTTCGTGCAGGACATAGTACAACTACAGCATTATTAAACTTACTTGATAATATATTACAAGCCCGTGATAACAAACTTGCTATAGCTAGATTTTTCCAAAGCTTTCGACACCATTGATCATAATTTATTATGTATTAAATTGGCTTATTATGGTTTTGACGCAAAATCAGTACGCTTTTTTGAATCATATTTATATAATCGTTACCAACAAGTATCTGTTGCCCAGCAAACATCCACTGCGCAATTAGTTATTTCGGGTGTTCCGCAGGGTTCCATCCTTGGTCCGCTGTTATTTTTATTATACACTGCGGATATTTTGAGTTTTATTCAACATTCACATATTCAATCATATGCAGATGACACACTGGTATTACACTCCTTCCAACCATCTGAAACTCAATTGGCATCACTTAAAATTAATCAAGATCTTAATTCAATTTGTACTTATGCAACCAAAGATAATTTAAAATTAAATCCTAATAAAAGTGTAGTCATGTTATTTTCTTCCGATAATAAACGGATAGATATAAAAAATTAATTAAAACTAAAAATAGACAATACTTTGCTGATATTTTCCCAGAATTCAAAAATACTAGGAGTAATATTTGATGAAAAACTACGATTTTATTCTCACATTTCCAAATTAACTCAAAAAGTCTATATTAAAATGAAAGTCTTATATGCAAACAGATATATAATGAATTACAAAGTTAGAAAAAAACTGTGTGAATCCTTAATCATACCCGTGTTTGATTATTGTGACATTGTATACTTTCCCTGCTTAGATGTGCTTACTCGAAACCGTATACAAAGGATACAAAATCTCTGTTGTCGATTTATATACAATCTGCGGAAATTTGACCATGTAGCTCATAAATTTACAGAGCTTAAATGGCTAAAAATGGCAGATCATGCTAAATATCATTATTTAACATTTATTCATAGACTGCTGTTGACCTCCACTCCAGATTACCTTAGGGAAAAACTTGTGTCCAGAAGTTCTATTCACAATGTTAACATCAGGTTTAAATACATGTTCACAATGCCCCAACATAACACAGCCATTTTTCAAAGGTCATTTTCATACAATGCAGTAAAATTGTACAATGGTATATCAGAAAATTTTAAATCAATGTCACTGCAGCAATTTAAAATCTCTATAAAAAATCAATTATTAAATGGATGAATTAAATAAATAAAAGTAACCTTAGTTTTATGTGAAAAATTTCTTTAGTTTTAAATTTTTATTTTGTTTATACTCCAGGGAAATAAGGTAAAAATAAAGGCCATCTGCGGAATGAGGCCGAACAAGCTGAATTTTTGCAGAGACCTTCGTTTTGATGTTCCAATGAAGCACAAAAAAATCTCATATGCCTACCCTTGTGCGTCTTGAGATATCGAAGGTCAAAGGTCATGAAAATCGGTTTTTCGCGAAAATCTCGCTTCCAGTGCATCTGACGTCGTAAGAACCCATAACAAAACTTACGTAAAATAGTATTCTCTACAAAATTGTTCATATACATTTTTTTTCGTACAGCCAGCCGTTTGAGAAACATCCCGATTTGACTCACTCGGCTCAAATATTTCAAGCAGAAAACTGTCCGCCAGATACAATATTTCAGAACGGAAAGCGTTTTCTGTTAGCTATGCATGGTGCTCCAAAAGATGAAGTGAACCTTGACAAATTTAGATACACCCAATTCATTAAGGCTACACGACTTAATAGACCTGTTAAATTGTCATCCCTTCCACCTACCAGTGAAGCAGCTCGACAGCATATTTATCGGGTCTACTACCAAGTACAGATTTGGCTAGGGAAAAATCTACAACCCGAAGAATGGGGTTGGGATTTAAAAAACGACATATTACAGCCAAAACAACACTACTGCCACCTGCTCCAGACGAACTATTAAATACAATATTCTGTAATTGTAAAAAGGGGTGTGGTGCGCAGTGCGGTTGTAGAAAAGTCGGGCTGCCATGCTCCAAAGTTTGTGGTCAGTGTCACGGACAGGCATGCCTGAACCCGTCAACAGAGTTGCAAAACATCGAAGTCTTCAGTGACCTTGAGCCTGAAGAGGTTTTGCCAACAGACATAGAGCCAACAGATATAGAGGAAGTGTCTGACGAAGATATTGTGTTGATCGAGGTGCTAGTGGAACCCGACGAAGACGAGGAGGAAGGCAAGGAAACATAAGGCGTGGTGTGGAAAAGAATGTATTTTTTGTTATTAATTATTTATTATATATTTTTTTATAAATAAACAAATTTCTAACGGCTTTAATAATGGGAATTTAATTTTCCAGTCTAACAGATTAAGAAAAGTGCTTTTATATTTATAGCTCTGCAGTATAATACAGTATTACCTATTACGAATGCGCGCTCCCGCTTTATCATGCTATATCTCGAAAACGGCTGGTCGTACGAAAAAAATGTATATAAACAATTTTGTAGAGAATACTATTTTACGTAAGTTTTGTTACGAGTTCTTATGACGTCAGATGCACCGGAAGCGAGATTTTCGCGCAAAACCGATTTTCATGACCTTTGACCTTCGATATCTCAAGACGCACAAGGGTAGGCATATGAGATTTTTTTGTGCTTCATTAGAACATCAAAACGAAGGTCTCTGGAAAAAATTCAGCTTGTTCGGCCTCATTCCGCAGAAGAAGTTTTATTTCTCTGGAGTATTATACATGTAATATAATAGATATAGGTTTATTTTCCGAACACACTGCACTACAGATGTTATAAGTTTAGGAAATAACGTGAAATGATTTATAGTTTTAAGATTAGTTTAAGTCTATTAAATAATGCCTCTGGTTTTTACATTGGCATCCTTGAAATGCGCGGTTAAGTGTAAGAGTAGCCTTGGCTAAACTTCGCCGAGCATTCCCCAACATCTAACATTATTATTGTAAATACAATTTTTTTTTTGTATTTATTCACTATTAATAAAGGCGTTTTATTATTATTATTATTATTTACATAGGGCTATGTTATACAAAAAAAGTACGTGCACTTAATTTCTCCTGTAGGGAATGGTTAAATTCGATATAAGGTGAACATGATTTAATCATGATGGCAATGTCTATATAATATTCTTAATCAAATGATCTGAATTCAGAAAACGTAATTTCGGTAAGATTAAATGTCTTCTTCTTAACCAAAATGTATTAATGTATCATTTTTAATTCAAGAAAAATTACCTAACGTTTTGGAGCAGATCCAAAATTTTCTCAAATACTGAAATCCTCTTCAAACAAAAAAGAGTTTTAAGTCATATTACTTCACTAAACTTAGTATGTTATTTACAAAGATTGTATTCATATGCAAAAAGGGATAGACGTAAAGACGTATGTACCAATAGATCAATGAATAGAGGGAGACGCAATGTCACACATCATTGTGAAAGTAGTCACAATCAAATGATTGTGATTACTGTATTCCACTAGCGTATCCTGTGGTGCACTAGTGGAATGTGCCAATTTTCAGGGTGACTGTAGCTTGAGTTTTTTAAAAATCTTGTTTGAATACAGTTGCTTAATTTGCATGGTAAATGAATTTTAATTTTATTTATCGTCTAATTAGAGTTCATCGAACTTGATTAGAAGTATGATCTAGATCCACAGGTGATGTCCCCGAATAGCTCATTGAAACCCATACTGTTTCTCACTACTGGTGGGTAAAATTGTAAAACTGCATAATTTGAGAGTTATGGGATCACAAAAACTTACAATACCAACCATTCCATACCGACAACCACAGCTCGCTTTGTAAATCATCACGCGCCATTGGCAGATACAATACAAAGGGTGTGTTTTAAGTGATGTCAAAGACTTCAAGAGGTGATTCCTTGGAAGGTTTTAAAGAAAAGCGTTCCTATGAACGTGGGTATGGAAATACTTTCCTGCAAAGTTATGGGCCTTTAAAGTTAAAGAAAAAATAAAAAATTCCGTGATTATCTTCAGTAATTATTAATTGAATAATAATGTTAACAAGTAATAACAAAATTAAATGTTCGAGGTATCCACCTACATTACATACGCTGTAATACTTTTTTAAAATTCCCGGTCATATTCCGAATAGAGATGAAGGAATCGAAAATTCTGTTGCGAAAATTGTTTTGGTCTGCAATGGATGTTCGATATATTAGCGACTTCAGGTAACCTCAGAAAATAAACTTAGGGGATTCATATCGGGACAGTATGGTGGCCAAACTTTTCCCGCTAGAACTCTTTGTTGTTTATTTTGTCGGCGTTTTGCCACGCGTCCAACGACGGGGATAATTCATATTTAAATAATCTCCCGCGGCAATGTGCTGGGGTACCATCATGCATATATCACATATTTCGTCTTATTCGGTAGGGTATTTCGTCCAACAATGCATTAGGTCAAAATAAAGAAAATGACGCTAACTATCTCCTGTCAGGCGTTCAGAGAGGTAATATGACCATAAAAAAAATCTCCAACAGCCCCAGTCCAAATGTTCAAAGAAAATGGATGCTGAAATCTGTTGTCCATAATAGCCTACGTATTCTTTTCAGCCCATAAATGGTTATTATTAAAATTCATAATATCATCTCTTGTAAATCTAGTCATCGGTGAAAAGTAAATTAGCCAAAAATTCCCCCGTTTCGTGCTACCTTTTGTAACAACCATTGAGAGAAACCTAAATGTTGAGAATCTAGCAATAAAGTTTGTATTCGCTAAATATGATACGGGTACCTCAAGACTTTCCACACAGTCTTATGACTCATTTAGTACTGCTGCAATTTTCCTTATACTTGTTGATGGATTATCTTCAACTTGATGGACTATTTGCTATTCTAACTCCGGTGTTCTTACCGTGAGAAGCTTATCGGGAACGTCCACATTCGGTTTGAATGAACTAAATTGCCTGAAATTATTGTAAATTCTCGTGAATCTTCTATCATAAGTTAATCTTCCAGTTGGAAACCTCTCCTGATAGATACGCCTTGCCTCCAATGCATTACCGTCGGCAAGACCATAGCAGAAGTGCATACCAGTTTTCTCCTCGAAAGTAAAATCAGTCATTATAATGATCACAGAAATATTTAACGTACTTTATAATAGTGACGTTGTTTAGCCGAAAACGAGATATCTTTTATTAGAATTATATTTTTTGTGATAGTAAGAAGTTTATGTCACGCACTTGACCGCGAATAACATTCAAAATTAAATTTTAAGCAGTTTTATTATCGTGAGGTGCGTCATACTTTGGTTTTATCGTTTTTTGTGAAAACCGCTACTAGTAAAATATGCAAGAGATCATAAAATTTCCTGTTTTCAAGTTTCCTGTATGGTTGTGTCAATTTTTAAATTGGTCCATATGAAAACATGTATTGTTAGAAAAACCTTTCGGGGTTTCCTGTAAACCCATCTTTAGAATAAAGCTATTATGTCCAAACTAGAGTTGTAGCCCTTAGCGGCTACTGGTGACATACGAAATATGACCGATGTAAGTCAAGCCATTCTAATATTATGCAAAAAAAAATATATTTTTCTATAATTTTGAAGGGCCATAACTCTATAGGAAAACATATCTGGGTCCATATTCATAGGAACTTTTTTCTTTAAAATCGTTCAAGAAATCACCTCCTAAAGCTTTCGATATTACTTATAATGTATGTATATATGAAAAAAAATATAATTTTCACATATTTCCTAAAATTACATCATGCGACATGGAAGAATAGCTGATTAGATTAAAGTATCTTATATTTTCTATTAATGTATTAATGTTTACTAAGTTACGAATTAATTAATATTAATATGTTTAGTATAATATACAGATAAAAAAAATATTTGTCAAATAATAAAGCTGCTCAAAGATAATATATTTCCTATACACCCACAAAAAAAGGTATAAAAATTGTATTATATGTTTTAATTTCTTATCGATCTAAGGAAATGTCCTTAGATATGTTATAAATATGAACAATAATTAAGGCATTATAATCTAACAATATATTACTTCATGTCTGTCAATTTTATTCTGTAATATGATAAAAATAGATGTTTGTTTCCAATTTGATTTATTACTTGTCAGGAAAATAATAAAGGTAATTATTATTTCGTGCATTTTAAAAATGAATATTGTAAATGCATAGCGACATTGAGGACAGTAGGCTATTCTTACAATCACTAGTGATATCACGCAATAGAGATGTTATGAAGTACAAAATATGCTGCAAATGAATTTTGTATTCTTAACGAATTCATATTTATATTAATCCACTTTGGTGTGTAAGAATAAAATAATATAACATACTTTTAACACTGCTATACTTTATTAACAAAATGGTAATGGCACTAAACGTCGACTGACTTATGCCAATGCGATGCCAATGTGATTACCCGCATCACTCACTTAAAATATACTCATATTACATACATGCTTACTGTCGAACATTAACCATACGATGACTAATTTGATATATAATAATTCCTGCACTCGGCCTTTCTGACTGTGGAAGCTGTCATCAGGCTTCACAAGTACCTAGAAACAGAAATCATACGTTATATAAAGTTTTATTGCAGCCCTTATGATAATCTTCGTAACACGCGTGCTAAAGATCCGTCGATCTTTCGTATCATATTTGGCACGGTTGCCTGAAACCCTTTTATCTCTCGTTTGACCGTATTGGCACGTTTGTCTGAGATATATTGTCGATCTCTCGTTTAATTGTATTGGCGCGTTTGCCTGAGATTCGTCTATCTCTCGTTTAATCGTATTGGCGCGTTTGCCTGAGATCCATCGATCTCTCGTTTAATCGTATTAGCGCGTTTGCCTGAGATACGTCTATCTCTCGTTTAATCGTATTGTCACGTTTACCTGAGATTCATCGATTTCTCGTTTAAGACACCCTTCATCGTCCTGGATCGTAATCAACTTTTTGATATGGTCAGCGGCGACCACCGTTCGTATTCGTGACTTCTTGGAACCATTCCTTAAGTCTTCCACTTCGTAACGATTGTTGATAAGAATTTCTTGATATGTTAGACGTATGCCAACCTTTTGAAATGTTAGTCGTTTACCAACCTTCTTGAAATGTTAGTCGTTTACCAACCTTCTTGAAATGTTAGTCGTTTACCAATCTTCTTAAAATGTTGATCGTTTACCAAAGTTCTTGAAATATTGGTTATTTACCAATCTCCTTGAAATGTTAGTCGTATACCAACCGTTTTGGTGTTGTTGGTCGTATATCAACAGTCTTGGTGTTGTTGATCTTATACCAACCGTTTCGATGTTATTGGTTGTATACCAACCGTTTTGATGTTGCTTTAAACACCTACCTCAAAATTATCCAGGGTTTCATGTTATCAACCGCCATCACGGTTCTAGTGTTTTTGCGATCTTTTCGCAAATCTTCTACCTCATACTCATTGAGTAACATTTTAAGTACCTTAAAAGGTACTAGTTTGGCACTTGAGCTTAGATGCGCAATGGTCTAGGTCTCCTCCTTTCAGTGTAAAGCGGTTTGTTCGTCTCTATCCCATAATAGCGATCACGGGTTTGAAACTAGTCCTGCGCATAAGGCAACATATTCTCTATGGAATAGCTCAGTTCGCGTGAGAAGTGGATTTCTACCGAATGCGACCACAGTCCTGTTCATAATCTGTGATTAAGTCTGTGTAGCGTTTTCTATGTTTTGAATATTATGGTACTATTACAATTAACATTTTGTTAATGAATTTTTCATTTTGCGTTTGACATATCCTCAACTAAAGAAAAAATAAATAAATGTACCTAATCGGTATATACCGAGATAATATTTAACTTAAAAAAACATAAATTATACACGCCTGCGTCCATAAAAAGAAATGTGCGCGTGCGCAATTTTGGCGGTTCTTTTCATTAGAATTTTTTTGTTTATTGCTAGAGAAGTGTGTGAAATTTGGGCACATGCCTGTATACTTTTATGTAAACGTATACTGAATTTAACTGAATATTTATTTTTTAGGAAATGCCTGCTATATAATTAGAAATTTGAGGTTGATATATAGTTTATACGAGTACAATTGAAATCGTATAAAAACTGAAAGCCTGCAAAAACAGTCGGCATCTCTTTATTGTACATATACAATAATATATAGAATAAAGAGATGCCGACTGTTTTTGCTGGCTTTTAGTTTTTATACGATTTCAATTGTGCTCGTATAAACTATACTAGTGCAAACGCTAAGATTTTTCTTTTAATATCTACGGAACCAAGACATATAAACTAAAGTAAAATTTATTACTACTTCTGATAGCTGCTATAATCTGTGTAACTGCTACTACTTATACGATATGCAAGCTCCTGTGCTATTAATGTACGTAAAAGTGGTAGGTTACCAATTATAAGTCTATTGTGAATTTATTTAAAATTGTTTAATATCAACATATTTCGTAAAGAAATTTCAAAGTTGCCACGAAAAAAATCTATGATAAATCGCTTAATGAAATTTTATTCCTATTGCGTATTGTTAATGTACGTATTTTGACTATAAGATATTTTTTATGTATTTAAATAGTGACCATATGAAAATTCTTATGTGATTAGACCTATTTAACTATATTGCTTTTCGTAGACGTGAGAACCTTAAAATGAAAGTTTGAAAATGTTTGCTTTATATGGGTATAATCTAATCAGTTTTTTATTTTTGAAAAAACATATCACTTTGTTGTATTTCAGTAAATTATCAAAAAATAGGCTGCAATTGCTTTGCTATCATGGGTTGAGGATTTTTTTCAATCTGGAGGGGTAAAACTTGGATAAAAAAATCTGTGATACTAGCTGTAAATGGTTTGTAGTCGTAACCGTGTCTTTGCATCTAGGATGTGTTTTATTTGTGCCTTTCTTTCTTTTAAATTGTACTGACTTTTAGGTATTTTCATCAAAATTTTAAGTATTACAAATTAATTTATAATATGTAATAATATTATACATTTTATTATATTTTTTAATATTCACCTCTAATTTAATCATTTTAAAATTACTTACTCTGAATTTCATATTAAATAAATCGAAATTCCTACCAAAATATGTCTGGCCTTATTACAGCTTTTTTCAGTCACTGGCAAAATTAATTATCGATGTAAATATCCATAATGTAAAAATGCCTATTATAATAATTTAATAAATAAAGATTATGTTAATAAAAAATTTCATAAATTCCCCAGAAATGTTGAAATGCTACATAATTGGAAAGAAAATTGTAATTTGCCTTCTTCTGAAAAATGTGACAATTTTTATGTCTGCCAAGATCACTTTGCAGTTTCTGATTATTTTAACCCACAAAAAACTGACTCGTCTAAATTGCAATCCCTAAATTTTCAGTAGGTGAGGATACTTCCTTATCGATAGAAAACTTACAAGTTCCATGTATCAGTTTTGATTCACACGTATTAATTTATAGTGACAAGGGAGAATCTTCTATAAGTATAGTAGTAGATTTAGATAAAAATAATAATGATGCTGTGATGGGGCCGTCATGTTTTTACAAAATAGAAAGCAATAATTTTACAGTAAATGAACATAACTGTAATTCAGTGCAGCAAAATAGTTCAAAATGTTCAAAACCAGATTACTCTGATAAATATTCATTTCTCACTGAAAAAAGAATTTCTTGGCAAAGCCGGACTTTTAGAGAAAGACTCGAAACACCCGAACAAACCATCATATATAAATTTCATCGTAACGTAACATCCAGATTATCTAAATTAAAAACTTGTTTAAAGAATGAGAGGGCTCATGTTAATTCATTACACAATTTGAATAACGATTATCGGTTTCAGTTTATAGAAGCAAATTTAAATGATCTTAGTAAGAATTTAAAAATTATCAGTTACATAACGTTCATAAACATCCCATCGGTAGAAGATGGACAATGAAGGAAAAAGAATTTGCTTTTTCAATTTATAAAAAGAAGCCCTCGTTTATATAGGTTTCTTAAAGCATATTTTCAACTGCCTTCTATTAGGATTTTAAGCAATGTTTTGGCAGCAATTCCTTTTGAATGTAGCATAATTAAACCAGTCACGGACCATTCGAAATTACAAGTCCAAAATATGGATGAGCTCAAGCTGTTATACTCTGATCTTTGATGAAGTATCTTTGAGTAGAGGCTTTTACTATGAAAGTCACAAACAAAAGATATGTGGCTTTAAAGATTTGGGTACACTGAGCAGAACAGAAAATGCAGCAAATCACGCTCTTGTTTTTATGGCAAGAGGTGTCAAGAAAAATTTTAAGATACCTACTGCTCTCTATGTTACTAAAGATGCAATTAAGAACATTCAGTTGAAACAGTTAATTGTTGATACCATAATACAATTGCAAGGAGAGGGATTACATGTAGTAGCCACTGTATGCGATCAAGGGCAGACTAACAGAGCAGCTATTAATTTACTAACTAGTCAATATACCAATGATATACCGAGCCCTTATTACTTTGTTGCAAATGGTGAAGAAATATGCACAATTTTTAGATGTACCACATCTCAAAAATACCAGAAATGCAATAAATTAAAAGTAAATCATTTTAATTTTAAAGACAGTTATCTTAAAATGAAAGTTAAAATGGCCGCTCAACAACTGTCATACTGTTGCTGCTGCAACACCATTGATGAATTACCGGCAGATTAACTTCATACCGCTGATTTTGCTCATATCGTGGACAATTTGTTTGATTCATTAAATGGATCAAAATTTACATTCCCCCGATGACAAAAAATTCATTCAGATGTTGTTTATCTGATGATTCTCCACATTTAGAATTTTGGTCACAGATATTGACTAAAATTAAAAATTGGAGAATAATTGACCTTAATTCTGGTAAGCTTCGCACAAACTATAAGTATTTGGATGGTTGGCAGATTGTATAAGAGGAATTATTCATCTGCAGACAAATTTGAAGGCAAAAGGTTTGAAATACCTATACCCGAAATTGATATCAAGATCCTTTGAAAAACCTATTTTGCCAAATAAGACAGCATGACATTTATAATACAAATCCAACCTGTCATCAGTTCGTTGCTGCTCTAAAGACTGTAGTAATAATTAATAACTTTGGAGTTCACCTGTCAAGGGGAATCAACTGCGAAGAAGATTATTGCAACTCTTTAGGGGATTTCGGATTGGTTTTACAAAATTATGCTCCAGTGAATTCTGATTCGACAGTTTCGACGGAAAATGATTTTGATGTATATTTTGATTTGGATCTGACTAATGACTTTAACGTTCCCATAGTTACAAAAATAATACCTGCTTAAATTTTTAAAAAAATTTAACGGGAAAAAAATTACAGTAATTTTAACAATGGTTGTAAAGTGAATAGTGTGTGTAACTCATGTTAATTCTTTCTTTGAGCAATAATTGCACAAATAACTTTTATACATAATGTAATGACAGAGAAAATTTTCTTGCCAGTAATAGTATAATTGTAGTGATTTGTAAAAACCAGCTATGTGCCAAATATTGTATTTAAATTATTTTGACGGGAAAGTAAGCTATGTACCATTACCATTGCACTAGGTACTAAGAAAAATATTTTGTATTATTTCTGTTTCTTAAAAAAGAAAAACACATACTTAACATTGCCATCACACCTTGTAACGAAATTGCAGGCCATTTCATTCCAGTTTGTCGTGTTCCACGATGAATTAAGTTTCTGCTAGTCTAGTTCAGATGGCGCCACTGATTTCTACTGGAACAGTTGGTTTTACAGATTTTTGGCACTAAATGTCTATCTATCTTTATTGCTCATACTCTACTCTCAAATGTCTGTCTCTTTCCAAACTATAACTGAGTTTAGGTGGGAGAACAGAACGAAGCTTCCTTCTTCTTACTAGTGCAGCGTTCAGATGGAAATCATCTCTAATTCTGCGGTCTGGTAAAATTTATGTTTTCTGGTATTATCATTTGATTTTATGTTCATCATTATTTAAAAAGTTGCTATATTGATTTAAAGTACCTTTGAGGTAATTTTCATAATAATATTGTACCGTAATTATCTTAATTTACGCCTTGGGCGAATTTGCTTTTCGGTGATCAGTTCACCTTGGTTGTTCTTTGGAACAGCCATCATTAATATTAATTAGTATCGATTTATCGTGCCTTGTAGGCAATTTATCTAATATCCCTTTGATATTGTAATAATTTCGTGTGCTAATTTAAACTAACTTTCAGTTATTGTAAATTTTAGATTTATTCGGCAACGGATGTCGCCATTTTGTATCGTAGTTAGTTGTTTTCTGTCTTTGTCTGTTGATGTTTTAGATCACTTAGTTACGTTGGTAGCGCTCTCTGAACAGTGGTGACTGGTGACATTTGGAGATTGGTACACCTGGTTGGACCAAACCTATTTGTTTATAACCTGTGAAAATTGTCAAATTTATCTAATTTGGTGCATTTGTTTTGTGGTGGATTATTTTATACCAGTGCATATATTTATCAACCAGACCTCAGTAACGTAAGGTTTTTCTAAATTTAAAATATCGAATGCTTACTTGAACGTTTACTTAGTATTTAATCAGGACCGCTGCTCTAGTGGAGCTTTGCCTAGTTCTCTGGCAAAGATACCTGCCTAGTTATCTGGCACTTGATTAACTTTTAATTATCTAAAGTAAACATATAGTCAAGTATATATTTTTATTTAACTTGATCTGCAATTCATTAGAACCTCTCTCCGAGGAACTAATAAATGATTTAATTTAACGTTACCTCTAAGTTGAAAACTATCATATTGTTTTATATTTAGCAAATATTTATTTACGTTATCTTTCTAGTTGTCTGTCTGTATACAGACATTCTAAATTCTATTTTCTTGAAGATTAACTTCTTTTAGTACAAAAATATCTTAACATTTAGTGAATACCTATTTCACTTGTTCATTATCGTAGCTAAACCTAGTTTATTTGTTGGACTAGTATTTTTTTTCTATTTAACGTAACTTTTATTAATACTTAAGTTAGTTGAAGTCTTCAACTTCCTAAAATATTGTAGGATACCGATCCTAATTTGTTTAGTTTGCAATATACTCTGTAACTTTGTGTCAACTCATATTTTGTCTACGTAGCTGGACAAATCAAACGTTACAGCTTTTAACTTTGTTTTGCCTATAATACTGATCTCATAAAACTCTCCCCTTTTTATGTTAATACCTGGACCAAGAGAAGAGGATAACTGGTGGATCGAACTGATCATTATCTACAGGGTGGTGCAGGAAAACGATATTTTACACAACTGGCATTTTTTCTCAAGGGTAACTGCAGTACTGACAGTGGTGAGTCAAATTAACACCGAACCCATTAAGAGCTTAGCCGTTGGTATATTCTTCGCTGGACTAACCCCGTGGAAGTTACGTAAGATCTTCGTCCCCAGTGAAAGTTTTTATTTGGTCAGAAGAAATTTGTAAGAGATCAGTAATTCTAATTTTTTGTATTCTCTTGATAACGTCATTTTATTTTTCATTTCTTTTCTGTTGCACATATAATTTTTCTGGGTGGTTAGTTGTTGGTCTTCAACCACAAGTAAATTTGTTTGACTTGTAAATATTGTACATATACTAGTCTTGATTATACTTTTTATAAAATAATATCTTTTTTATTCAACTTCCTTATCAACCGAATTCAAGTTTTAAAGTTATCTTTACCTTTTAAAGTAAAATTTTAATTATTTGGTACTTGCAAAAGTCCTGGCGCCCAGCCTAAATTTTGGTGATAACTCATCAATCTAAGCCCTTATTCACGACCTGCTCACTGAGCTACCGGTTAACAAGTACAACCCCCAGCCTATTGTGTTAGGCCAACAATTGGACGGGGAGTGTTGCAACCTATACATTGTAGACCCCGTAATGTAAAAAACTTATCGTTCTAACTCAAAATATTTTTCTCGGCACTTGGCTGGTTTTTGCATTCTGCTCTTCAATTAATTTAATGGTTATGTTCTTAATTTCCATATATTGTAAATATATTTTGTTACTGCGAGCTAAATTGATTAATTTTTGTGTTTGTTTTGTTTATTTCGTTTATCACATACTAAAATGAATGTACGATAATGGTATGATTATGGAAAATTGTGTTTGCCTTTTAAATACTGGTTTTGTTCAAATTAAAAATGAATTTAATTTAGAAGTACGATTCAAAGAGCCCGCCAATTCACTATGCGATAAGATAGCGCCTGAATTAAACGTCACAGCTATTGCCATCTCTTTCTAAGGAAGTAAGGATTCTAATATAGCTGTTCTGTGCTAGAGATATTTCTTTTCTCTTTCCGCGACCAGGTGCCAAACTAGGATCGACGAGTAGTATCGCGAACACACATTTCAATTTAATTATGACTGCGCAAAAATAGCAGATACACACTTTACCATGTTATTTCACATTCTTTAAACATTAGATAAAGTAATTCATAGACTGATCGTAATAGATCTGTACAATAGCCACCTCGATTATCCAACATCATGCCTTTAGATTATTTTTAGTGGGTTTAATCAAATCGTAAGTTTATTCTATTCCTATTGTTCCACAAGAGCGACTGAGAAATTTAATATGAAAGCAGCTGCAATTGATAAGTATAAAGATATACCAAGGAATCGTGGATTTGTAAGGATCAACGCGCATTGATTAAAATAAAAAAAAGTAAAATTGAAAAAGTGTCTTAAACGTTTGATATTGTAATAATTAAGTTTGAGACATAAGTTTGCAAGAAATTTATAGAACGCTTTTTTGGAAAGAATAATATGTTCAGTAATTGTATATATTGTTGTTTTTTTTTTTGTTTACATTAAATATTTCGTCGGATATATGGTTTTCCAATTCCAAGAAAAATCCATTCAGTTAATCCCTATTTCATTAAGATGAGTTCGTTATTTTTAGATCGGTAGGAACCATGGGTATATTTAAGTTGACACTTTTTCAGAAAAAGCAACAGTATCACAAAAGGTACCACCACAGGGTTCTATAACTGGTCCTCTAATTTTCATTTTGTGTAAGCGATATACAGAGTAAGCCACTCAGACTTGTCGATTTCATTTTCAAGGGGGCATTTCCATCGAGTATCTTCGATCGCACCACTTCAACTCTAGAATTTTAAATGGTAAGGTTAATTATATCATTTTAATGTTCGGTAAATTCCCTTTACAGCCGTATTTTATATTATAAATTTGAACTGATAATTTGAGAGAAATTACGTTCGAAAAGTAAATAATTTAATAAAGTAGTTACAAAACGGAATAGAATGCATTTAAGTTCGTTTAAGTTCGTTTTTTTGAAGAAACTTGGACCGGTATATTTTTTGTTTTCAATAATTGTGCGCCTCAAAGTTTTGATGTTTTTGCTTTTGCTTTCTATTGTTCACACTAAAGGTAAAAACAGCAGAACAGCTGATATTAAAGGAAGACTAGTTTAGTAATTTATTAAATTCTTTATTAATATTGGAATGCAATTACTCGCAAATTATTAACCCAAATTTAAAAAGTAAATCTGTAGAGTGAATTTAACGGCCTTTGAACAATGTTCTGACTCCTCTTCACATTTAAAATTTTATTGGTGGATTTCACCACCGCTTTAAGAATTAAAGTGGTGCGATCGAAAAATACCCAATGAAGTGGCCCTTGAAAATAACAAGTCGACGGGTACCAGTATTTTTCGAAAAATAAACTTAAATGCAAGAAACGCCTGTTTTGTTTTGTAACTACTTCATTAAATTCTTTAATTTTAGAATGCAATTTCTCGCAAACTATTAGTCCAAATTTAAAAAGTAAAATACCGCTGTAGAGAGAATTTAACGAACGGTGTGCTAATTGATACCTTTGCCAATTAAAATTTTAGAAGTGATTCCACCACCGCTTAAGGGTTGTAGTGGCATGAAGATATTCAGTGAAAGTGTCTTCTATTGAAAATAAAATCGCTTTTTCGAAAAAAATTGCCTTAAATGAAAAAAAAAATGACACGCTCGCTTCGTTTTCGGCGGCCTACATTGTATAAAGCACACAATTGATCCACGAGCTCCATATTGATTTGAAATTGTGCAAGTAAAAAAGAAATATGTTAGACTAAAAGAGTGATTTCTGTGTTTAATGGTGATTATAGTCAAATTATTCATTTAGTTATAACTGATAATTACTAATTATTGGATAAAATAGTGAGTAGTGTTACTAGGAGTTTCAATCAATAAATCCACGGTAAGTAGTGTTTGTGTGGATAATATATACATACTCGAGGCAATATGTGCTCAGAGCAATGAAAAGGAAAGCAATTTAGTTTATTTCAAATTTATTTGTAACATAAAAATGTTGGTTTCTTTGACCACGGTAAATGGATCAAAGAAGCCGACGTTTCTTACGTTGCAAATAAGTTTTAAATAAACTGTACAAGGAACCATTGATTCCAATTTAACTAATGATGAAATAATTTCTAGTAAAACAATAATTAGCCTTTTAAATTCTTTGTCACTCCGTTTTGGGATTATAAATACGTTTTATTAAGTCGTGTTCTCATACTAAAGCAAGGGCTTGATAGTCAACAGTAACTGAAGAATTGAACATATTGTAGGTACATATAATCTGTCACCAAAGAGCAACTACAATATCAATAACATCACTGTTCTGTTAGTAGTTTCTAATTAGAAAACAATATGTCCACAGTGACTGTCTGACAAAGTCTAGTATGAGAACTACAAACCGTTACAACTTACTTATTCAATTTTGACAAACTCGTTTTTTTTTGAAAATCCGAATTTACATTTTTTTTTTCTAAACAGATGAATTTAAAAAACCGTGTTGATTTAGGGAGAATCTGTCACCAAAACCATATCTTCGTTATTATAGATTTACGTATGAATTATTTATATTGCACTAATATTATCAAATTTCAATAATATAACTGACTGAATTAAACTCATTTATCTTGCATGTAATTTACTTTTTTTAAAATGCCTAGATCTGTTTATCTGAAAAATATGTAAATCTGGTCATAAATAAAAAAAGTAAAAAAAATTTAAAACTTGCTTTTCTTAGTCGTACTAAAAAGTATAAAATAATTTCTTTGCAAAAAAAAAAATGCCAATAAAAGTAAGGCGTGCGCACTTTATATGATTGTACGCAGATTATACAGTGCATACGCCTTGCTTTTTTTGGCACTTTGTTGGAAAATAAATTATTTTTTACTTTTTAGTACTACTAAGAAAAGCAAGTTTTTAATTCTTTTTTTAGTCTTTTTTTATTTTCTACTTTTTCGTCATACTTTAATTAAATTATTACGTAATTTTGCAGATTTTTCATTTTTCACCCAATCTAATCAATCCAATCCAAAACTATTTTTTTTTTGGTTAAATAAATGTACAATTACATGTGCACCCTCGCCCGACACCCGGTTCGTTGCCGACCCAGCATCCCCGTGTAGGAGGCAGCGGGTCAATTGTTGGCTCGGGCAGAGCGAGGCCGGTCAGGGCTTAAAATTAATTTAATGTAAATACAATTCCTAAAAAATACGAACATTTTTAATTGTATAATTTTAACACTGAACACAGAGAAACCGGCGATGCATGCAAAAGTATGCGCCGCCGGCGTAGAACTTTAAAACAATGTCGAAGAAAGTGTATAAATATAAAATAAATTTATGTATATTAATTTTTAAATCGCGCCCCCAAAATTTTTCTTTTATTGTTTGTTATTTTCTACTTTTTAGTCATACTTTAATTAAATTTTTATCGTACATTAAATTATTATCATACTTTTGCAGATTTTTCAATTTTCGCCCAATCCAATCAATCAAATCCAAAACTATTTTTTTTGTTAAATAAATGTACAATAATATGTCCACCCTCGCCCGACACCGTTCAATTCTCGCCCGACACCGTTCAGTTGCCGACCCAGCATCCCCGTGTATGGAGGCAGCGTGTCAATTGTCGGTTCGGGCAGAGCGAGGCCGATCCGGGCTTAAGATTAATTTAATATAAATACAACTCCTGAAAAATACAAACATTTTTAATTGTATAATTTTAACTATAAACACATAGAAACCGGCGACGCCGTCGCGACGCATGCAGAAGTATGCGCCGCCGGCGTAGAACTTTAAAACAGTGCCAAAAAATGTGTATAAATATAAAATTAATTTGTGTATATAAATTTTAATCCGCGCCCCTAAATTTTTTTTTTTATTTTGTACTTTTTTTTAGTCATACTTTAATTAAGTTTTTATTAGACGTTAAATTATTATCATACTTTTTGCAGATTCTACAATTTTCACCCTTCCTTACGTGGGGATATTTGCAAAAGTAACGTGACATATTGTATTGTCATCCGACCTTAGTAATTGTGCAAAATTTTATCAGTTGGTTATGTCAGGAAGTATATTAAATGAAAGATGCAAGATTTAAAGACAAACCTTCTGGAAAAAAAACTGAAAAGAAAACCACATTTTGAGTTAAAGAAAAGAAAGTAAAAAAAAATATCCTTAACAAATGATATCGGACCCCCAAAATAAATATAAATAATATCCTCAATATATTACACCTATCAACTGAACCTGAATACCTTATAAAGTTTGTTAGTCAAACCAAGCATCTATCTGGAAAAGGTTTAATATAGGGTACCGACATAGATTAAAATAATTTTCGAAGCCATTAAAATGATCTGCATTGCAGAATATAAGTAATGACCGTCCGGCAGGGACACTACCATAACAGATGAGCTGTCTCTTGCTGCTCTTTTCTATTCGGCCGGGGAAGTTATATTCATAAAACAAAACACGTCAAGGCCGAGTCGACTCGTTCAAGTACCAGCCAGTGTCTCTGGAATATTTAGCGTACGTGCTTAGTCGGAAGGAACAGTGGAAGACCACTATTTAAAAATTTACGTCTGCTCCATTTGTATGAGATATTCAGATAACAGTATTTTTTTAAATGTTATCGTTTTTAATTAGGCCTGTGTTAATTACTAAAATAATATCTACAAGTGGTGATGACACTGATATATTACTGATTTTGTTATTTAAATTTGTAACAAATATTTCAATAAAAATATTTTTGATATAAAATCACACAAACTATTTCTTTCTTACGATATAATAATATGTTATCATTCTGCTTTTACATCACATGCCAAAAAACACTGTTTAACAAATAAAAATTAACTTGTAGTGTGTAGTTTGTTGTACGTATTTTTGTTTCTCATTCTGACAAATGACTCTATAAATTAAAATAAAAAATATTGTAGTAAGTAGAGATATATTTTCAAATCATAGGCGCAAAAAACTTCGACTAGTTATTTACGTTATATAAACATTGATGATCAGTTGAACGGACGACCTGGTTATGTACGCATTGCGTGTATGTATTAAATATAATAATGTTGGGTTCACAAAGATCTTTAGGCATTCTAACTTGTATTTGTAATAATTTAGATACATTTTGTGGCCTAAAATGTGAGGTACATCTGTTCGGCCTCCTGTATGTATTATAAAAATGGCGTCAACACGTATTCCCCACTGGAAAAAATATTTAGAATGTGCAGAAAATCTACGAAACAAAAAACCGATTTTATGTATGCCACATTTCTATGTAATTTTACATATACGTGTTGTGTCTGTAATGTCTGTAATATTCCAGTAAATGTATTGAATTAAGAATAGTTCCGGGTATTTTGTAAACAAAAATTGTACCAAACCAGAATTTACTAGCAAGACAACCAAAGAATCGCAAATTGAACCTTATGAACAGCTGAATAATTGTAAGCAAAATTGAAAATTTATTGCAAAATCAAAATATATGGGTAACAGTAGACGACACAAGGGATGCAAAATGAAATTACGTAACAAATGTTTTAGCACGGAAGTAAAATATGGCAAATTGTCAATGCTGGACAAGAAATAGTTACAAAAACATTTAACATGATGGATGTTCGTAGTTCATATTCGTGGAGAGTATAGTATCACTAGCTGTTTATAAGAGTCAATTTCTTCAATTTCTCAATTATTTGTAGAGAGATATTATGTCCAAATTTTCATGAGATATTAATCAGTGTATTACTGATATGTAAAATGGAAAACGTTAGATGACTGCTATATATTGTCTCACTAGCCAGAAATATTAAGTCTATTGAGACATGATTTCTATAGCAGTGATAAATATACAAATAGAATATTGGTAGCTTTTATTTAGTACCATATATATTCAAAACATAAACCACCACAAAGAGCCGATTTTTGTTGTGATTATTGCAACGAAACGCTGTTTCTTGGTGTACTGTCTGCTGCGGAAAAAAATTAGTACCTCCTTTCCAATTTTCTGGAAAAGAAATAAATTCTTGAAAATGCAGATTTTCCGTAATGGGTCTAAAAATAGATTTTGAAATTCTGCGTCTTGGATTGAGGTTCAACATACGTTGTACATCTTCTTCCCTTAAATTCAGCAATGATTTCATCAGATCCTCTCTGAAATTTACGTATCTATTAGATGGAATATTACTTCCTTACACCAGAATATAGTCTTTCCTTGGCAACTGTAATACGAAATCTTTTGGTCTAATCTGTTAATTCCAGACATATATTTTTTGTACTCAATAACTTCCATTTAGTACTCCACGTCGGTCCCTTAGTTGTGATAAATCAAGATGGTCCGCGGTAGTGATAATTAGAACATCCCGTTTATCTACTCCTTTTTTCAATTTCTTGATCACCACTACTTTAGGATTGCCTCTGCGATTCGCGCTTAGCGTTACCGTAACATGGAGTTCATGGAAGTTCTAGCAATCTCATAACTAGTGAGTCAATTTTCAAAATTTCTTGGTCTGGTCCATTCTCATCTTGTGTCCTTTATAAATTTAAATCTTTAGTACATAGCTATCAGGATTGAAAAGTTCATAAAATTTGATACCGTACTTGTTTTTTTTTTGTTTTTCATGTATGTACGAAAGGTCAATCTGTCACGGAAAAGCAGTAAAGACTCGTTCAAAGATAATTCCTTATTCAGTAAAAAAAGCTTTTAGAAAATTTTTCAAGCAGAATGACAACAAATTTCTGACTTCGTGTAGTTCGCCTGTATCCAAATCTCTCTTATCATGCACATAGAAATATCGCAAAATTTGTTCTATTCATGTATAATGAAGAATGGGATGATAATACAACTTCGAAATAGCTTTATTATACTGAGTGCTTTAAATTGTCCCTGTAATAAACATAAGCTAATAGACTTATTCATTTCTAAGTACTTGTCTCCTTGAACTCCATTGTCCTAGAATATTTGATTTTCGGACCTGCCCTAGCAGTACTAAATTTGCCGTATTTATTGGTAGAGTCTACTAGCAATATCATTAAATACCATTCCACAACTAAGTGAAAATATCAATAGGAGACAATTTTTCATCGCCATATAACTTGACACCTTGCTGTACAATATCGAATGCAAAATCATCAATGTCAATGGTATCACTACACCCATTATCACCATTTTTCCGTGACCATCGTTATTATCTTCTTCCTGATCATTGTGATTATTTTCTTCCTGACCATTATCACTACTTGCATGGCCAGATCAAAACCTTTATTCAACTGGCTAATTTGTTCCTCCCCAAAAATATCAAACAACCGAGCCAACGCCGAAGTAAAAAATATTTAGAATACCTACCTTCATAATTCAGCTATTTATCTGACTGATTTCTGGCTCCAAAATGTTGCTATTCAAAGGACCTTGTCGCCATCATCAGGTTTATAACTCATCATCATTCGTATAGTATCAGAAACTTGCAATTCGTTAGAACTAACCTCCTCAAACAATATCAGAAGACGCTCTTTTTCTTTAGTTTCATGGTAGCAATATGTCTCAACACACACTAGAATATAGAACTTACATTCTTCGAAATTTGCTACATATCATATAAAACAAAGCTGTCGTGCGAGACCGAGTGCGAGATAACCTAAAAATATTACTCAAATCTACGATATGTTTTGGTTCTGTATAGTAGGATACCATATTTATTATTCCATACACATGCATTAAATTCACGACTGTTGCTTCAGTTATGTCCCCTAGAAGCATTTACAACTGTTATAGCAGTTATATCTCTGTGCGCATGACTGCTAATAGAAGATATCTGCGAATGTGTTATTGTTAGTTACTGTTACAACACGATATATGTTAGTGAATTTCTAAACAACATATACACAACTTTAATTCACATAACTTGCGTTGTTCATGCGCTTTATTTGGTAGCCGAGGAAATTCCACGAAGTTATTCCGAAGTTGAGGCATTAATGCTAATACAAAAGAAATATTCGTAAGAGCCCCTAAACGTGTTCAAAGTTTTTATTCAGTTTGTTCTGATATTGCACTTCCGCCGCAACCTATTTTAGCACGTTGGGAACATGGCTAGCTGCAGATGATACTATCATCAGTATTGTCAAAGAATAAGGACTCTCATTCTGCAGTTAAATATGAGTGAATCAAAAGCTCTCTCCGGGTCTCAGAAACATTTCAACAATCCTGAGGTAGAAGCAGCGATACATGTGATTACATAAGTGTTTGCCCCACGTAGGAGACGATTCTCAGTAGAAAACATAGAAACTGTCTTACATATTCACATGCTCATTCTCAGCCATTGTCTTCGATATGTGACACGTAAATGGTATGAAGTTTTCTGGCTGTAGGTAATATGTAGTTTTTTTTATTTCTTTATCATCTGCAGCAACCTAAATGTGTTATTATCGGAAAAGTTCATATGACGCTATTGAAAACGGTCACTTTTGGGCAACTCTAGTAATGAGTAATAATTGTTTTGCATATCAAATGAAACTCTGTTCTTAATGGGAAACTAAATCCAGGATTTTTAAAAATCGTTTTTTTATTAAACTGTTTATTTCACAGCAACCTAAAATTCTGTATTATTTTGTTTTATCTTTAGATATTCCGAATTTTTTGTATTTTGCCTAAAACAACTCGTATAAAAAAATTTACATGAAGAGAAATACGTTTCTTGCTTTACTTTTATTGAAAAACTAAATCCATAAAAAGCTCCAGA
Source organism: Rhamnusium bicolor (assembly GCA_029963845.1). Taxonomy (NCBI): domain Eukaryota; kingdom Metazoa; phylum Arthropoda; class Insecta; order Coleoptera; family Cerambycidae; genus Rhamnusium; species Rhamnusium bicolor. The sequence continues at coordinate 555,774 of JANEYF010004722.1, forward strand.
AAAAATACTAAAAAGTCATTACATCGTCTGTTGACACCTGTAGTGTTACATGAACTTTATGTAGTATAATTTTCCTTCTTATCATTCTACTACATAATATGTCTGATATGAAGAATGTTGGTCAGCGTGTTCTTGATTTATATCAAAATTAATTTGTACCTTAACGAAGGATTTCTAACTCCACAGGGGCGCAATTTTGTATAAGATATTGCTAAAAAGAATTAATCACTTAAAACAAAACAAACAGTAATAAGTTTTGTAAAGGAAGGAAGTAAGATTTGCCCACTTCATGTTCTTTAAAATCATAAATAGTAACTTATCTATTACCATAATATAATAATAATAATAATAATAATATTATATGTATTTAGTAAATCCCTTAAAAACTGAAAAGAGACAATAGGCTAGAGTAACTGTTTGGGTTTCCTTCTATTGACATCTATGCATTTTTGACACCTCCTTACAGCATTTGCCGCAGATCTAATAAATCATGATAGGGCTTACTGTGCGAAATGCAGTTAATGTTTTGTTTTGCAATTCATCTAAATTATTAGATATAGGTATAATATTTTTTCAAATATCCCCAAAGCCAAAAGTCCTCAGGGCTTATATTGGGGAATCTGACTAGCCACAAGATAATGATAATCATTTATTGATGTCAGTAGATAAAAATGTTTTCACGAGCTCATTAGAGACAGGCTGATAATTTAAATTAGTATAATATTAATAGTGTTTAAGATCTACTATTTAGCTATAAAATTACTTAGACTAACATAAAATTGTACGACTCACACAAAATACACAAATATGGATAAATTACTAAAATAGTTTAAAATCTAATATGCTACAATATGACGGAAGTTATTATTTTATTTTGTTCTTGTATTTATTACAATCTAAGAATTTTGTTATAGCGGGTAATTTGTTGAAACTTTTAATACAATAATAGCTAGTGCTGTCTCTGGTTCTTATAAATCGAAGAAAATTATGTTTTATATTATTTGTCGATCTTACCTAATATGATTGCAAATCACCTTGTTAATCGAATGTATCTACCTACATTGCGTCTAACATACAGAAGTTATCCTAGTATATGCAGATACATGAGTGAAATATGCCATAGTAAGCTGAAATAATGACCTGATTTGAGAAAGTGCATACTAGATTTTTCAATTATTTTTTTGACAAAGTTGTGGATACGTTTACAATATGCATCTCCCAAGTTAGTATTGCGCGATGTATAGTTCGAGACATTTTATAGCGTTGTTGTCATTGGATTTATTGTCATGGCACAGAGTAAATGTCTACGATTGTGATTTGCCCTTGTTCAGCTTGAACTTATTTGCAAGGAACCATTGTTTAATCATAAATTGTGCATTCATAACACTCAGTTAGTTGATTTGGATCATCATCAGAACGAAGTACTTGTATTATCACATTTTGTGAAACCATTTATATAAATGAGAGATAATATAGGTCTGAGTACTGAACTCAGCGGTACACCATGTTCTATCATTGTTTGCATAGTATATGATAAGTCTGTAATTGATTAATTCTCAAAGTTTCTTTTGAGTTTCAGATTACCAAGTTCAAACTTTGCGAAAATGGGCCGTTTCTTAAAAACTAAACAATATCTAAACTCATTAATGTTCATTGAGTGATGTATAGACAGACATTTATCCAATTATTCTTAAATTGAGCAATTAAATAATTGATATTGCCATGTGACGTGTTGAAAATATCCTCTTTGAAATTAACATCGGCATGTTGTCTATAAAGCGATTTGCTACTTCTTGTCACAGAATATTAATAAAGGCTCATTTTCCACTTACCGCGAAAAAGTGAGGTAATATTATATGATTACCAATGAAAACAAACCATGCACCAAATCTAAAACACCATTGACAAATAACTGCAGTGGTTGGGTAAGGATTTTTTTGAGTATAAAAAAAAATACGTTATACAAAGTTGGACAGTATGTATGGATGGTTTTTGGTAGGTGATGAAATAAACAAATAATAAACAATCAAGTGTTTATGTAAGAAAAATAACGTCTTTTAAATGACTACGGTAAATAAGCGTAATTAATTGTTGGTGTATTACCTATTCTTTACAGTAATTAATAGATATAAAAGCATATTTTACATTTATTGTTTGGTATTTTGATCACAATTTGTTAATTCATGGTATATATTGAATTTTTTTTCTATTAAAAAACATAAAAGTTTTTATTTACTTTAATCCTAATATCTAATATATAATGCAAGGTATACAAAATAGTTAGCAAGGCATTTTATACTGTCACCTCTTTTAAAAAACTACAATGCATTTAAGGTGAATAATAGTTTATTAAAAAAAAATCACAATAGTCATATACTGTTATACCTGCTGCAAAACAAAACATCATATTAATAAGATCGAGAGAATAACAAACAATAAAAAAAATAGAACATAAATAGAACATCTTTTAAAAACAAATAATGTTGTTACTGTTAGTAATAATATTAAAAAAAATATTAAGCACTCTGCTACTCAAATCATATTTAAGAGATCTATCATTTATAAAATTTTTCATTAATTGCAAGATCTATATTTGACTAATCTCAGATCGTTAGATCAACTTCAGTAGCATCTCATCAGAATAGATATTCTGATTTATCAGAAGAAGACAAATTATTATCTATTGAAACAGATTCAGAAGATGGGTAATCTGGTTCTATTAAATTTAAATTATGTCTCACAAAACTAAGTTTTTGTGATCTGTTATTTGTCAGTCTATTCAATTTTACATTATGGACATGAAAATGATCATTCAGTTGGGGCAGTAGTTAGTGGACAAATTAAAATTTGTATTGTAATTTGCTTAGTTTGTTGTATCATATAGAGATTTCCATCAAACATTAGCTACAAACCTGACAGATTCTGAATTACAATGATATCAACTAAAAACCAACATGGAAAATAGTAATACGTTACGGATCGCGTTTAACATGCTATGCTGGTGTAAAGAATAGTGGATACATTCACACAATCATCATTACACTCAAGGCATGATGATGCCGTATAATTTTCCAATATTAATTACAGTTATTTATTTTTTAATTTACGGTTAATTATCCTAAATTAAGGTAAAAAAATAGTTATTAATTATGGTGAGAAAAACAATAATTTACCTAATTAATCACCATTTTACATCAGATCATTACATTTCTTAAATCAAGTTTTCTTGCTTCAGGAATAAAAAAGTCTTCAGTATCAATCGGATTAACCGTTACAGTTTGATTAGTCAATTCAAAAGAATAAGATCCAATAATCCTGATGCCGGAACTCCATGCCAAACGGTAACTTTAGTGCTATTTAGTTTTTCATACAGATTGAAAGGATTTTTTCACATTCTAATTCATATAACCATTTAAGTGAGATGGGTCAGTCATGACAAGCTCATTCAGTACGTATTCATTGGTATTGAAAATTTCTAAAAATTGTTTCCAAATTGAAGATGTGCGGCTTTATCTTAATCCTTTATTTGCTGGACAGTCTGCATTGGATGAAAGTGAGGATTCTGTTTTAAAATTTTCCGTAAAAATGTATTCGAAATATTTAATGCTTGAGAATGTTTTACGGCTGAACGCGTCGCACTATATTGAACAGTAATTCTAACCGATCAATATTCTCAGTACAGATCGAACGAATAATTTCTGAGAACTTTGGAGCAACACATCCATTTTGTGGGTGTATTTCCCTGTGTTTGGAGTTTAAATTCACGCTCAAATTTTCTGCCTGTGTCCACAATGCTGCGAATATCAAAAAATGTTTCTATTGCGAACACACGTTGATTTAAAGGAAATTGCGCCGTCACTTTATAAATTGCCTACTGAACACTTTTTGACACACATTGTCACATTTGTTTATTTCATTGCCTAATAAAAACCATCCATACCTAAACTTCCATATGAGAAAAACTGAAGCATGCATGTTTTTTCTTTTAATCAATGGATTGTATTCAAAAAAAGTGTCGTAAGATGGTTTTTTCGATTTATGATTCGACAAAATTGCAAATTTTTCCAAAAACGCTCTGTAGCCCGAAAGTGGAAAAAAATAGATGATCTCGGTCATCTCGTTTTTCAAATATCGAGCCCAGAATACCAATATATATATTTTCTATTTCTCTCTTACTCTGCAGAAATTTATTTTTGAGACAAACGATCATCAATGTTTTGTACTCATACTCATAGATCCAGTGTATAAATTAATAAGCATTTCCTAACATATTTTTATATAAAAATTACAGCGGTTTAGAGCATTAGCTAAAATTATTTGCATAGAAAGGGCAACAGTGCACACAATTTCTCTGCGGCAACCACAACAATGCTTGGTTTACATAAATATCTTAACTCAGTGGAGACTTGTAATTTTACCTTTACGATTTTAAAGTAAACCGCACTAAATCTCTGGGGTCCGGTACACTTGTTTTATTAAAGGGATGTGGTTTAAGCAGTAGTTTATTCCAGCATTTGTATAATTATAGGATTAACTCACGCCCGACAACAATATACGTTTTAGAATGGGTTCTTACTTCTTTCGGTTTTGTCTTATGATAATAACAGGCTGATTCAACATTTATGATTATTTACTGCCATTTTCAACAGAGTTTCGATCTAAAAAAGGATTTTTTATTTATCCACAGTTTATAATTCAATTAAGCAGAAACCTTTATTTTTATTGTGTTTGTTTTAAGCCAATGACTAACAGTAGATACTATAAAAATGTTTTAGATCTACAGTGCTATTCTAAAGTGGGTTCTGGGTATCTACGATGTGAGCGTTAGACATGCCAGCGCTTACACAAGCACCGATGAGCTTATTTCCTGTCGTCGGTGATTAGTCCTGGTAGCGGAAATAGGCTAATATTAAATAAGCGATTAAAAAATTTAGAGATATATTTCTTAGTTTAGGAGATAAACTAGAAGCAAATTTTACGATGGCTGTAAAAGGTCACAACAAATTTAAAAAAAGCTAGAAATTTCTACTTTAAAACTAGAAATTTCTACTTTAAAACTAGAAATTTCTACTTTAAAACTAGAAATTTCTACTTTAAAACTAGAAATGTCTACTTTAAAACTAAAAATTTTTACTTTAAAACTAGAAATTTCTACTTTAAAACTAGACATTTCTAGTTTTAACAGTAGAAATTTACAGTTTTAAAGTAGAATTTTCTAGTTTTAAAATTTTTTTCAAAACGGGTTTATTGTCAATACCTCTGTACCTTAATCTGAGGCTTTACCAGTGACTTCTAGGTAAAAAATGTCCTATCTAAATCTTTTAAGAATACGGAAGTTTTGCCTGACACATTTTTTTTGCAAGTCGAAAAGGTATTTGAGACATGGCCGTTGGTAAATGTCTATTCGACTTGCAAAAAAATTTTTCAAATAAAACTTCCGTGTTTTTAAAAAGTTTTATACATGACGTTTTTTACCTAGAAGCCACTAGTAAAACCTCAAATTTTTACTTTAAAACTAGAAATTTCTACTTTTGACACTAGAAATTTCTACTTTTAAAGCAGAAATTTCTAGTTTCAAAAGTAGAAATTTGTAGTTTTAAAGTAGAAATTTCTACTTTAAAAGTTGACATGACTAGTTTTAAAGTAGAAATTTCTAGTTTTTTTTTTCATTTGTTGTAGCCCTTCAGAGCCATCGTAAAATTTTATTTCATTTAAGTACATCGTAATTATTATATGAGAATTTTTAAAAAAGTTGGCTGACCAGTCTGCGAAACTTTTGTTAATCCATAACAATTCTCTTAAGTGACACGGGCGTAGTGGTACCCAATTAGTGTCAAAACTATTTTAAAGAAACATCAATTTCATCGTAAATTGAAAATTTTGGATCAATTTCCTAAATATGATCCGAGAAGACAAATTGAGCTTGTGTAGTTATAACGGGAAGAATTAACCAAAGCTCAAACTGTTTCAAAAATATTAATTTCAGTAACGAATGCACATCTTTGCAGAATGGTAATATAAATAATTATAATGTCAGGTATTGACCAAAATTCAAATTATCACAATACTATTAGTTTTAGTGGCGAATGCACATCTTTGCTGAATGGTAATGTGTTGAGCAAGCAAAATATCAGGTACTGAAGCAATGAAATTATTCACATATTTTCCGCGAAGATGATACCCAATTTCCCCAAAAACTTAATATATGGGCAGGAATGCTGGAAAATCATTTTCTATAAGAAAATTTAACACGCCATTTATTACTTAGTATGTTGGAAAACAATAATTTGACATAAATGCTGCAATTCAACAGGATAAGGTATCGGACTAAAGTATATAGGTAATTTTTAGGGACAGGGTGTAATGCAGTGGCTCACTCGTTGCTCATATTTGAACCCATTGGATTTTTTCCTATAGAGTACATTACATTAAATGTATACATAACAAAACTACAGTCCCTAATTAATCTAACATAAAGAAAATGAGATGTATATACAAAAGTTCGCAAAAAATTCGAGAAGAATTTGTTAACAGACTCTTTTATTACAAGATCAGCAGGGGGCACATTTTGAATATTTCACAAATTAAACATATGATTGTAAATTAAATTTTCAAATTTTAATTTATACCTAATAGGCCAGTGAATAGGGAAAAAATTTAACATTAAGTCTAACATTTTTGAAACTTTGTCATCTGTTGAAGTACCAACCAAAAGAAAACTATAAAATATTGCAACTCGATTCTAGGTCGGCAACATCGTTAATATCGCGAAAATTAAATTAAGCAATATCTCGACGAACAAAAATGTAACACCGCTGCAAATTTGATAGAATTTGTATTACAATAATCAAAATATAAAGCTACATTTGCAGCACCTTATGACCCGAGCATAATAATTAATTATCAATAATTAACATTTTTGCATCAAATATTTCCTGCTAAAATCGCCTTACAGGACTATGAACATTTAATAACGTTTATAGAGTTCGATGTAAAATTTGCAGTGATATTAATTTTATTTTGATAGTAAAAATTTTGCAACAAATTATTTGTTGCTTATCAATCTGCCGACGTCTGGGATTGCTGCAAAATGGAGAGCGCATTTCAGTTACGAATGCGATCATTTGCAATCCACCTGTACATATGTTATTATTTTTTGGAATCTATTTTAGGTAAATGATACTCTAGTTGTAAATTGTAAAAAATGTGCCACGCCGCCATCGGATAGAGTTGCAAACTTACACTTACATGTAAGGCGATTTTAGCAAGTACACTGTAGTTTTGCAAGCATGTTAATATTATGTTTCCAAAATTTGGTGCAAAAAATGTTACTTATTGATAATTAATTATTTTGCCCGGGTCATCAGGTGTTGCAAATTTACCTTTATATTTTGAATACTGTAATACAAATTATATCAAATTTGCAGCGGTAGTACATTTTTGTTTGTCGAGATATTGCTTAATTTAATTTTTCGCGATTTTAACAATGTTGCCGACCTTGAATCGAGTTGCAAAATTTTATAGTTTTCTTTTGGTTGGTACTTCAACAGATGACAAAGTTTCAAAAATGTTAGAATTAATGTTAAATTTTTTAGTTTTCACGTCTCTATTCACTGGCCTATAATGAATGTTTTAAAACTTTGTGGTTGTAATCAGCATGAAGAGTATAAAGCATCATTCTTCATCTAAAATTGTTGAACAAGGTGACACCCTGACGCAACCTTTGACTAGTTTTCGTAGAATTGTTTGCTCTATTTCAAACTATTCAAAAATTAGAAGGAAAGGTTTTCCGGATACAAAAACTAAATAAAAAAAAGTGAAAGGTTATATGAATATGATTATAACTCGCTAGTATTTTTAAATTTAATGTATAAAATTTTTAGCTAACGACTGAGTATATCACATGTGTCACAAATAGAATTATAATTGCAACATTACGTATTTATGGGAGATCTTAATAAAATATTAGCATTTGCTAATGAAATGTGAAATGCAATATTGTTACAACTATTAAACTGTATCACCAAGAAATTTAGCTGATTTAATAAACCAGTATAGTCAACATTGTAGTACAATATCATACATAAAAATTTTAAGCCGTAAGAATGTCTTCTAAACTTCAATAAGTCAAAGTTAAATCTATTTATTAACAAACTATTTTCATCGCCTCTATTCGGATACCTACCGTCCACTCAAAAAATTAGAAACTAAACATTTTCTTTGTACAGACCCTACAGATTTTATATATTGGGTTCCAAACAAGAGAACAGTATTCAATTTTGGGGTGGATGTAATTACAAAATAACTTAATAGTTACTTGGTCATCTTGAAAACCTTGACTCAGTTGCAACATAAATCCCAACATATAGAAGAAGCAATAGGTTGCACAATATGTGCAGAAAAAATTATTAAGTCTTTAATGTAGTATCGATTTGATAGTCATATGTAATTGGGTTAACTTTACGCGAATGACTTTGCACTTAGATATCTTTAAATTAAGACGATTTTGGTTGCATCAATACATTGCCCCGTTCAAATCGGCTTGAAGGTTGTAGGTCAACAGGATTGATTAAAATATAGATATTTAAATCATCTGCAAAATACAGTTGATGACATCCGATAAGGTCATTCGAATCATTTTGGGAAATATTTTACTCTTGCAGAACCCCTGATGTATTTTATAAGGGCTGGATTTAAATCAATTATGAAAATAGTCGGTTAAGTTAGAACGAAACAATTGAAGTAAAGCTCTGAAAATCGGTATTTTTCTAGCCGGTATATTATTATCGTCTCTGCGGTTAAAGACTTTTGAGAAGTCGATGTATATCACATCCACCTGTTCTTGCTCATTAAATTCGGACATAAATTGCTTGGAACATATTAAATTTGTATTTTTCTAAAAAAACCGTATTAATCAATTCATACGATATTCTTAACGAGTGGGTAGATGTAACTATTGATTAGTAATTATAAGCAGATATCTCAAAAATCTTGGCGAAATTACACATGAGAAGATATCCCAATAGTTTGTTACATTAGAGATATCGAAATTTTTTAGTATAGGACAGAAACTAGAAGTTTTTCAAATATCTGGAAAGATACCTTGTCTCAGGGATAGAATAAATAGAATGACTAATGGCTGAGCCGAAACGTATCCGCAATCTTTGACACAAAATATGTTGAATGTGCACAAGTTATTTTGTTTCTCAATTTTCTCATTGCAGACAGTATTTTGTCCTCAGATATTAATTGAATATTGTTTGATATATAGAACGTTTAAAGTTGTTCTTATGAGAGTCACTATTGGACTGAACAAAATGTACTTTTGAAATAATTGCTGAAGGCGCCAACAACAGCTTCTGGATTATTTAAATCTGCATTATAGTTCTACCTGGTATTTTGGTGTGCCTCCTTTACCATTAATAAAACTCCAGAAACTCTTCGGTTTTAATTCAATTTTATTATTGCTAATAGAGTTCTCGTAATTTCGGAAAATAATTAACTTTGATGATGATCAAAATAGTTTGAAATTTTTTAAATATTCATTGTTTTATAACTGCAGTACTTGTCTTCTTTGTTGCTAATAGAGTTGCACCATACTAGGTATTTACATTTCTGGTAACATCGTGAGGTAGAAAGATGATTGTCTAATATAGAATATATCTTAGTGTAGAAAGAGTTGCAGGTTAGGTCATCATATTATGTTAACAAGAAGATCCAGTCTGTCTCAAGAATTTCGTTACACAAGAGGGGCATATTAGCCTTTTAAATGATATATGATTTGCACGTTGATTTAACAGGAACTTACGAAAATGTTGAGTGTGATAAGATACAGATATGAACAATGCAGGATGATGCTTGTCCTCGATAACCAACGGCGAGTTGTAATGAAAGATATAGCCACGATTTTTAGATAATACTAAGTCGAGAATCCTGTCACTCGTTAGTTACACCATAAAACTGTTCTAGTGATAGAAATTCTATAAAATTATACAGTACACGGCATTTTGAATCGGTATGCAAGCTTAGAGTGGGTTATTAAAATCGCTCACGATTACATTATCTAAGTTATATAAGAATTCTTTGAAGTGATTAAAATCTGCTCAAAATCATTGGCAGGATATATAAAATAAAAACATTAACAGCGAGCCGCTGAAAATGGCATTTTTTTTCAATAAGGTCTATGATAGGAAATTTTATATGAAAAGTAGATAGATTTAGAACAGAAAAGTGAGAGTCAGATTTAGAGGCGATTAAAACTCCTCCACCATGATTTAAGCCTACCGATTCAAAGCATCGCTAGGTTCTGAGCTAGATACGCTACTCAAAAGTCAATAATTTATGAAATGCAGTTGATCATGGAAATGATGCAGTTATTAGTAGTTTCTTTCTTTTTTTGATTACCTACACCTATTAATTAATATAATGATAACAATTGTTATATAATAAGTAAATATTTACGACTTGATGAACAAATAGAAGAAAATGCAATGCAAATTGGTGTATTATTCTGTTGTTTGGAGAATATCAAGAGAGCAACCGTAACATTTCTATCAGTTACAGCAATTACAAAAGTTGTATTATTTTATTAAAGTATTATGCAAAATCGTTGCTTTGGAGTCAACTTTAATAATAAAATTTTATGAGACGGCATTTTCAATAATACGCAATGTGACATATACAACATATATAATGGACAAATTTGATTCGTCGAAAATTCATGAACGGTACGCATCACTTTTAATCAGTGTAAGATTAAATTAACTCTGGGCAGTAATTTTGGGAAAATGTTTAACTGGTTCAAATATGTTACCATCTAGTCTCAATAAAATCAACTGTTTTATTACTTAAATTTATTTTGCAATACTTGCTGAATGACGAACCTTACGCCACGTGTTCGTTCTTATTATATTTTGATAATTAAAGAAAATATTAAAACGTCGAGTCGTGGTGAGAATGTTTTAACCACTAGCCGGTGCGTTTATTATGTCATAATTTGTTTTCTTGCGTGTAAGGTTACCTAAAACAAAAGGTTTATCGAAGTCAGTAGACACTATGAAATAATACTTTGTGTAGAGAATGCTTGGAGTGAATTAGCATGAACAACAGTAATTTTAAAAAGTATTTATTAAACGAATACAAGCATGTTAATGGACAATAATAATATACTTAAGATCTGTTATTGATTCTTTATGTTTAGAAATGTAGTATTCGTTGAGATTTTGCATGAATTTTATAGTCACAATTTTTCTCTAACCTTTGTCTGTTATAAAATGCTTTAGCATAAATAGAACTTTAGTTCTCTTTATGTCATTTATCCCGAAAACAATCCACTTTATCAACAAAAACAAGTGCCGGTTTTTTCTAAATCGAAGGTGGATACAAACAATTTTAATTTAACAATTTGGCGCAGTATTTTTTTAAATTGGCACTGAGATAGTGAGGCATCTAGTTTTAAATTAAATGTCAACATCCTGTATTTGAGAAACAATGCTGTTTCAGATAACAGTTCATTCACAAAAGTTCACAGCTTTATATAAAGAATCTCATATCCTAATATCTAACAACATAAAACATGCGAAAGATGCATGTACGTAAAAAAAATACTACACAATCAGTGCTTGAGATTATTAAAAAGTTGGATACTCTTTTAATAGCATACTTACAGAAAATTTAAAAGGTCTAGGTACTAATTAACACAGCTTATTTAAGAATTCGCTAATTATAAGTAATGAAGCCGGACTTATTACTCTGGCTTTAATTAAATATGCCTTCCATTCATTATTTAATTTAACCTTACTAATCGTTATATTTTCCAATATAACTATCATTAGAGAGAGCAACTTTTTATTTGCAAAAATGCAATTTGCAGTCCAATTGATATTTACAAACTCTGAATAGTTTTATAATTAGTTTAGTATGCTTGAAAATTGCACGAAACCTGAAATAAAATAAAATTCCACTTTTATTTTTCTAAAAATTGGTTAGTTTATTAGATTTTAATTACAATTTAAATTCAATATTTTGTTATTGTAAATTAGTATTCCACCAGGTAGTCACGAAATGATTTCCTAATATTTGTCCTAGTATCATTTTTGATGTTTTTAATCTCGCTCGTTGGTTGAAGAGATCTAAAACAAAATAAATTGTATAGAAGACTATCTTTTAGTAGTTTGTTCTTTTAAATTATAGATGTCACAGGGTAAATGCATAAATATTTTTATTTCTATCTCTATTGCTAGTATAGTGTTAATATTAATAGTTATTTACCAATATTGTTATTTATTTTCTAAGTTACTCCAGCACCTTCATGGGTAGGAAATTATTTATGTCCTCTTTGCCGGCCACGTACTTCAGACTAGGGTTGAAATAACTAACATTGATAGGTTTGATACACATTTCCAATTTCAATTATATATTACTCTCCGTCGCATCATAACAGTACCTAAAATTAAATAAATTATATTTATTAAATTAACCATAATCTGTCAAAGAAAATAAACAAAAATTATCTAATTTTTTTTCTCGTTATAATATAAAAAAACTACGATGGCTCTGAAGGTCCACAATAAATAAAAAAACTACTTTCAAAAGTAGAAATTTCTAGTTTTAAAATAGAAATTTCTGTTTTTTTTTTAATTTGCTGTGGCCCTCAGAGCCATCTTACAAGCCGCATTTGTTTTTTATAGTCCAGTTTTCCTTCAAGTTTAATAGTGCAACATAGTTTAAGTGTACTAGTTTTCTCAGTGCCCTTTGGGTTCACCGTCTTGAAGTGCCGTCTATTGGTTCACCATTTTAAGATACCACCTTTCGGTTCACCGTTTTGGGGTACTGCTTTGGGGTTTATCGACGTTACTTACTCTGGTTTGGTTACCTCACTCAGCTCACCGCTTGTTCGTTCTACGGGGAGGAAAGCATCCCCTAGCTGAGCAGCGCTTAACCATTTGACAACAACCCCTACTGTTGATAACTCTCGGCCGCTTATTAGTCAACAGATAAGTGCTCTGTCGTCACAAGTGCCTTATATTTATTTTAATTGTTTCTTTTTTTATATACAAAAAATTACAGAAACATTTGTGTTTTTCTGTATACATATTACATAAGTATGTGCAAAATTTGATTGATATAGAGATAGAGATATTGAGATGCCAAGTATGTATTTTATTTTTATATGCATATATACCTTATTATAAGATAACTATAAAGGTAATAAGTAAGCAACGGAAATTTGTTAGTAAAGAATATATTACAGCAGAAAATAAAATACTTTATAAGTACTGAGTAAAATCTGTACTATATTAAAACAAGCTAAACACTAAAAAAGTGAATAATATATAGGGATCGGCAGAATAGACTTTACAATTTAAAATTGCTTTAAAATTAATACACATTTTTTAAACGTAAGACGTTTCTATCCATTAATTAAAGCATGCTTTGGAGTTTCTTTGACAGTTGTCAAAATGAATGACTGGCGTATAGACCAACGAATTTTTTGTATTGAAGATTTTATCAAAAATAATAGTATTATTCAAGTGCAACGTGATTTTAGAAGAACTTTTGGCGTCCAACAATTATGTATTGGGTCAGAAAATGGCGAACTGGAAGATATGTTGTCAACACTAAACATTTAGGTCGTCCGCGATCACTGAACACGCAAGAAAATCAAAGGCGAGTTCGTGATGCAATTACAGCAAGTCCAACAAGACCAATTAAACAACATGCCCAAGTCCTAGGTATATTCGATAGAAGTATTCGGAGAATGCTTCATAACATGAAATTTCACCCTTACAAAATTGTAACTGTGCAAAAACTAAGTAATCGAGACAAACTAAGTCGAATAGAGTTCTGCGTAAAATTACAAGAATACGACAACAGCATCCAGACATTAAACACCGTCTATTTATGTCCGATGAAGCTCATTTTTATTTGAACGGATTTGTTAACAAACAAAATTGTCGACACTGGGTCGTAGAAAATCCACTTGAACTCCATCAACGATCTCTACATTCGCAAAGGGTTACTGTTTGGTGTGCTTTATCTTCAACGAGAATAATTAGGCCATATTTTTTTGAGGAAAATGAACGTGCAGTGCCTGTTACGTCTAGGAAATATGCAGATATGATAAGAACATTTTTTGAACCTGAACATCATGACGACAAACGCCAGTATTGGTTTCAACAGGACGGTGCTACCAGTCATACCGCAGATGTAAGTTTAACTGCCTGTAGAAAACTTTTTCCTACACGTTTAATCTCACGCCGTGGCCGTGGTGACATAAACTTGCCCGCCAGATCACCCGATTTGACTACACCCGATTATTTTTTGAGGTGTTTTCTCAAAAGTCTGGTATTTCGACGAAAGCCACGAAACATTGGCCAATTAAAAGAAGCGATTCGCGACGAAATTCATGGAATTCCTGGCGCGGTGTTACGAGCTGTAATGAATAATTTTATTCATCGGTTAGAAGAGTGTATGGAGATGGAAGGGGGCCATTTAACCCACACAATTTTTTCTTAAAAACAACTTCTTCTTTTCTTCTTTTTCGTTGTAAAATTCTTTGTTAAATATTGTTACCTTCGCAAATAAAATATTTATTTCGAGTTTAAATTATAAAAAGTAAATTCTGTCGATCCAATATTTTGCCAAAGAAACTCCAAAGCATGCTTTATTTAATGGATAGAAACGTCTTACATTTAAAAAATGTATATTAATTTTAGAGCAATTTTAAATTGTAAAGTCTATTCTGCCGATCCCTGTAATATACTGGGTGAGTACAATAACCATACACAAATCTTAAAATAAATACAATCCGTAAATATACGTCTATATATATACACTTAAGATAAAAGTACGGACATTTCTTTTTCTCTGACTACAAATAAGTATTATGAAGTTATAACCAACCAAAGCTAACGTTACCTATATGACATAACTTACCATATGAATAACATAGATAAACGGAACACTCCAAAGATAAGATACTCAACAACAGTATTGTACCATGTATATCGACAAAATAGGTAAATGGAACACTCCACGAATAATGTACGGCATCATCACTTTAAATGTTTCGGAGAGACCTTAATCGGGGGCTTAAATTATCACTACAATTATGTATCTAGTTATTGAGACAAAAGGTGCAACTTTCAAGTGACTTTAACAAAAAGTGTGAGCTCGTAATTTCAACTATTAAACCATGTCACCGATTACCAAATTTTAAACAAATCTAAATAAATGGGAACTAATATAATGATATTAGTATTAACAAAAATTAGGTGATAAAGACTTGTAAAATTACTGGGAGTTTTACACAACTACATGAAAAACACGGGAACCTCGACTCTCAAAACAGTTACATAAAGGAAGACGGTATGTATTTAAAATCTAAATAACTATAATCATGAGTAAAGCAAAGCAAAATTGAAACACGAGGTGTTAAAATAAGCTGCGATAAATTCTACAATAAATTTAGTCTAAGTTAAACTACTTCAGCAAAAGCAAGCATAATCTAATTAATACTGTTTAAGTAAAACTCAATAGCAAGAACAGCAAAGTACCATTTAAAATATTAGTGAAATTACTTAACTTTGGGGTAAAATATGTTGCAATTACCACTGTATATCCAATCTTGGTCCTGTGACCATCCAAATATAGCCATAAATAATAAAGATTCCATAAATAATATAGATACATCTCGAGCAAATACAGGTGTTCCATGCAGTTTCCGGTTGAAGTCACAGATCAAAATTCTGTATTAGACCATTATATATTAATCCAGTATTCCAATGAAATTCATATCGATCGTATCATTAAATTAGGTAGTTAAAAGAATGAATTTAAACCATAACGTGTAGTAGAATATTTTAAAAATTTACAGTATCCATTATAATATTATATATACTAAATTAATAAAGCAATAAATTTCGTAATAAATTCTGTGCCGTTTGGAAGCCTGTAAATAAATTTTCGATTATTAATAGTAATCAAACCCCCCACAGTCGTAGAATTAACCCTTATTACTAAAATAACGAATCCATATTTATTGTCGCATAAAATTATCTAGTCCATCCACCTAGAATAGCGAGTCAGAGAGAAATGGTTCTAGCCTAGCCGGTATCGGCAGTGTTTTCTGTTTCTTCCGACTACCCTGGTCAATAGGCCATCTATTTACTCACAGTATTATCATAAAACCCAATATACAATGTTAATTATAGTCTACAATTCACTACATTCACTTATAAGATATTTGCTAATTTCAGACTATAACAGCGTTATCTAATGTTACAAATAAACACAAAATAAACTTATGTTTGATTTTCACAATTTAATTAACTCATGACAATTGTTTCGCCACACAGTGGATTCATCAGATGGTGAGTACAAGACTAAATTCTTTATTACAAAGTGAAGGTATATATAAGTATCAACTAACTAATCTAGGGTAATAAAATGGAACGGTAATAAAATAAGGTATAAAATAATTTAGAAAATATTTAACAGTGGTGAACAGTTTAAATCTAGCTGGTCATTTAAAATAATATTACTGTTTTTTAATGTATTGATTTCTAATGTTTCTAATAGCGACAAATTTAATCCTTTATTTTCTGTGTGTAAAATATCAAAACTATTATTAAAAGAATGATTGTCCTCTAGCAAATGGTTAGCATACGTCGAATCTAATTTATTGTTATTAAAACTGTGTTTATGTTCGGACAATCTTTTTCCAAAATTTTTTAACGTTTGTCCGATGTATATTTTAGGGCATGTACCACATGTAAGCTTATAGACTCCACTTTTCCGTTCTCTTTTAGTTTTGTCTTTATTGTTATTAATAAATTTTCGTAGAGTGTTATTAGTTTTAAATGCTATTTTAATATTATGTTTTTTCTTAAGTTCAACTGATATTTTTTCGGTAGGTTTTCGGTAGTTTTCAAATTGTGAAAATCAACATAAGTTTATTTTGTGTTTATTTGGAAAATGGATTTCCATCAAGTAAAGGTCGAATCAATCAACTATCTAATGTTACTTTAATAATCGATTTGGTTTATTATTCAAATCCCGATTTTGACTTCAGCAGACGAATCTGATTTACATATTTCTTCACACGAATTCATATGAATATTCCGCGATAAATTATAGCACAGAGGCATACCCTTATATATGCGTAAATTGAGTAAATTTTCTAATAATTCATTATTAGAACGTGTAACGTAAAATGTTAACATTTTAACGTTACAACAGACACCTAGGTATTAAATATTTTTCGTATGTCGTTAGAATTTTAAAATTGATTGATATTATGTTTAGCATGTGGTAAGTGTATGGACCAGCCCGTGAAATCCAAAGTGAACTTCAAAAAAAATATTTTAATTTGAAAGTATTTTAAAAGATATGGGGGTTAAGGTCATTATTTTCTAATGGCAGTAGGCGTAGTTTTTGATATTTTCTGAAAGGCAATATTTTTCTGATTACAATTTGTCATAATTGAGGACCCGAGCAGCGATTTAAAATATTTGAATACCTGGTGAAAACGATATTTAATTTCGCACTGTTTACATGTCTACGTATTATCTATATATACATTTTATAAATACTATGTATTTAGGGTGTATTTATTTCTTTTCAACATAGGGCTGTGGGCGTAAACGTGATAGCCAAGCGACCACGCAAGAGTGCGATCCTTCTATATCTATACATTCGAATTGCTGCTGAACTCTCGACAATAATAAGCATTTCACCCTCAAGATGACGGTCAGTAAGTAACTGTTTTTTAACTGAAAAAAATATCCATAAAGTCCTAATACGTACCATTTCTGCGTGGACACAATATACCCTATTATATCGCCAGGTCATAAATTTTAAGATGGATCGGCAATTTTAGAAAAGCAAATTAAAATAAGGTGGGATATTTTCAATATCAGTCTTATTTTTACCTTCCAAGTGCCTAATTGTGTCTGTTAGAAAGTGTTTTCGTTTGTCTACATAATTCTGTTACGATAAAAATGTCCAGTCAAACGCGCCGAAGTTGCAAAACCTCACATGACAGGTTTTCTTAGATTTGTGGAGAATTCCTTGTTAAGTCAGATACGAGGCCATTGTCTGGAAATGTGAAAAAGGCGTATTTTCTATCTTTGGAGTTTCTAGTCAAAGATCAAGACAAAAAATGGGCACCCCACGTTTGTTGTGCAAGTTGCAGCGTGCCACTAGTGCAGTGGATGAAAAGGAAAAGAAATAGCATGCCTTTTACGGTTCCGATGGTAAGGAGAGAACCTACCATTCATTTCGATGATAGCTATTTTTGTGTAATAAGAACTGAGGCATATTCTAAAAAAGATAAACAAAAAATCATATATCAGCCCTAAGACCTGTTCCTCATAATGCATCAAACTTACCAGTACCAACTGCGCCTTAAGATTGGCAAAATATTGTTTTGGGAGGTAATGGAAATCGTAACGACTCTTTAGATAATCCAGACCAGTGTGCCGACCCTTTCTATATACCAGAAAGTTTTAGTGACTCTCACTTAATTGCTCAAAATGAATTTAATGATTTGATACGTGACTTGGGGCTGTCAAAACAACAAGCAGAAGTTCTTGGTTCCCGACTTAGGGAATGTAACTTACTGGATAAAGAAACAACAATTACAACTTTTAGGAAAAGAAATGCAAAATTTTCCTCATTTTATATGGAAAATTCACTATGCGCGTGTATTGATATTGATGGTTCATTGCAGAAACTTAATATCGAGCATTCCCCTTCTGAGTGGCGCTTATTCATAGATTCCTCCAAATACAGTTTAAAAGCTGTATTACTACATAATGGAAATTTAAAACCATCAATTGGTATCAATTGCCTATTCAGTAACAATGAAAGAGGATTATAACAGTATGAGCACCAGTTTAAATAAAATTAATTACAACAAAGACAAATGGCAAATTTGTGGGGATTTAAAAAAATAGACATTTTAGTAGGGTAATATTTTGTAAAGCCTTCTGGAAGCCTTTCAAGAAGGCTTTCCAAAATATTGCTGTTTTCTTTGTTTGTGGGACAGTCGTGCAGTAAGAAAACGTTATGTGAAAAGAATTTGGACGGAAAGGAAAGAATTTGAACCAAGAACTAGTAATGTTAATAATGTGCCCCTTGTAGTCCCCAATAATGTTTTTTCCACCTCTTCATATTAAACTTGGGCTAATGAAAAATTTTGTGAAGTCTATGAATAAAGAGGGTGAAGGATTTAAATACTTAAGAAAACGTTTTCCTCAAATAAGTGACACCAAACTTATAGAAGGAATTTTTATTGGTCCTTTAATTAGAAAATTGCTTGACGATGCAAATTTTATAGGAGCACTCAACAGAGAGGAACACAGAGCTTGGAACTCATTTGTAGTCAGGTGATTTTTAGTGAACAAGAAGGATGAGAACTACAAGCAACTAGCAAGCGAACTTTTAGATTCGTACCAAACTCTTGGTTGCCGTTTGTCTTTCAAATTCACTTCTGCATTCCCATTTAAATTTTTTTCCCGAAAATTTAGGTGTGTTAAGCGGCGAGCAAATAGAAAGATTTCATCAAAATATCAGGACAATGGAAATTCGTCATCAAGGACGATGGAATCCAGCCATGATGAAAGATTATTGTTGGTTCTTAAAGCGAGACGATTTCACCCCCCATAAAAGATAAAATTGAACTGAGCATGTGTTTTTTAAACATTATTCTCTAGCTTTGTAGATATATGTATGTAAGCCTAATATAAGTCAGACACATCATTGATAAATAGCAATAAATAGATTAGTAAAATTAACAATAATATCATTCCGGCCCATAATGTTTAATTAATGTCACAGGAAAACGTTATGTGTTACGACTCTCTTTTTTTCATTTCTGTAATCAGAAGGCTTTTTATTCTAGTAGCATAAGTTATTCAGGTATATGTTACAAAAAAAAGCATGTTTTTTTTGTCTGCCAGTGAATTACAGAATAAATTATGGTGGTTCCGCCTTGAGTTAGAGCAGTTGGACACACTATGTATATATAATGTTTTGTCTACAGTAGAAGGTATATCTTAATGAGAAAATATAAATAGGTTTTGCATGATCCTATTTAATGTACGTAGTTATTTGTTTTTACTGGGTCGATAACGCGAAAGTTCTCAGATACCAGGATTTTTAGCTTGAGTAGTAAAACATGTTCTAACAACGACTGGATTGAAAGGTTTAGATGGATTGAAGGAGTATGTCGACGCCAAAGGACACATAAACAGATTAGATTCGTAAAAGTCTGAAAATCCCTAACCACGTACAGAACGGATCGAAGAAATTAACAAACTTTCTTTGTTTCCTTTTTTCGTCGTTGGATGTTTAAATGGGACATTTCGTACTCAATGATTACGTGAATGATTATTGTTTTAATAAATTTTATTGTAAAATATTCACTATTGTTTAACAATGTGATTAAACATACATACAGATTAATGGAGGAAATTTGGTTTTACTGAACAGAATAGTTGGAATTAAAAATTACATTATTGAGTCAGTCACACTGAACATAATGTGCATATTATCTTTTTTGTAATCCAAGTTACAGCATTTTGGCAAATAGCCGGGAACGTAATTGTTTAAAAAGATATATGTCATACTTATCTGTGCTAAGTTGTAAAAGTTAATAAATAACAATTAGCAAAAAAAATTTTCAGCGTTATTACCTTTCATTTTACTCAATATCATAAATATTGTATAACCTATCAAACAAAACTACTTGCTTACATTCTATTTATTGTAAATTCATGTACAAAATTTCCTCGAATGAAGAACTTTTATTTGTGGGTACTACTACTAATTATTTTATATTTAATTATAATACTCATAGGACGTACAAGTCTACCACGCTTTAGATATACAGGGTGAAAGAGAACTGAATAATGAGTGCAATTTTGTAAATATTACCTAGATGAATAAGAAATAACCTGAATAGTAATGTTTAACTAGTTACAATGCATATTTATGTGACCATGATTGTTTTCAAGGTTTGATTTATCTGAAATTTTTTTATTGCAGCCATTTTTAGTCAGTAGCTAGCAATAGAAATTTCAGGCCGATTTCACTTGTTTAAACATTATTCAGCTATTTGTGTGCCATAAATTTTGAAAATGGCAGTCTGCCAGAGTACAGCGAGACACGACTCGACAGGAGCGTATCAACTATGTAGAAGAGAATGGTGTCATTGATGGTAATTATTAAGAGTGGCAGATTATGTTTTCTTAAAATTTACACCATGAACTATACAAACTAACAATAAATTTCAACGTTAATAATTTCAGTCAAAGTACTTCATTTTTTATATACTTGTTAAATCGGTGGATGTATTTTGTTCCGAAAGTCAAATGGCAGACATACTATTTTAGGTATTTCGTGACACCCACAATCCATAAAAAACATTTTATCCTTAATAAATTTGTCAAAGACATTATTATGTTCATGCACCCTCCCGCCCCTTGTCCCGCTAATTGCATAGCAGACTTGTCTTTCACCCATTAGTAACACATATACATTACAAAAAAATAAATTTACTAAGTTAATGAAATGAATTAATCAAGTTTCCAGATTATTTCTTCTGAGAGGTCTCAATAAAAAAAAATCAGGGGGTGTTAGATCGAGAGACTTGGCAGGCTATTCTATTAATTCCTCTCTCAACGACTATTTGATTCTAATATTTCTCTATTTGAGACCCAAATTACTCCTATTTGGAAATGAAGAAGCACACATTTTGTAAGAGTTTTAGGTATTTTTGAGCAGTTACATTTCCATCTTCAAAGAGTCGCCCAATGATACGTTGCCCAATAATACCTGCACAAGCATATACCTTCTGTGGATGCTACATGTATACCTGTTCCATCCAGTGTGGATTATTTCTCCGCCAAAAAGGGTAGTTATACTGATTTACTATTCCGTCTAGGCGAAAAGAGAACAGAATTTGATAAAAATGCACATCATTATTACGACGTTTCAACATTACATCGAAAAATTTTAATCTCCTGTTGAAATTATCCTCGTTTAGTCCCTGAACAGGACTATTATTTTTTTCAAAAGATTTATTATAGATTTTTGGATTCGCAGCAAGTTGTCGCATTAATATTTGAGGCATTCCTTTTAATGATAACAAAGTTCCAATGTAGCTGATTTTGGTCTTTCAACATTGGAAGCATTTTTAACAGTTCCTGTTTATTTAAATTGTCTGGCTCTGGCTACTTTACTTACAGAACATTTGCAATAGGAATTTTGTTGGAATAAAGTTCGTTAAATAAAACGCAAACCTCTTCTTGCATCTCGGGTTCTAACTAATGCAAAATAATAAAATTATGGTTTATTATCTTAGACTTGATAGTTATCTCCAAGCAAATTAAGGTTTCTGCTAAGATTTGTTACATTCTTCAGATTCTTATACGACATATTAGTGCTATTTTCAAATGCATTAAAAAATACTATTGTCTTTGTCGATAAAAAAGCTGGTTCATATGATTCTTAAAAATGATTTCAGGCCCTTTCTGAGGAGCACCGCCAATGTGTATTAACCTCTTTCAAGGTCGGATTGTTTTTCGACATTTTGCAAAAAATATATCAACAGATAATAACAGACTACTACAGTTCAATATTCACAGTTAATTTTTTTTAAAGAGAATTAAAATTTTGCTACAAATACTCAGTATTTTACAAGTTTATTCGGAACTCAGTTAAAATGACTACTTGCGGCAAAACGCCATCTACTAGATATATCATATTTGTTTGTCAAATAAGTATAATAGACTCCCTCCTTACCTTTTGTAAAACCTTGTTTGTTAATTCCGGTCTGGTAATTTAAATAGTAGTGGAATGGTAAAATATAGGCTAATTATGTAACCTTGTTTGCCGTTGAACAAAGATAGTGCAGTTTTTATTGTAGACCCGATTAACAGATAGGGAAATAAAACAGTCGTAAAGGTTGGGCACAGACAAAGGGAAAAAGCAAACGTAAAGGAGGTATAAAAAGTTACGTGCAGTTTTTTATTTCACGAAAGTCTAATAAATTATAAATTAGCATGATGTTGTATAAAAAGTACTTCCAATTAGCCTTTAAAAATTGTATATACAGGGTGTTCGTCATAAAAATCCAAAGGATAATTAATCAAACATTAAAAAAAATAGATTTTTCAAGGCGACTTAATATTCTAAAAGCTATGAATATTTATTTGTCGAATTGATCAAAGCCTTTGACACTGTCATAATAAATTAACTAATGCACAGCTACTATACTCAAATAAGAAGCAATCCATATAAATAGGACGTATCAAATGCTGAGAAAAATGTTTACAGTTTGGAGTACCACTGGGGACAGCCTTAGGCCCCTTATTATTTAACATGTATGTAAATGATTAATTATGTTTTGGTTTTGTTGTTTTGTAGTACTCATAGTTCAAAATGTCTGTTTTATCAGTTTTTTAACATCTGGCTTTGCAATTCTGGATGATTCTTGGCCTGTTTTATGAATTAATTTTTCCACCTTTTTGAAGTTCTTGTCTTTATGCTTCAATTCCTGACTTCACAACTGAACGGGTAAACACTCGAACAACTAAAATCAAATGTATATGGCGGCGATAATATGGGTACCAAAATGTTAAACTGTGCTCTCCGGTGGTATGCCAATACATTACACACATCATAAATTGTTGTTAAATAATTATTCTAAAAGTTGCAAAGGTCACATCACTACTTATCTTTTAACGTATGTCATGGTTAATGTCTTTAACCCAGTATATAACGATGACATGGCTGTATTAGCTTCGTTTGATTTATCGAAAACATTTGACAGATTAGATAATTTCCTGTTAAGTGCTAAGTTAGGTTATTATAGTTTTAGTTATACCGCTGTTAGTTTTTCTGTCCTTGGCTAAACAACGACAATCATATTGTAATTTTTAATGAGGTTTATTCAAATTAATATCTTAACACATCTGGAGTTTCTCAGAGCTTAATTTTGGGGTCTATACTATAACCAATATATATATACCGATGATATTTTTGATTGTGCAAAGTTTTATAAAATACCCAGTTATCATGAACGAGTAGTCCAAAAAATATATCTAGTGCATGTGACAAATTAAATGATGGCCTAAAGTCGATTTTATAATAGCTACTTCACAAAAACCATCAAACTATATGTTAGCAAATGTATTATAATGTGTTTCTGTTCGCGTATAGTAAGACAGTAAAAGACACTATAAATGCACGTCTTCAGATAAAACTAGATAATTCTGCTTAATAGTTCTAATGTTATAAAGTAAGAAAGGTCTAGTTTTTGAAACCGACAAAGAACATGTAAAATCTTTAATAATAAAATGTTACGCCTGACTAAAATTCCTCTACAATAATATTAGTATAATTAACTTTCGTTCAGAAAAAACTATCTGAAACTAAGGTTTCAGCTAGTTAAGTTTTCAGCTAGAACTAAGGTTCTGCCTATGTAAATTATTGATAACAGTTTATTTTTCATGTTTAGACAAATTAACAAAAAATCGTCCAGAATAGCTGCTGCCGATTTGGTTATAGATTAAGAAAATACTCTCTAAAAGTTAAGTAGGGTAGTCATTGGCTGAACTTCGACTTCGGTAAAATTCTCTATAGATGTGAAAATAAAAATTATTATTTACTTTTTGTAATTTTCTGCCAATAAAGTCTGTTTATTATTATTATTACATTAAATGTTATTTATATCCGAGAAAAGAATAAAAAACATTATGTTTAGTCGCGCTTATTTTGCTTTTTACAAACGCAGTATTAAGGATAGATTCTAAAATGAAAAAATGTGTTGCCGAAGGGGTTGTTGTTGGAATCAACCAAAAGTCAAGTACGTGGGGCGGGTTTTCTTAAAGCGCGAGAAGGGACATTTTGGAGGCAAAATAACAACACTAAAATGTAATATAAGAAGGCAAGTTTACTACCACTTGTGCAAAGCTGCCAAATTAGACTAACAAAGAGTCTACAGTATACGAAGCCGAACAAGGCTAAACTTATATATTCCCAAAATTAAGATTATACTGCCCCAACAAATCATTTAATATATACATCATTCTTATTATTCCCTACCCAAATCTTAAAACTCTAAGCCAGTACATTATTCAATAATTCACAAATCTTAAAACTCTAATTTAAAATTCTAGGTACAGCCATTCAAATTATCTAGCCCTCTAGGGTCTATAGCAAATTATTAAGTTTCACAGTGTGCAATACACAAAATAATAATGTGACAACAAAAAAATAATTGACTTTCCATTTTTGGAGATTGTAGTGAGATTTGATTGTTGGGATTCTACAATTTTGGCGGATTTTCCTGATATAGCGGACACCTCTGAGTTCCATTCGGGACTACTCCAGAGTATGTATGTATTTGGAAAGTGACTTCATGGATTAACGAAACTAGGAATCAGCAAGAAGCACGAGGCAATTGCATTGTAATAAGAATTGTACTGAGGAAAGTATATGTTTAATTTTGTATTATCTGGGGTTTTGGGGTTAAATACATGTAGTTGGGATTTTAAATAAATTAAGTTTTAAGTTCGTGGTTGAATAGTGATACTAAAGCACCTGTACAACCAGGCGTGTGATCATACTTTCGGTTATTATTTATGTAGATATAGTCAAAATTTGTGTATGGCTTTGCCTTGCTATTAGTAGTATTTTCAGAGTTTGTAACGTGAAGTGCAAATCAATTATTTTTTTGTTGTCACATTATTATTTTGTGTACTGCGCCCTGTGAAACTTGAAAATATGCTATAAACCCTAGAGGGCTAGATAATATGATTGATGTGGGTGTTCTCTTGCCTGTACCCAGAATTTTAAATTAGAGATTCAAGATTTGGGTAGGAAATAATAAGAGTGGTGTATATATTAAACGATTTAATGGGCAATATATTTTTCAATTACAGGAAGAAATTGCTGTGAGGGTACAAACAAAATTCCAAACTGTTTTAAAAAATATCCCGGATTTGTTTCGAAGACAGGTGTAATAAACCTTTTAAACGTCAAAGAAGTAGACTTTGCTACACCGGGCATGAATGTGGAGTCTTTGCAAAAGTTTACATATTTTAAGTATGCTTCAGTTACATTTGTCGACGTCGACGCTATATAAACGGATTTTCAATGAAAGGCACCGAAGTTTAACTACAAAACATTTAGAACAAATATTAATAATGTACTTTTGTTCTTGCAACCGGCACACGGTGGTTCGAAATAAATAAAAAAACTGACAAAGTTTAAATCTTATAACTATGTTATACAGCTTTCACATTCCAAGGATACATTAGGATACATCTCAGGTACGATTTTACTTCACTTTGTTGGCAGATACTGTGCTTCAAATATTTGTGTTTTGGTTTGTAATTTTTACAAGAAAAACTTTAGGGCAAGTACTTTATTTACATATAAAATATTTCCACAAATTTTATTTTGAAGCACCTGATTTTATTATTTTTTATAAACGTAATTTCTTTGGCATTTTGTAATTTCTATTAGACCTAAAGAGAGTTTGCCATTAAAAGCCACGGAGATTTTCATTATAAAATATACTCTAGGAATACCTCTATGCAGTGGTTACATGCCTTTTTGCTCGAAGTTGTTCCAAATTTTTTTATTTCGACACAAGTTAGTTTCAAACCAAAATAAGAGAGTGTCGTTGTCGGCAAACGCTGTATTATGCAGATTAAAAACTTTGCACCTGTAGTACATATTGAAGCAATTGCGTCGCCCCCACCATAAACTACCCTAACTTAAGCAACCACCAAATTTTTATTTTTTATTTTAGAATGCCTACAAGAAGAGAACTGTTTGACACTTTATCGAAAAAATCTGGTGAAATGCGCGTAGCAGAGAAGGCCCACGTGGTGGACATCTAGATCACTATAGATAGAGGAATGCTCAAGCAATCGTTCGCATAAGGAATGCTGCATTTGACTTTTGCAATAAGTTTTTACAAGACTAGATAAATGCAATCGCAATCGAGAAAGATTCCGTCAGATGCATGGAAAGTGGCTTGACAGCAGTTTTGATGTTGACGAAGAAGAAGAACCTGAGGAAACTGATAAAACTGTGTCAAGTGCTGAACCAAGCACGTCATCGGATCGTGGTCGACCCAAGGTAACGTTTGAGGAAGGTAGTTCGAGGACCAAGAGACAACGGGCCGAGAAATTGTCAACAGAGTTTGAAGCGGAAGACCTCAGTTACGCTCCGAAAGTGGCTTTAAAATCTAAGGGAAAAGATTCAGAAGCCAAAATAATCATTGAAGCTGTGTTTACGACACCAACTCGAGCTACGAAAATTCCTAATTCCTGGCATGCTGCACAAAAAATCAAAAAACTTAGTTCCATTAACGCCAGATGAAGTGGTTTCTTTAAGTATCGAAGCCAAATTAACGAAACGTTAGTACACGTTTATTAGACAGCAAGCTAAAGAAAAACATGCGGATATCTACCCCTCCTACCATAAAGTTTTAGAGGCTGGGGCCCGATGTTATCGTTCAATTGACATCCTAACAGTAACAGAACAATCCGCGGAAGTTCAAGTACAAGCCCTTCTGGATCATATTGACATTCCACAGCATGAGATGACCTATATACAAAGTCAAATTGACAAGCTTCAACCAACGACATGGACTTCTCAAGAAAAAGAAATTAAAGTTTCTGTATCCCATACTTGCATTATGACTATGATAAACGGAAAAATATGTAACGCTATTACCGGCACTTCGTCTTCACAAACATGTTACATTTGCAAGGCCACCCCAAAAGAAATGAATAATATAGAGAAATTTTAGTTCACGGTTCCACAGTTATTAAGTTCGCCTTATTGCCGATAGGTCAATTGTCCGAAGAGGCGCAAGAATCCCGAAATAAAGATCTTAAAAAATATAGAGAACATCACAGCAGAAAAATATCTCAAGTTGTAACGAATCAATATTCAATAGGTTATTGATTTCATTAGATCCATTGATAACTTCTCTTCACAAACTTCCCCAGAAGAAGTCACTTGAAGTCTTTGGGCTCTTAAAGGAACCCACAATTCCATCTTCTGAGGAGAATGTGACCAGATATCCCGATTCCGAAACTGAATGTGAATGTGACACAGACTCGTTTGATACCGATGAATAACTGATGTTCCTTTCTTTTGTATTATTAAGAGTGTACGCTTTAGAAAGTTATAAACCTCCGTTAATTATTAGTATTGTACTATATTTTTTGCATTATTTTTCTCGTATTTTGTGTCATTTTAAATGGAATGCATGCAAAAAAAATATATAAATTTTCACTTTGTCGAAAAACTACCCCCTACAAAGCCACCCCTAAGTTTTGATATTTGATTATTTTTTCAAATTTCATGAGTCATTTTAAATAGGTTGCATGGAAAAACAGATATCGTATAAATAGCCGTCCGAATATATGAACTTGGCTGGTTACCTTAGATAAAATCAAAACTGTTGGTATTGAAAACATATTTATCTTTGCAAACATGAAATTATCAAATAATATGTATAAAAAGTATTTATTTTGTATGAAATAGTGTAAAAATAAGCATTATGTATACTGCATTTTATCATCTATTGTATTTTTTGTGTTATCATTCAGATGCAGACACTATTTGATGTCTCTAAGATGTTTTCTAGGTATATTATTATACGGCAAAGGTACTCCAGTGCCTGGAGTTTGCGCCCAGTGCATATTTTCTTATGGAAGTTTGTGGTATCCACTAAATAATAATATTCGAATAAATAACTCATGGTAGGTAGAATAATTTTGTTAATTATTTTTCTTTGCATAACTTCAAGTTTTAAAATTTATGTATTTACAATATGTTTATTTTAATTATTATCTCTGCACCCGATTTACCAAGGAAATCGTATAAAATTTACTTTGTTCTGTTATATGCTCAACAAGATTTTGACAAAAAAAAATTTAGAAAACTGCAACTACAGTTTTACCATAAAATATTTTAAACAAATTTTCTGAAGGATTATTTCCGTAAGAATAAACTGGTTGATTTTTTGCCAATCTGTAACATACTTTTCTTATTTTTGGATTTTGACATTTCTCTAGCTATACATTTTGAAGTACTAGGCCCGAAATCCTCTTGACATTTAATGTTTTTCTTTGAAGATTTTGCTATTAGTAATTTCCTTTTTAATACAGATAACGGCTCATCATAATCACTACTTTCTACATCATGGTTCGTAAAAAGTACAAACATTTCAAGGGTAGGTACCTGCAATATTTCCTGTTTTTCTAAGAGGTTACCTGAGGGGTCATTTTCCTCAAAATTCAAATCGGTTTGTTCATTAGGTTCGGGCGGAACTATGATAATACTGTTACGTGTTTGCTATCCACACAAACACCTCTACTCGTAGATTCGTTGATTGAAAGTCCAGGTAACACTTACTCACTACTTTATTTACTAATTAACAATTAACAACAATAGATTAATCACTGTCCTAATTATAATCACAACTTGAACACTTATAAGTCTCTTTCGTATTTCTTCTTTACTCGTTCACGTTCGACTTCAGACTAAATCTCGGCCCACCGTGCGTCTTATTTATACATCCATTGACCCAGTCTAGAGCACTCCAGAATATTCCCGGCCGTTCGTGTACAATTCCAGCCTAATCTAACCAGTCTACACAGTCCAGTGGCGTAACACTGCCCCCTCCTTAAGCCTGAACGTCCCGATCAGGCAATTCATTGTTCCCTGCATACTTGGCTAGTCTCTCTATATGCACCACCTTCATCTTGGATTTTGGACTTTGCTGAATTCTATATACAACGTCGTTTAGTCTGGTGACAACAGTGTAAGGACCTTCCCAGGGTGGGTGAAGCTTCGGGGATCTGCCTTTCTTTCGTTGTGGGTTATATAGCCAAACCAAATCTCCAGCTTGGAACCCTCCTGAATTCGCCTTAAGATCATAACGAGCCTTCATGCGATCACTTGCTATGGCAATTCGGTCTCGTACCAGTTCATGGATATTCCTTAGCCGTTCACCTACTTCATCGGCGTAGTCATTTATGGAAAATCGCTCCTTATCTGGTGTGCCAAACACCAAGTCACATGGCAGTCTAATCTCACGTCCAAACATCACGCGAGCTGGCGTCTGTTTTGTTGTTTCATGAATGGAGGCCCTGTAGGCCATAAGGAAAAGAGGTAAGTGACGGTCCCAATCTCTCTGATGTTTCTCAACCACTTTGGATAGGTGCTCCTCCATGGTTTTATTATATCTCTCCACCATTCCGTCTGATTGTGGATGTAGGGCTGTTGTTCTTGTCTTATGAATTCCCAGTAAGCGACACATCTTCTGAAATACCCCTGATTCAAAGTTTCTTCCTTGATCCGAATGCAATTCTAGGGGCACGCCAAATCGACATACTAGATTATCTACCAGAGCTTGAGCGACAGTGGCTGCTTCTTGGTTGGGTATGGCATAAGCTTCAGGCCACGTACTGAAATAATCCATGGCAACTAAGATGTATTTGTTCCCATCATCTGTCACGGGGAATGGACCAGCTACATCGATCGCAATTCGCTCAAAAGACACCCCTACGTTATATTGTTTCATTTGGCCCTTACTTCTTGTCCGTGGCCCCTTACTTGCCGCACAAAATTCACATTTGCGGCACCAAGCTTCCACATCTTGGCGGCTGTTCACCCAGTAGAATCGTTCGCGTACTTTAGTGAGAGTTTTGTTGATGCCAAAATGTCCGCCAGATGTTCCATTATGCACTTCCTGGAGTACTTTTGATATGCGACACCTGGGAATTACCAATCTCAAAGAAATTTTCTTCCCGTCTAGACTTTCCCAAACTCTTTTCAACAGTCCATCCTCTACTCTAAGGGAATCCCATTGTGCCCACAAAGCCTTCAGTCCCACTGCCTTGTCTGAAATGTCCTTCCAGCCTGGTCGGGCTCCTCTTTCTTTCCATTCCAGAATAGGACCAGTTTCTTGATCCTTTAACTGCTCTTCTCTTAATGTCTCTCTTGTCCAATCGTCAGGAACATCAATTTTAACGGTGTTTACAATTATTATCCCTTGTTGTTTTTCTACCCGGTGGCAGCGCTTGCAGTCTTCCCGACAGGGTCTTCTGGAGAGAGCGTCTGCATTTCTATGGGATTTTCCAGGACGATGTTCGATTTTAAAATCGTATTGCTGCAGTTTTTCTATCCAACGAGCTAGTTGGCCTTCTGGAGTTTTCAATTGTAATAACCACTTTAATGCAGCATGGTCGGTCCTAGCTTTAAAATGTTGTCCATATAGGTATTTGTGAAAATGGTCTATGGACTTGACAATGGCCAATAGTTCCTTCCGTGTCACACAATAGTTACGTTCTGGCTTCGACAACGTCTTGCTGAAGTATTCAATTACTTTTTCCTGTCCATTTTGAATTTGGGAAAGAACACTTTCAAGTCCAGAATTACTGGCATCTGTGTCTAATACGTAGAGACCTTTCCGTTCTGGGTATGAAAGAATCGGACTCGAACACAGTGCTGATTTTAGTGTTCTGAATGATGTTTCGCACTCTTGTGTCCATTGGTACTGAACCTTCTCTTCTGTAAGCCGGTGTAGTGGCTTCGCAATATCAGCAAATCGTTCCACAAATCGTCTGTAATAAGTGCATAGACCAAGGAAGCTTCGTACTTCGTGAACATTTGAAGGCCTCGGCCAATCTCGTACTGAGGAAATCTTGTCTGGGTCTGTTCTTATCCCCTCCGAAGACACGACATGTCCTAGGAATTTTACCTCTTTCTGGAACATAAAGCACTTTTTGGGATTCAATTTCAGGTGTGCATTTTTAATTCTTCCAAACACTTCTTGAAGGTTCTTCAAATGCTCCTTAAAATCCCGTCCCATAACCATCACATCATCAAGATAAACTAGACATGTCTTCCAAGTTAGTCCTTGTAGTACCAGTTCCATTAGTCTTTCAAAAGTCGCTGGCGCATTGCACAGGCCGAAAGGCATCACAGTGAATTGATAAAGGCCACTTCCTCTCGAAAAGGCTGTCTTGTCTTTGTCATCTGGATGAAGTCCCACTTGCCAATATCCACTTCGAAGATCTAGAGTGGAAAACCGCTGTGAACCTGCCAGCGTACTTAGTGTGTCATAAATTCGGGGTAACGGATAGCTGTCTTTTCTAGTGACGTCATTCAGCTTTCTGTAGTCGACACAGAATCTTAAAGTTCCATCTTTCTTAGCAACCAAAACTACTGGCGACGACCAAGGACTGGTTGATTCCTCAATAACTCCGTCTTTAAGCATCTTCTGTACCATTGCAGAAGCCTCTTCTTGTTTTGCTAATGGGAGCCTCCTAGGTGGTTGACGAATAGGAGCTGATTCACCAGTATTTATGCGATGTTGCACTATGTTGGTCTTTGTAAGAGCTTCTGTGTCCTTTGCAAATACTGTACTTTCCTTCTTCAAAAATTTTAAAGCTTCTCTATGTTCATCTGGAGTTAAATGTTCTAACTGGGCATTTAACATCCTTACAACTTCTTGGTCCATATCTGTTGACGAAACTTCAATGATTTGTTCTTCACATCTCGCAATCCATGTGACTGGTTCGTAGGTGCCAATTGCTTCGCCTTCTTTGAACGTCACTGAGTGTGAATTTAGGTTAACCATTCTAATCGGTATCTTATCTGTAGTCTGTGTTAAAGTCCTTGCCAGGATCACATTGTCTGTCATTTTAATTGAGTCATCCTTCTCAACGAGGCCAAAGCGGTATCCCACAGAATTTTCCTCCAGGACTGCCTCAATTACTTTCTCTGTTCTTGCAGGAATTTTTATGGTCCTCGAAGTTAGTAGTCTAATATTATGAAATTTTTCATCTGCCGTTGAAAGAATAATTTCTTCATTTCCAATCCTGAGAACTCGTTCTCCAACGTCAAGCACAAATCCATATTTTTCCATAACGTCTAATCCTAAAATGAAGTCATCTGTAATGTCAGCTACGATAACCTGATGTTTAAAACATAAGTGGCCAATCTGCAGCTCCATGTCGACTTCCCCATGAACCGCCGCCCTATCTCCCGTAGCTGTTCGGATGACTAATCCATTCTGTTCTTTATTTACTTTGAAACCCATTATGAATCCTGCCCGTACTATTGATGACGTAGCTCCTGTGTTGATTGTGAACACACATTTCTTCTTATTTACATAACCCTCCAACAACAGACTACTTTGAACTCTCCGAAGTTGGGAAACTTTTATTTCTCGGAGGTCACAACATTTCTTGGCCAGCACAGCCCCCAAATTGCCAGCCATCTTTAGTTTTCCTGTGGCTCCTCAACCACAGCAGCATTTACCCTTTCTGGGCTGCGTTGACGACAGTTCCTCTTGATATGGCCCACTTTGCCACACCTATAACAACGGATGCCTCTATTCTGCCTCCCACTACTTTGTTGTTGGTCTTGTCTCTGCTGGGAGTTCGATTTTGTCAGTAGTTGGGTTATCATCTTGTGTAGATCAGATATCAGGTTTTGTGTATTGTCTTGCTTGTCTTCCTCCACACTCACAGCTCGTACTCTCTGATTTGATTGTGTGGTATCCTTATAGGCAGCCTCAATCTCCAGTGCATGTACTAAAGCCTCACTACTAAGCTTATGCCTGGCCAACTTAAGAATTCGCCTAACTTCCTGGTCCCTTACTCCATCAATAAATGTACCAACTGCTAACTGTTGTTGAAATTCCATTGGTGCATCAGGATAGGCTAGATGGGCTAATCTTTCTACCGCAGCTTCGAACTCCTGGAGGCTTTCTCCACCTCGTTGTCTGCGTGATTTGAGTTGAGCCTGATATACTTGGGCGAGATGTTGGTCGCCATATCTTAGTTCTAACGCTGCCTCCAAAATGCCAAAGTTTTGTTGCTGTGCGGCAGGAATTGTTTGGAGCAAATCTAATGCTTGGCCCCTTAGTGCTAATACCAAGGCTGTTGCTTTTTCCTCATCGTTCCAGTTATTTGAACGTGCAGCTGTCTCAAATTGTCTCTTATATGTTGACCATGAACTTTGACCGTCGAAGGAAGGTGGTTGTAACCTAGTACCAGACGACAGTACCAATTGGCCACTCCTCTCCCTTAATTGTTGCTTGAGCCGGGCTACTTCTCCTTCAACAACACTGACTTTTCCCTCAACTTGACCGACTTTTCCCTCAACTTGACCGACTTTTTTCTTTAACTTCACTGACATGTTCTTCCACTTCACCGATTTTTTTTATAACATCGCCTTTAAATTTTTCAGTGAGAGAGAAAATGGCTGCCTGCTGTTCCTCTAGGCTTCTTTTTATATCTTCTTTTCCTCCAATCGTCTTATTTCCAGGCCCTCCATCATTTTTCTTAAGTCTTTTTCTTCTTGTCGTCTTCTCTCTTGTTCTTCCTTTTCTTCCTGTCTTTTTCTTTCTTGATCTTCCATAATTTTCCTTTGTTCTTCTTTTTCTTCCTGTCGTCTTCTCTCTTGATCTTCCATAATCTTTCTTAAGTCATCTTTTTCTTCCTGTCTTTTTCTTTCTTGTTCTTCTTTTTCTTCCTGTCTTTTTCTTTCCTGATCGTCCATCCGTTGTAACAATGCTGCAAGCATGTCCTGTGTTTGCTTCTCCGCCATACTTCTTGTTGTTGGCATTAACTCACGACACGTAAATCAATATCAGAATAAAGTTTATTACACTATAAAGTCCGTAAAATGTTGCTATCACGTCTATTTTAATAGTGGAATGTTCCAGAAAAATCTCGAAACAGCACTAGAAAGTCCTATTTAGCGTCTATACTTCTTTTGTGTTGACAAAATTCACTTATCTCCACTAAATGTGCAATGGAATGTTCGAGAACTTTCACGAAATATCACTAATTAGTCTTATATTGAGTCTACAACACGTTCCCGTTAACACAGCTCACGTATCCTGTAGTTTCCAAATAGAATGTTCTAGAATTTTCCCGAAATGCACTAGTAGCCCTTTTTCTCAGTCTACAACACGTTATTACTAGCGGCACTCGCGTATTTGCAGCTATTTCTAAATCGAATGTTCTAGAACTTCTCGAAAATCCACTTTAAAGTCACTATTCAGTCCAGAAATAGTCCTCCAAACACTGTCCAGTAGCTTAATTCTCCGTGTTACCACTAATTTCTGAGAAGAACACTGTAGAACCTTTTCGAATATTCCAGAAATTTCTCTTCCAATCCACTTCCGACACCAAATTGTTACGTGTTTGCTATCCACACAAACACCTCTACTCGTAGATTCGTTGATTGAAAGTCCAGGTAACACTTACTCACTACTTTATTTACTAATTAACAATTAACAACAATAGATTAATCACTGTCCTAATTATAATCACAACTTGAACACTTATAAGTCTCTTTCGTATTTCTTCTTTACTCGTTCACGTTCGACTTCAGACTAAATCTCGGCCCACCGTGCGTCTTATTTATACATCCATTGACCCAGTCTAGAGCACTCCAGAATATTCCCGGCCGTTCGTGTACAATTCCAGCCTAAGCTAACCAGTCTACACAGTCCAGTGGCGTAACAATACTGATAATGTCGACATCGATGCCTTCTAAATCTTTGAAAAAAATTGTCGTTTTAACACTTTATAGAAAATAAATTTCGCTAACAAATAAAATTAACAAGCTGATACGCAACAAACGTAAACATAGTAATGAACTAAAACATAACCAAACTTTTTTTCGTCGCATACGAGTATATCAAACGACTTAGGCTTCTGGCCAATGTCCCATTCATGGGGCATCCAAAAGATGAACTACTTTTCATAAAATGAAAATAATTAGAAAATATCGAACATTATAAATTACAAGGTCATCACTTAGCACTAAAAGCCTGAGATATTAAAATGCAATTATTTGACTTCCAATAAAAATATTTAAAATTATGTTGACAAAAAATTAAAAATTGGCAAATTGGACAAGCGATAATATGGTTTCTATGGTAAAAACATAAGTTCTAACCATAAGTAGGTATATATATATATATATATATATATATATATATATATATATATATATATATATATATATATATATATATATATATATATATATATATATATATATATATGTTGTTTTTCAGGTTTTCGCGGGTGGTGAATGTTAAATTCGTTTTCCGGGTATACTCCCGCGTAGGTGATAGGCCCCGAGAGGGACCGTGGTTGTCTGAACGACGTTTCGGCAGAATCTCATCTGCCATCTTCAGGTTCTAACAGATAACTGCTTACTGCGGCTTCTGGTTACTCGAACTGAAAATGTCCCGGTCCCTCTCGGGGCCTATCACCTACGCGGGAGTATACCCGGAAAACGAATTTAACATATATATATATATATATATATATATATATATATATATATATATATATATATATATATATATATATATATATATATATATATATATATATATATATATATATATATATATATATATATATATATAATATATATATATAATTAAATATGATTTGAAGGAAACAACTACTCAGCGGGCAAATACCCCGACCTGCATTGAATTACACCTTCAAATCATGATAGATCGATAGCCAATATATATATATATATATATATATATATATATATATATATATATATATATATATATATATACACATACATACATACATACACCAAATCATCATTTTAACTTAAAGGAAGATACTTTAAATATAGTGATTTACAAATGATAGCTCAAAACAAGCCGTCACAAATGTAAGACGTTGGCAGGTAATGAATGAGTCTTAACCCATAATTGATTTGTTGTGACCTCACGACGTATGCAACCTATATTAGTTATTTCATACGTGAGGTCACAACAAATAAATTCTATTGTATTAAACCTTTTATTAATTTTATACAGGTATTCCAGTTTTAGACATAAATTTTTCATTAATTGCCCTTTGGTAATTTAAACAGTAATGGAACGATAAAGTATAGTAGGTTTAATTAATTAACCTTGTTAGCGATTGAACAAAGATAGTGCAGTTTTTATTGCAGACCTGATTAGTAGATAAAACAGTCGTAAAGGTCGAGTCCAGACAAAGGGAAAGCAAATTCTACATAGGGTATAAAAAGTTAGGTGTAGTTTTTATTTCAATATTTATTAAAACCTATTTAATTAGAAACTAGTACTTATTTTAATTTTTTGTTCATGGAGGCACTTACCCAAGTGTTAAAACATAGTAAATATACAATAAATTTTTTTGTTTGTTTAACACCGTACCAAACAGATCAGAGTAGTGATAATATATGCTTCATATAAAAATTTTCAACCAACCGTATCAAACTTACACAGATAATAATTATTGCCGAGAAGATTCCCTTCATAGTTTGCAATGCATTCGTGGTATAACTAGAGATCAGTTCATTCAAAAGTAAGAAACCAATAAAATTTGTGCATCTTTTATCTTGATCACATATAGTCTAAGAGCTGGCTACATAAAAAAGCAAGGTATAAGGTACATGAAATGTAAATAGCTAGAGAGGTTCCATTAGCGCTCCCGAACACCGAGTGGCCAGTCTGCCAGCGTGATTAGGAAGATTAAGGCGGGGGGCGGACGGTCAAAGATGACAAATTTTACAATGAAAAAAATGATAATGCTCATGGATAAAAATTATTAGGAAGTGAAGCTTTGTTGCTACGAAACGCGGAAAATTATTGGCAGACGATTTCGTGGAAGAGAAATGGCCGGCAGACTTCAACAAAGCGGCGTTATCTTTAGTGAGAAAAAAATGATAAGCCTCATAATTAAAAATTTTTGAGAATGATTGTTAAACTGTTGAGGAAGCTATGTTGTCAATGGCAAACGAAAAAGTGGAAGACAACATCGGGGCAGACTGTATTGAAGAGCGCGGTCTCGATCGCGCTTAACGAGTTAGTTCCTTACAATGCATTATAACGATTTATTATTTTGTTAATTATATTATGAGGACAATAAGTTAGCAATTCCTATATTATACAAGTGCTAAAAGATATGTTTACCATTAAAATAATTTTTTTATTAACAAATAATACAAATAAATTGTAGACTTATTCTATTTCGCTGTTTGTGTCGGATTCATCGTACTGCATATCTTCGCTTTTGCAATCGATATCATCCTCAGATTGGATTTCGTTAACATCTGTTGAAAAACAAAATTAAAAATTAAAAATGGCTATTAACAAATATAAGAACGAAAGCGTGTGGAAATATTTGTACCTTCAGGCTGTTCTTGATCTATAATAACGTCTTTAACGCTAGATGGTATCTGAGGTCCATGGAACCATTGGAACTGGTATTTGGAGTCGACTATTACCCATCCGCAGTCTTCTGGTACCAAATTAGTCGGAATTTTCTTGTGAGCGTGGCTCCACAATCTGGCGATATACATGGATCTTAAGAATTGTGGTCTTAATTCAGCTGCACAAGGAGGTATCGATGAAGCATCAAAATTTTGTAAGTTTTTTTTTGAAATGGTTCGTTGACGTTATTGACTTTGTAATTTTTTAAAAAAGCGCAAAACAAGCATTATCTACGGAATCAAGTGATTTCATCGTATAAAGTGAACAAACAAATTTTTCAATATTTCGAAATACAGTAAGTCTATCACAATCTTCATTGCTTAATTCAGCAAATGCGCGTTGAAATTGTTCGCTTAACAGTAATAATTATAAAGGACGCTGTTTTTCCTTTTCTAAAAAAAACCTGGATTGAAATCACATCCAGTGAATGCATGAAACCCTGATAAAAATTTACAAAATAATTCTCCGTGTCTATCATAAAGCGCTGACAAGTCAATTATACGCTGTTTGCTTAAAATACCCGTTTGAATCCAAACTTTACTATTCTTTTTTAGCTTATCCATGTTGGCTAGCATTATAATAAGTATGTCCGTGTCGGAACATTTTATTATAATGTTAGCTTCCTCCGGAATATTGCATGCGTGAAAAACTATTTTCGTATAAGCTTCTTCATGAGCTTCTAGCGTGTAGAATCATTTATCGAAAATAAAACAGTGTCATTGTGAACTTTAGATTCGTAACACTTATCGAAGTTCAGTAAGACTTTTTTATTTTCGAAAAATGGTATTATTTCACTACTCTGCCAATGTACAATTAAAAAAACGCACAAGAGTTTCCTTGAAATTTCTATTTCTAAGATCTTTGACAAAATCTGCGGGTCTTGTTTGATCAAGTCCAGAAATCATGTACATACGCTCTTCACAGTTACCGCCTCGGTGAGATCTTTCGTAATCTTTAATGGACGGTGTGAAACATCTATCAAAAATTACGTGTATTTCTCGAGCTTTATTATTTGCTGATACCATCTGCAGTATTTTTCTAGATATATGTCCAAACGTTTCTGGTACATCTCTCATAATATGCATTAGATAAAAGCCGTCTATCACACAAATGTCTGTGTGTGTCGGAGCTACACAAGAAGTACGATGAATCCAACACAAACAGCGAAATAGAATAAGCCTACAATTTATTTGTATTATTTGTTAATAAAAAAATTATTTTAATGGTAAACATATCTTTTAGCACTTGTATAATATAGGAATTGTTAACTTATTGTCCTCATAATATAATTAACAAAATAATAAATCGTTATAATGCATCGTACGGAACTAACTCGTTAAGTGCGATCGAGACCGCGCTCGAGACCGCGCTCTTCAATAGAGTCTGCCCCGATGTTGTCTTCCATTTTTTCGTCTGCCATTGACAACATAGCTTCCTCAACAGTTTAACAATCATTCTCAAAAATTTTTAATCATGAGGCTTATCATTTTTTTTCTCACTAAAGATAACGCCGTTTTGTTGAAGTCTGCCGGCCATTTCTCTTCCACGAAATCATCTGCCAATAATTTTCCGCGTTTCGTAGCAACAAATACTTCACTTCCCAATAATTTTTATCCATGAGCATTATCATTTTTTTCATTGTAAAATTTGTCATCTTTGACCATCCGCCCCCGCCTTAATCTTCCTAATCGCGCTAGCAGACTGACCACTCGGTGTTCGGGAGCGCTAATGAAACCTCTCTAGCTATTCATATTTCATGTACCTTATACCTTGTTTTTTTATGTAGCCAGCTCTCCGTCTAATATGTTAATATTGACTATTTTGCACAGCATTAAAGAGTCACTCACAATAACTGCTTACCGCGCTACTCACACTCCATTTATGGTTTTCTGAGGAAATGTGTTTGTTCATATTCGTGTTATGCCCAAGAAAGTGCTTTGTTGTGACAAGGCAGTTTCTAATAGCTGTGGCTACTGCAATATTATATAATCGTGATTGGCTCTATACAATTTCGCGCTGTAACAACAGACTCGACGTTATGCAATATACTCACAAACTTAATGTGGCCTCCCCTTTCCTTTAATTTCAGATGACCCACAGAGCGCAGGTACCTACGTATATTTCCAAAATTACCACAGTGTAGTGCAATTGTAAAAAAAATCTATTACGTTTATATTTAATACAGTACGTTTTCTATAAAACTAATTTATTCATTAACATTTAAAAATGAAATAAAATTCACATTATCATTTATAAATTTCTGTTTTTCTGCTGTTTTGGACTGTTTCAGTAGGTGTTTACAATACAATATTATGTCAGAATAAAAGCCGTCACTGTAAACCGATACCTATGTCAGAGCTCTATTAGTGATGTTCGTGGAAAATGTATTAGGAAAGCAGTAGAACTTTATCACTGATCGGAGGGCGCTGATATTGATATGTTATTAATTATTATTGAAACAGGATAGCTTAATGATGACACTGACGTGGTTTTCCACTAAACACCATATACTTCACTCGATGCGAGTTTCGCCAACAAAGTTGGCATCATCTGGAGGTAACTAAGATTGAGTTTTACTCATAATTATCTCCAGATGATGCCAACTTTGGGAAACGTACGTAGAGTGTAGTATATGGTGTTTTGGTGTTTTGT
Organism: Rhamnusium bicolor; assembly: GCA_029963845.1. Lineage (NCBI taxonomy): Eukaryota > Metazoa > Arthropoda > Insecta > Coleoptera > Cerambycidae > Rhamnusium > Rhamnusium bicolor. Next base: position 596,767 of record JANEYF010004722.1, read on the forward strand.
GAGAAACCTGAAGTTTTAGTGGCACAATAGAACGACAATGCTATCGTCATTGTAACATCTACTGATCATGGTATAAATCCAGCTTCACATCAAAGGTTCCAACCCATTTCAGGATCTACCTTAATAGTATTGAAATAAAATAACACTTTAGTATTCTTTAAGCTTACATATTTCAGTAATAATCTTGCTCTGTCGACGGAAGCCTTAGGGTTATTTAAAAACAACGAAGCTATACACTGGAGTACTTAATGATATTACAGACGCAAATATCATTAACAAAAATTGAAACGGTAACAGAAGAGTTTTATTAAATTATAATGAGTGCTTAAATTGTTGACTATTTAAGTTAATATACATGGAGAGATGTGAAATTAATTCCTGTGGAACATTTGCTTATCACATTAGACGTAATCTGACCCACTTCTGCTGTTATGTTATGTTCTTCTAAGTCTTTTAAATTGCCTGGCCGGTCTTTAGGTAACCTTACAAGAAATAATTTAAAGGAATAAGGTCAGAAGACCTAGCAGGCCATTCAATTATTCTTATTCATCCAATCCATCTCTCAGAGAAAGTTTCAACCAAATACGCTCGTACATGCAGATGGCACAAGTCATCTGAAGGACGATTTAGATCTTCGTTGTTAGAATATAAAGGGGGAACTTGATTTGCTCTTAAGAAATATAAAAAGCGTTCTCCAATCAAAGCCCCTTGAAAACTAATGATCCTAATAATTGGTTTTCAACAACTCGTTTGTTAGTTTGAGTATTTATTACCATTTGTTGACAAATCTCACCTTTCTATAGGAATAGTTTGGTCTTTTAATATTTATTTATTACATTGCAATTGACACTGGTAGATGGAGTTACCATTAACTCGTTAGTACTCTACTCTATAGAGACTAATTATTCTGAGACCTTCCTTGTTGAAGTTGGAAGACACGATCCATCAACACAAATATGACTGTAACCCAACTAATACTGCTAAAAAAGATAAAACTGCATTATCTTATCATTTTTTTTAATACCGGCCATGTATTTAATTTTAATAACGTGGATATTATAGATATAGAACCAAATTATAAAAAAAGGACTCATTTCGGAAATACTTTACATAAATAAACATACAGATTCAGTGGTTAATTTTATAATTTTATAACTGATATAAGAAACTTAAACATTATTTATAATAAATTAATTAAATAATTTTTTGTTTAGTGTAGTCATCTATATATCAAAGTTAGACTTTGTGTATTGTTGTTAGTCATTATTTTCTGTTTAATTTATATGGTGTCGTATAGCTTTAAATTTCATTATTTTAGATTACTAGAATTTAAATTAAACATTAATAATTTAGAGATCACTACTGCATGTGTTTCATATTCTTTTATATACCTAAGTTTAAATGTGGTTGAAAGCGTATGAAGTACACACTAAGTTTTTATCTTAATTTTTTTCTTATTAGTTTGTGTATATATTTTTTTTGTTATCTTATATGGAAAAAAAAATTTTGCCTGCAGATATGATTTAACAATTATATTGTAATTACCTACTTGACTCACTTTGTATTATGTTAATAAGATATTAAGCTCCATGTTTAATAAAATATATTTGAATATATGACAGGTTGAAGATACTATCTTCATGTTTATTCTGTGATAATTATTTTATTTGTCATATATATAGTTGTTATGTTCGTCTCTTGGTAAAAAACAAAATTTCTTAATTAAAGATGTTCACATTGTAGCCTTGAAGAAGTTTGCGTCGAGTAAACGAAACGTCGGCAGAATAACAACGTTTATTTTTATTGTCCTGTACCGACCATTTTTTCCCATCCTATCTGTAAAAACTTTGCAGCAACAGGTATGTTTCTATGGTTGTTCCCAAGAGTGATGTTCACTGTGGTGAACAAATATAATATTTTGAGAACGACTGTTCGACATCTATTGATGTAATACAGGCATAGTTAAAATAGTCTTTGAATGCACTTAACGGATCTGGAGATGCACCATCAGTGCCATCATAAATTTGTCTTAATCTGGTAAAACCGTTGTTTTGCTTTTCTCTAACGCTTATTTTTTTTCGTCACCTATAACGTGTAGCAGTCGATTCACATCGTCCACTATTTGCAGTGTCTCCGCTAACGACAACGTATTGTTTTGTAAGTTTTTTGTGGCGTCATGTAATCTTGTAAATAGTTTTTAAAGCTGTTTTAACGGAAGTATCTTCGAATTTTGTCTGGCTTTCCTTAATAGCTGCAACCTCGTCAGGATTGATTTGTAGTATCACAGCTTTTATTTATTGTAAATATTCAGCATCATAAAAAGCTGCCGTCAATCATGTTCCCGAACCTGTAACAATCGACTGTGGTGGTTCGGGAATACCGGGACACTTGATATGAAATGCGCGAAGACGTTTAGGAGATTTAAGAAAGGCTTTTTATACTTGCTATTAATGCATCTATATCTGGAAAACCTTGTCGAATAGTGTCTGCATCAAGATGTAAAGCATGCACTTTACATGTAACATGTACCAATCTACAACCGTGTTTTTGAATAGAACGGCCTAACAAAAGCATTATCGCGGCACCATAAGTCACAAACATCAACACTTGGCTTGGTGACAGGTAAAATTTTTCTAACGTCTCCAGCACCACCCGATTAATTGTTTTGCCAGTACACTCAGTCTCTTGCTACCTAGTAACAGTGGAAATATTGGTTAGAGGAGGTTCAATATACGTACTATAACATTTACAACAGAATTTGTTTTACAATCTGTCGTCTCGTCAACACATAAACACAGCCGATTCTTATACATTGGGGAACATCGTTGAAGGCAGCTTTTTATTATGCTCAATATTTACAACAAGTAAAAGCTGTGATACTGCAATTCAATCCTGACGATGATGCAGCTGTGATACTGCAATTCAATCCTGACGATGATGCAGCTATTAAGGAAAGCCAGACAAAATTCGAAGTTATTTCCGCTGAAACAGCTTTAAAAACTATTCACAAGAACTGTAAAAGATTACATGACGCATTAAAAACTTTCAAAATAGTGCGTTCTCGTTAGTGGAGTCACTGCAAATAGTGGACGAAGTAAATCGACTGCTAAACGATATAGATGACGCAAAAAATGAGCGCGTTAGAGAAAAGTTTGCACGTGTCTTAAAACAAGGTTTTACCAGATTAACCCATTATATACCAAGCATCGAAAAATTCGAAAAACGAACATTTTT